>CM052541.1:109280915-109331945 GCA_028533065.1 Trachops cirrhosus | reverse complement strand
TTCCCTTCATTTGGGGATTGTTCCTTTGTCTTCTCATTGTTCGAGAGACTCTTCTCGATAGCCTCAGCTTCTTAAATTGATCTGATTGGCTCCCTGGATTTATGTTGTGAACTTCTGTGGAAGAGTACCTGTGCGTGCGGGTTCGAGTTCTGCGAGAGCGCCAGCTATCCTGAGGGAAACTTCGGAGGGAACCAGCTACTAGATGGTTCGATTAGTCTTTCGCCCCTATACCCAGGCCGGACGACCGATTTGCACGTCAGGACCGCTATGGACCTCCACCAGAGTTTCCTCTGGCTTCGCCCTGCCCAGGCATAGTTCACCATCTTTCGGGTCCTGACACGTGCGCTCTTGCTCCACCTCCCCGGTGCGGTGGGCGAGAAGGGCCGGTGGTGCGCCCTCGGCGGACTGGAGAGGCCTCAGGATCCCACCTCGGCCCCGCGCCCCCGGCGGCGCGGAGACGCTGCGGGGGCGGGCAGGGGCCTTCACCTTCATTGCGCCACGGCGGCTTTCGTGCGAGCCCCTGACTCGCGCACTGTGCCACCCTTTTAGCTCCTAAATAAAATCCATTCACCTTAGCCTAAAATTCAGGATTACCTATGAATGTGACCAAACAACAATTACTGTTTTACCCATTGCTCCTACCACCTCCTTAACCTATTTGGAGCTTAAGTTTTAAGAAATCTTTAACAAATCTTCAACTCTTGCCATTTACTAAACCTGTTATTCAGTTTCTGTGTCTTTATCAATATAAAGAGTCTCTCATGAAATATTTTTATCTTGCTAAATTTTGAATGTCCTTCTAAATTAAGTTTGTCCACAGAACATTTCCTGATGTGACAGACTGTTTTGTTGTTGAGTTGGTCAAACTGGGTCTATGTTTTCCAGGATTCCCTTTCCTATGGAGCTCCAGGTTAGAACTGGCCAAAGGAATTAGTGAGTTTTGAGAGGCGGAAGTGAAGCAGCAGCCACTACCCTTTGGAGGTCTTTGAATCAGAAAAAGAAATGAATAGACAGGTGCAGCATATCCTGGGAGAAGGGAATAGCCAGCTATTTCATGGCAGGCTGATTACTCTAGACTGCTTCCATCAGAAAGGGGCAGCCTGTTGATCTTTAACAATTCTTACACTGGATGTGGATTTGTCATCCTTGACCACAAGGCTTCTGCCAAAAGCACCATCTATGGACAGAGTGATTTATTCATTATCATAGAATTTCATACATCATTGCTTCTGATCAAGAACTTATTTTACAATCAATTACATGTGGCAATGGGCTCGTGCTAATGGAATTTACTGGTCATGATAGCATGTTCCCCAATACCATGAAGAAGTTGGCTTTATAAAATAGTGGAATAGTTTTGTTAAGGTTCGGCTATGGCACCAGCTGGATGGCAACCTTGTAGGACTGGGGAAATGTCCTTCAAAATGTAGTATATACTCTAAATCATCAATCAAATATAAAAGTATATTGTACTTTTTTTTTGGCCATAGCCAGGAGCTATGGCTCCAAGATATGAGCGGAAATGGGAATGACCACTCTCACTGTTATGTTTAATTATTCACTAGCAAAATTTTTGCTTCTTGTTCCTGTAACCTTGAGCTTTTGTTTAGTGAACCTTAAAGTCCAAGAGTGAACACAGCACTGGTTCCATTAAGTTGGAAGCTGAGGCTACCACCTGGTCTCAGGGTAGTGACCCAATATTCAAAGAAGTGGTTACTTTGGTGAATGGGATGATTTGTTGACCTGGATATGCAGATTATAACCTGATGAAAGAGGAGGCAAAAAGACACCCATGTGGAGTTGGCAGGTAGCTCCCTCAGCTTCCAAGCTCCCACTTTGGGGAAGTGAAAACACAAGGCTGTTTTGATTGAAGGCATTGTTTCAATATGCTCACACAAAGGAAGTCAAGTTACAGATTTATTACTTACAGATCATAGAAAGATGGGGAGGGGCACAGTAAGCCAGCAGAAAGTTCTCCATCCCAGGTCATGAGTGAGCAGAAGATAGAGAGCAGGGTGGTTGGGACAGGAGTCACTAACTTTTCACAGGCTCAAGTTAAAGTGGTTATTTTAAAAGGTGCCCTAGGAAAAGCAAAGTGGGACTTGGGATGAGAATCCTAAACTGGGGTTCTTATCTAAATATCTAGATTCTGGGTGTGAGCACAGTTGTCATATGCCTAGGCAGCTACTCAAAATACCTGTTATCTCATCACACATGGTCTGAACCAGGTTGAAATAAGTGAGGCACCCACCTAAATTGTAAGATTTAAAGGAGCATCAAAAAAATCAAGAATTCTAAATCACATTTTAATGCAATATTTTTTAAAGCAAAATTAATGCAAAAAAACTATGATGAAAAAATACTGAAATTCACTTGCATAATTCATCTCACTTATATCAACCACCCTAACCCCAATCCTGTCAGTTCCTCTCTCATGCAAAGTTGTTCAATTGCCAACTTGGTTAAACTGGGAATTATGTTTCCTAAATCCACTTCTCTGTAGGATTTCAGGTTAGAGTTGAACAGTGAGGACCTGTTCAAGATTTGGGAGGGAGAATATAAGTATGGGTCATTATTCTCATAAGTCTTTGCTCTCACATGGACAGATGAAGGGGTCCCTGATGGCTTTTAGCCTGCCTCTCTTCTCTAATCTGTAAGCAGCTCTGCTCTTCTTTCCATCTACAGCTTCAGGCTTGACACCAAGCATCTGCCTTCAGACCCACAGAGGCAGAGCCACCCAGAAGCAATCACCCCCCACTTCCTAAAGACGTCTCAGTGAGCTCCCCTTACTCAAAATGAGCAGCAGGTTAAAAGGGCTAGTTAGTGTCTCTTTTTCTTGAACTCTAACTCCTCTTTCTAGATTTGTTTCTTTCTTCTCGCTCTCTTTTATATATCTATCTGTTTTCTACCTATCATCTATTATCTATCTATCATCAATTATCTATCTATCATCTATCTATCATCTATCTATCTATCTATCTATCTATCTATCTATCTATCTATCATCTCTCATCTATCTATCATCTCTCATCTATCTATCTCATCCTAGGTTAGGTAAATTCTTCTTTAGATTTCTTGTATCTCATTTGCTTAACAAATGTTAGTAAGCACCTTCAATGAAATGAGTGTGGTTTGTGGATAAACCAATAAATGAGGCAAGGAAGTCATGGTTCTTGTACTCAGGGAATTTATGGTCTAATGTAGGACAAGTTGCATGGAGCACAAGTTCCTACTTCAAATACTGTATTAAGAAGTCTTCTATAATAGAGTCCAGAGTCAGGAGAAAAGTTTCTGTGACAAATTAGCAATGCCAACCAAAAATGAACATAGAAATGGGCATGGCAGCAAGCATGCCTATTACTTGCTGTTATCCATCTACTCTGAAGAGTCTATGACCTCACCACACATTTCTAAAATTAGCCACTCAATTATTTGTGATACCGTATTGAGAAAAATAAAAGAACTAACATGATGGAAAAGCAAGGTTTTTCTTCTTATAATAATAGCTAAACATATCAGCTACTGATAAACATATGTTAGCATTTATCTGTTCATTCTGTTGGAGAAAACTGGATAACTTTTAAGTGTCTTGACCTCCAGGTTTACATTAAAAGTTAATTATCACCACGTGGGACAAGCCTCTAGTGGCCAGGACAGCCTTAAGCTAGTATCTGTAAAATGTGTATCTCACATTGTGTATCTCACATTAGTCCTTGAGTTGCTTACCTCTCACAAGAGAATGCTTTCTTCTTAAGTGAATGATTACAAATTAAAGGCCACACCATTTTTTATTTGGGTAGTATATTGAAGGAGGAGAACTTCAAGCTGATGAAGAATAAAGTTAGAATCCTGGGTTATATCATTAGAGACAAAGGCACCACAAGAGAAATCTGGCATCAGATATACATATAGGGCCATAATTCACTATAACTGATAACCCAAACTTCATGCTATGGGTGTGTGTGTGTGTGTGTGTGTGTGTGTGTGTGTCCCTCTGTCTGTCTTTCAATCATGTTTTTTTTTTTTGTCTTGGATCTCTGTGTATTTGCTATAGGCATTGGGGAGCAATGTGGTATGATAGTAGACAACAGGAACACAGTTTAAGAAAAGAGGCAATAAAGTATGTTTTAATAGTCCTCAAGTCCCTCTTACCCCTAAACTTCTCTCAGACCGTCTTGCAAAAGATCTTTGATTTTTTGCCATCAATTATTAATTTCTAATTATTAAATTGTCATGGACCAATGATGAGTATATTTCAAGACCAATCGTACTCTGTGCATCTGAAGTCAACAATTAAATAATATAAAACAGAAAAGACCAATCGAAGTTTGGACTTCTTTGAAGACTACCAAAACTACAATAAACCATATACTGTTCTTATTCTTACACATTGGTCTCATTGATTAATCATTTATTTATATTTCAGGTTATTTTTACAGGTGTTTAGTTTTTTTTCCCAACTTGACTACAAATCCCTTTGAGGGCAGGAACTCTTCTTTAGAGTTTTGTAGTAATGCCCAGTGCAGTACCTTATAATTTGGATACTGGAAAAAATGTGAGCGCCCTGTAATCCCTGGAAACTCAATCATTAGTCTTTAACTTTACTGACTGTGCAGTTGCTCTACCAAGTCTATGTTTTCCTGCACTGCCTGCTGATCGAAATGTCTTGTGATGTCAGTATCCTCTTCTCATAGGCCAGTGGTTTTAATCTACTTAAAAGCAAAACTACTGAAATGCATTTATATAAAATTACCTTTGTTATTGAGTGAAATGAGATGTCAACCAGGCTAAAAAATATTAGTTACAGTCTTCAGCTAGTGAAGAATGTTTTTAGACTGAAGTTTATACTCTAATACAAAGCAACCAATATTTCTATGCTCATGTACCCATGAAGTCAAGTAATATGGTGTGTCATAAAAATTAAGAAAAAAACTTAATGATCATCATTTCTGCCCTTCAAAAACATATAACTTCCATACCTCTGTTTTCAATCACAGCTCCTTTGAATGCACTAAAACTTTTATTAGCATATAATATTTAATGGACACCTTTGTTCAATGATAATTGTTAAGGCGATACAAACATCCTATGAACTGGTTCAGCATGTTTTGTCTTAAATTTTACAGCAGTTGGGGCCAGGGGCCATAGCTGTTTAATTCACTGAATTCATTATCAGCTGCATAGAGAGTCTAGATAAATCCTTTAGATGAAGAAGATGCTACATGACCCAGAATTAGGGAAGGGTATCATTAAGGCATTTTAAAGGGAGACATTAAATAATCATGGTGGAGAAAGATGGTAATGATGCAAGGGGACAAAATGAGGTATGAAACAGAGAGGATAAGAAAATAACTTGTGAGCAATTGAATTGGGCCAGTAAAACATCTAAAAATCTACTACTCACATCAATGTCAAAAAATCCGAAGTGAACAGATGATCTGAGCATTATGCTGACATCCATCTTCACACCCTCTTGGTCTGTAAAATACTTCTTTAGCTTCCTTGAACAAAGACACCACAGTGGGCTCCACAAGGTGTAGCAAAAGAAAGGAAAGCTATTCTGTATCCTCTGCATGCATTAGTCATTTTCTTCCTCTGAGTCTGTCTTAATTGCCTTGCCTGTCTTATTACACTGAAAACCCACTGGGTTGGGACTATTGCTACTAAGGTGTGCAGCACTGAGCTTGGCAGGTGATCAGCACTCAATAAATGTCTATTGCTACCGTAAACCAATGTATAAATCTCAGAAATAGGCATAATAATGGATCTGACGGATTAATGCCCAGGGCTATTTTTGTACAGCAGCATGGGCTAGCCAAATCAAAATCAGACATCTCTGATTCAATTCTTCTCAGTTTTGCATATAATTCTCAGCCTTTCACATTTTTGTCCTGTGACAGAGGTAGACATGAGTCAACTTTTCAACATAATTGAAATAGAAAGCATTCTCTCCCCCAACCACCCTGCTTTTTTGTCTGTTCCTCAAATGCTATTGACCCATTAAGTAGATGGCATTGCATTCATTTTATTAATGACAAGATGGTTTCAAATGCTACCGCAGATGTTTTACATGTATTTATACTCAACATATCAAGCCCTATCTGTGGGGGATTTTCTGTAGAAGCAAGAAACTACTTAAAGAAACCATGTAATTTATACTATAACACATCCTCTGAGGTGACTAATGAATAGTTATTATCAGTTTTTCTTTTGGGATAATAAAATTAACATGTGGAGAAATTGAGTGACTTAAACCAGATCTGCTAGAGAAGCAGTAGTGAAGCCCTGGTAGAATTCCCTTGAAATAAGAGCTTTCACAGAATGCCAGGGTTGTTTCTGGGGGTTATTCAAGCATTTTTTCAGTCATAATACAACACAATTAGCTTCAGTTTCCATGTTCCCTGAATGAAATATCAGTTTTGTCTACTTGTGAGATAAGATTTTTCCCCCCATCATTACAAAGCTGCCCTGAAGCTACAATACACTACCGTCACTTTTTTTTCTTTTTTAAAAATAATTTTATTTTTGTTCAATTACAGTTGTCTGTATTTTCTCCCCACCCCTCCCCCGACCCCCGCCAAACCCACCTCCCTCCCTTACGTCCACTCTTTCCCTTGGTTTTGTCCATGAGTCCTTTATAGTAGTTCCTGAAAACCTTTCTCACCATTGATCCCTTCCCCCTTCCCCTCTGGCTATTGTTAGATTGTTCTTAATTTCAATGACTAGGATTATATTTTGTTTGTTGATTATGTTCCAGTTAAAGGTGAGATCATATGGTATTTGTCCCTCACTGCCTGGCTTATTTCACTTAGCATAATGCTTTCCAGCTCCATCCATGCTGTTGCAAAGGATCTAAAGACCTTCTTTCTCTCTGCTGGGTAGAATTCCATTGTGTAAATGTACCATAGTTTTTTGATCCACTCATTTGCTAATGGGAACTTAGGTTGCTTCCAGTACTTGGCAATTGTAAATTGTGCTGCTATGAACATTAGGGTGCATAGGTTCTTTTGGATTGGTGTTTCAGGGTTCTTAGGATATAATCCTAGCAGTGGAATTGCTGGGTCAAAAGGCAGTTCCATTCTTAGTTTTCTGAGGAAATTCCATACTGTTTTCCACAGTGGCCGCACCAGTCTGCATTCCCACTAACAGTGCACTAAAGGTTCCCTTTTCTCCGCATCCTCTCCAACACTTGTTTCTTAATTTGTTTATATTGGCAATTCTGACCAGTATGAGGTGGTATCTCATTGTGGTTTTAATTTGCATCACTCTGATGGCTAGTGGTGCTGAGCATCTTTTCATGTGTCTCTGGATCCTCTGTATGTCTTCCTTGGTG
Source organism: Trachops cirrhosus (assembly GCA_028533065.1). Taxonomy (NCBI): domain Eukaryota; kingdom Metazoa; phylum Chordata; class Mammalia; order Chiroptera; family Phyllostomidae; genus Trachops; species Trachops cirrhosus. The sequence continues at coordinate 109,324,612 of CM052541.1, read as the reverse complement.
AAGTGTCTGTTCAAGTGTTTTACCCATTTTTAATTGTTTTTTTTGTCTTCTTAGAGTGGAGTCATGTGAGTTCTTTGTATATTTTGGAGATCAAACCCTTGTCAGAGGTATCATTGGCAAATATGTTTTCCCATACAGTTGGCTCTCTTTTCATTTTAATGCTGTTTTCTTTAGCCATGCAGATGCTTTTTAATTTGATGAGATCCCATTAGTTTATTCTTTCCTTTATGTCCCTTGCTTTAGGGGATATATCTGTGAAGATATTGCTGCGTGGAATATCTGAGACTTTCCTGCCAATGTTTTCCTCTAGGACTTTTATAGTATTACAACTTATATTTAAGTCTTTTACCCACCTTGAATTTATTTTTGTGTATGGTGTAAGTTGGTGATTGAGTTTCATTTTTTTGCATGTAGCTGTCCAGATCTCCCAACACCATTTGTTGAAGAGGCTATTTTTACTCTATTTTATGATTCTTCCCCCTTTGTCAAATATTAATTGACTGTAGAGACTTGGCTTTATTTCTGGGCTCTCTGTTCTGTTCCATTGGTATATGTGCCTGTTTTTGTGCCAGTACAAGGCTGTTTTGATTACAGTGGACTTGGAATACAGTTTGATAATACATATTTTGATCCCTCCTGCTTTGTTCTTCTTTCTCAAAATTGCTGCAGCTATTCAGGGTTTTTTATGATTCCATATAAATTTCTGAAATGTTTGTTCTATATCTATGAAATATGTCATGGGTACTTTAATAAGGATTGCATTGAATCTATAAATCATTTTGGGTAGTATGGCTATTTTGATGATGTTAATTCTTCCAATCCATGAGCATGGTACATACTTCCATTTGTCTGTGTCTTCCTTAATTTTTTTCTTCAGTGTTGTATAGTTTTCTGAGTACAGGTCTTTTACCACCTTGGCTAGGTTTATTCCTAGGTACTTTATTTTTCTTGTTCTTATATCAAATGAGATTTTTTTTCTCCTGATTTCTGTTTCTGATGTTTCATTGTTGGTGTTGGTGTACAAAAATGCCTTTGATTTCTGGATATTGACTTTGTATCCTGCTGTTTTGCCAAATTCATTTATTAGGTCAAGCAGTTTTTTGGCTGAGTCTATAGGATTTTGTATGTACTCTATCATGTCATCTGCAAACAGTGACAGTTTTGTTTCCTCCTCACTATCATTACTTTTTAATTATATATTTTTATGTTTCTTTTCTTGTTCAGTGTATAAAATGTCATCCAAATTAAGTTGCCCAAATATAACATAATCATGAAAATATTTGAAAATTTTAATACATTATTTAATCACCCTAAATTCATTTTGTGACGAGAGGATTAATAATTAAATGATGTTTTAGAATTAGTCTTTTTGAAGGTAAGTACAAGGACAATAACAGAGCTGGCCATATGACCACTCGAAGTTAATAAGAGAAAGTTGGGTATTGAGAGTATGGACTGAATACATCATTTGAGCCCATATGGACTTAAAAGGAGGAGTCTAGGGTCTTAATTTAGACTATATACATCAAGAGGGATAAAAAAGGCAATTGCTTATATAATTTAAAATAAAAATGCTTTTGTTTCTATCAGTAAGATATATCATGTGTTTCTGGAATATTGCCAGAAAATATAAAACTCTCCACTAGGCACTTGAAACTCTTTGATAGAATTCCTAAGACAAAAAATATTTTCATGTAAATATACTTAAAATATGTTTATGTGATAGTAAATGTAAACAAAATTTGGACTAATCACTTAATTATTTTCAAAAATATTTTTAATGCCTCTAGCATATGAGGCAATTAATTAAGCATTACTCATTTTTACTTACTTCTTCTAGCCTCCTTTCCTCCCAAAATAGATTTATGGATGCTCCCCATCTTTTGTTTGAAGTAGAGATGGATAATGAAGAAGACATATAGAGGAAAAGAGACAGCTACACAGAGGGAAAATTGTTTGAAAAGATTCTAAAGTGTATGAGGTTGGTGACTGGGAGAATGATGACATCATTAACAGGTATAACCAAGTCCTGAGTCAGAAGAAGAAAACTTGTAAAGGGGAATTTAATGATTTCTGTTTTTACTGTGATATGAGTATGAGTCCCTCATAGAACATTCAGACAAGTGTTATTGGTCACTTTTTGTATAGAGTAGGATCAGAATTTAAAAAATTAGTTTTGAATGCCCAAAGTCAATCATAATCTTCCAAAAAATTTTAACCTAATTCACTATTTATCTATTTTGTTTTGCCTTTATAACTAACAGTAGTAGATAAAAATAGAAGTCAGATGCTCACTGTATCTGGAAGGAAGAAAGAGAAATTCTTTCTATTCTAGGAAAAAATGGAAAGTGCTTCTCTACAACGTGTTTGACTAGCTGATGTTTTATTCTCTTTTCAGATCTGGAATATGATTTCCCCAAGACAGGTTAAAGCAGAGGAAGAATAGAAGAAGAATTAGAAAAAACATCTACTATCCCTGAAGTTTTATTTATTTTGTAGTGTTCTAAAGTTGATGAAATCAGTGCAACATCTTATTTTGAGGTGTTGGAAGTTCTATATTTATAAAAATGAATAAATATTTATTTAGCTTGCTAAAAGAGGTATTAAGCATAAAAAATGCAAGTCAAACCAAACAACATTGCAAAATATTTAGACCAAGGTGCCACCATAATTTTAGCATCTCCTTCCGCTGGCTCTAATTTCTCATCATGAATATCCTGTGTCTACTTTTTTCCAGTTCTTATCTAGGCATCTCTGGACCTAAGGAATCATGGGACAGTTGGTACAACTTATAGATTATGAGACACATGTATATCTGGTGAGAATTTGCCCATTAATTCAATTCTTCCTTTGCTCATTCAGATTTTTTATTTTGTCCAATTTGATTAGAGAGATATTAACCTACCAATAGGGAGGACTCTCTCTCTACAGAGGCTACATAAGTTTTCCAAGATGAAAAATGTTAAAAAAATGTTAACCCAATAAAAGTATATATAGCATGCAGTTCACTAACTATGTCATGTCATCAGAAGACTTGAATTTTCATCTAAATTATATCACTCATTAACTACATGGCTTGGGCAAATCCCTTAGTCCTATGTAACTTCAGTACATAAAGTCAAGATAACAAAGGTACCATGAGGTTTGTTATGGGTATTAAATGAGATGTGCAAAAAATGACTTTGATTGTGGTCACACATAATAAATAGCCAATAAATAGGATACTATCAATTTTATGGCTAACCTCCACTGGTGTAGGCAAAATATATAAAGCATATGGGAAAACTGGTTGAAAAGAAGACAGGAAGTAAAATAACATGATTAAAGGAAAAGAAATATAATGATTCCTTTAGGGGTGAAGTCAGAGTTCCTGCACAAAGTTACTCATTGGTTTTGACACTCTTTCTCTCTTTCCTAATCAAGTTCTGGTTCTGTCAATAGTTGAACTGCCTACTCCTTTTTTTTTTTGCCCATGACGTTTGATAAGTCACTAAAGGCATTTTTTTAAAAAAAATTGAAATTATGTAAATGAATCTAACACTGTCTTATCTCTGGAATTTTAATTTATATATGCAGTTCTCTTTGTACTCTTTTAAAAAGTCATTTCTGAGAAGATTATCTGCTGCTCAATAATCTGAGCAGTCTCTGGTCTACAGTGAGTTTAAAAGATTTCCAACCTCTTTTTTTGTTCCTCTCCCTCAACTGCTCCTATGCATTCTACAGTCCAGGCTGTATTCTACATGTTACACCATGATGTTTTTACCCTAGGTCTTTGCACATGTTGCTTCTTATTCAATCTGGTAGTTTCTTGGGTTTCTTAAGGATTTTACTTTTCTGCTAAAGCTTTATCTGATTGCACAAAATGCAATAAATTGTTACATCTCACCTCATATCATCACTATCCCTATTATTGTACTAATGATATAATATTATAGTTATATGTCAGCTTACTGCTTTATTAAAGTATAGCCTCTTGAAAAGCCTTAGATGTAGGGTCCAGAAGAAAGCAATATTAAATGGAAAATGTCCATAAGTTCATTGATATCTGCATGTCATTCAATAAATGTTTGATGAATTAATTCTATATTCTTGAATGCCATGAAAGCACTTTGGTATTACCAGTATCACAGATTCCCTATTGTAATATCCTATTTGTTGCTTAATAATCACTTCTTATATGTTTGGAATGACTTTTGAATTTTCTAAATGGATTTTTTATTTTAAACTTAATTTTGCCAGACATGTAAACTAACTTCCTCTTTCTTTCTTTCTTTCTTTCTTTCTTTCTTTCTTTCTTTCTTTCTTTCTTTCTTTCTTTCTTTCTTTCTTTCTTCCTTCCTTCCTTCCTTCCTTCCTTCCTTCCTTCCTTCCTTTCCTTCCTTCCTTCCTTCCTTCCTTCCTTCCTCCCTCCCTCCCTTCCTTCCTTCCTCCTCCTCCCTCCCTCCCTCTCTCCCTCCCTCCCTCCTTCCCTTTCTTTCTCTCTCTCTCTGTTTTTTTGTTTGTTTGTTTCTTTCTTTCTTTCTTTCTTTTTTGTGGAGGCAGGAGTGTCTGATTGGATGATCTTCAGTCATCCCTGTTATGATCAAATAATAATAGCTAACATAGATTGAAGATTTATCATGTTCCTAACACTTTGTCAAGGTTTATATAATTTAATTTTCGCCACAAACCTAAAACATAGCTACCATTTTCATTCTCATTGAATGGTGGATATAGATTTTAACTTGCTCAAAGTCACTTGCTTAGTAATTGATGGAGCTAAGACGTAAACTTAGACATCTGTCTATGAAGACTGCACCCTTAATCACTATGTTGTACTGCTAATAAGTCAAACCAGTCTAGAGTAACTTGAATAAGGAAGGCTCTTAACAGCTTTCTAGCCAGTCACCATTAACACCAGACTGTTTTCTTCTTTAACAAAACCAAGAAATCTTTCCTTGAAGTTTATAGATTACCACCTCCCACATTCTCAAATATGTTTATCCTAGAAAGGAGACTCCCAGAATCTAAGCTATATGTTTAGAATATGCAAATTGTCAAATATTCTATCCAGCATTCTTTAAATTATTTGCTTAAATGTTTGTTACTGTCTTTAAAAATTAGCACAGAAATGATGATTACATTCATCACCACCAGCTAAAAGCTTTGGACTCCTACAGAGCAGCTTAAGGGATTTTGTAAGTTTTCTTTTTCTATTAATATTTAAGCTTAAACTAAAGCAGACAAAACTGAATACATAACAAATAACCATCAAGGTTACTCTTTATGGGTAAAACAATAGTCTCAATTATTAAAATTCACTGCAACTTAAAGCATTCATTTTTACTGTGATCAATTTGCAAGTTCTTTTTCAGGCTTGGTGGTTTTCCACTTTTAATAAATTAAACATGGGATACTATCCAGCAGTTGGAAAAAGTTAGATTTTAGCTTCCTGACTGACTGTCTGGAGAAAGACCAAGGACCCTTGGGACCACTTGAGCTAGATCTTGGTTGAACTAAAATGATACCTGTATCTAGGGTGTCCCAAAGATCCCAACATCCTTTAATAACTCCAGAGTGGATGAACCATCTCGGAAACTGGCTGCAACTCCTTAATTTGTGATATAGACTCTACCTCCTCCACTTCTACCCCCAACCACATTCATTTTTTCTTTTCACATTCTTGTTATTTCTTGTTTCTAATAACTGCACAGGTTCTCTGTCATCCTCTAATTTACTTAAGACAGATATGTCCTCTTTCCTGAAGGCAAAGACAGATTAACTGTCTCCAAGACCCCATTCTCTCCATTCTCCCACACAAACCTGTCTGCCTTTCTCATCGAATTCTATTACTGTTGATACCCTGGGTCTTAATTCTGAAAACTGAGGGCCTTTCTTAGCTTTCTCCATTCAGAGCCTTTTTTTCAATTAAAGGGAGAGAGAAAGAGAGGGAGAGAAACATCAATGTGTGGCTGCCTCTCATGTGGCTCCCACTGGGGATCTGGCAACCCAGGCATGTGCCCTGACTGAGAATCAAACCGGTGACCCTTTGGTTCGCAGTCCGCACTCAATCCACTCAGCTGCACCAGGCAGGACTGAGAGCCTTTCTTTTCTATGTGGAATTTTGTCTTGTGATACCCTATCCCACAGCTTGACCCCTGCAAACCCCTAGCATGACAAAATAATAGCAGATATTAAAGATGGGAAAGAGTGACATATAGATCAATGGCTAGGATGCAGGGTCACCTGAACATGAGATTTTCTGTCGGCTAATCACATGTCACTTGTAGAGGTTCCCAAGGGAAATATATGGAAAAGAAAAGGGTAGAAAACCACATGCCTGGGTTGGGATTCTGAGGCATCATCTGGTGAGCCAGCTTGTTCATGTGGATCATTGCCTGTACCTGGGTCAGAAACAGGTCTAAGATCTGGGACACAACAGGGAAGAGCTGACTTTGTGTCTTTTTATGTAAGCTCACATTCAAACTTCAGAAATTACCTCTGTGATGGTGTATAAAGAGTTAGTCAATTGAAGGAGCAAAAGCAAGGGCAGGAGAAGTAATGGAAGAGAGCATGACTCTTGTTGCCTGTGCTGGGATTTTTTGGTATTTCAGAAGGAAGAATACTCCATCTTTTTCTCAGGAAAAATACCCTGAGAGGATTATAGTTTGTTCTCTCTCTCTCTCTCTCTCTCTCCATTATATCATTTAATTCTTACAACAAACCTATAATGTAGCTACCACTATCATTTCCACTGAAAAGTTGAGACATAAATTTTAACTTGTCTCATAACCATAACAAGGGAGAGAACAAGAGCGAGATGGAAATTAATTCTTCTTATGTTGGGGTATGTAGGTAGTAGTTAAGGAGTAAGGACTACCACCAAAGTCAAACTCCTGAACCTCACAAACTTGTCTCAAGCTAGTTTGGCAGGTGTATAATATCCATGAAGTTTTTGGGTAATCATTAAGAAGTACAGGGGTGTTCTTTGAGTGCCAAGGAAAAGCTTTTAGAGGAGTTTCCTGGCTTAGACAAGTCACCTCTGTGAGACTTGGAAGGAGGAGGCAGAATGGGCTTCCTTCTCACCCTCTGCATTCAGAGATGTAACAAAAACATACTCTTAGAATGTTATAAATGAGTGATTCCCCCACCTACTAAGCAACTTGGTGTTTCTTGGGCTTTCTATTTTGGTGTGAAATGGCTTCACCTGGGGCTGTGTAGTTTTTCAATTCACTTACATTTCTCTTAGTCTCTGGGTAGAAGTGCTAGAAGCATGCCTGGTGGATGAAATTCTTCTAATGTCAGAATATGAGACAGATGGAAGATTAGATTCAAGAAAAAAGAAAAGGAAAGGGAAGGAAAAAATACAGGTTCTCAGGTCTCTGCCGACTGAGCAAGTGCTAATGCTAGTGCTCCCAACCCCACCTTGAGCTTTGGTGAGTTCACCTTTCGTTCGCAGTACTCTCTCCAAATGAGAAAAGAAACATGACAGCTTTTGGGTTTGTGTCAATCTTAAGAACTTCTTGTTACCCAATCTTTTCAAACTCTGTTTTTCACAAGTCTAACAACAACATAAAATGATGATGATGAAGCTTTGTGTGTTTGTCTGTCTGTCTGTCTACCTACTTGTTTACTTAGAAAAAGCAAATGCTAAATAACCTCCTGTGTGCAGGGTATTTCCTGCTTTAGGGCACAATCTGTTGCAGAACAGTTAAAACTGTTGCTAAGGCATCCATTGCTGTAATATATGCCTTGGCAGCCCTGTGTTCTGTCTTGCTCTGCATCTGTGAGTGCAGTGATTTATTGGTAATGCTAATCTTCTTTGAAAGTCATAGTGTTGCTAAGTCAAACACGTTTGAAGAGAGGAAAAACAGTTTCATGTTCTGTTGTTTGTTCCATGGATTTTCCTATGACTGCTTGAGAAAACATTTTATTTTGAAAGAGGATACAGATCTATATAATTGAGTAAGCAATAGAGAGCAGCATGTTCTTTAGGATTCTATTATTCATATCAGATATACCCTGCTACTTTCATCTTTTTAGGACAATAGTATTCCAGGGAATTGCATCATCATAATTATTGCTGTTGCTATTAACATCAGTAAGCCATACTGAATAGTCATTATGTACAGAGAATTTAGGAGAAAAAAGGGGGCAAATTTGTAAACAGAGATCCTAATACAACGTGACTTCCCTTTGAAGAGGGAATTTGTAGGAGGAGGTACCTACCCTCTTTCTACCCTGTTTTTTGTCCTTCCTTGGAGTAATAATAAAACTAGGAAAGCTTGACATTGATTGGACAGCAATCACCAGTTGGCTGGATCATTGCACTGAAACTCAGATATTGCAACTGTCATTTGGGAGGAAGGTTAGGGTCTTCCAGGCAGCTACTAGGCAAAGAGTACCCAGGGTTTGCATGCCCAACAGTCACCCAGATGGATTCCAAGGTAAAGACTGGGGCATAGGCAAAGACAAACAGGAACCTTTACTCTTGTTTGGGGCACACATTGTATCTTTCATCTCAGGAAACCTTTTGCCCCAAGTTTCTTTTTCTTTGACTCCACTTCTTTGTTAGCAAATGTTGCCTGTACCTCCCCATTCACTCTATGGTAAAAGTGAATGACAACAGCTCCCAAAAGGAATTGCTTTTAATTAGATATAATCTGTCTGTGAAATTAATACAGGTCTAAACTGAGGCCATTAGTAATTCAGTAGAAAAAGATTTGGTTTATATGAAGAAAGTCAGTAAAGATAAGGCAGGGCCTTTTCAATCCAGTTTGAAAAGGGTAATGTATTTATTAACATTGTGAGTTCTGAAGATAAATTGACCTGAATTTAAATTCAGCCTCATCACTCAGTGGGCTAACATTGGGTAAATTTCTCAATCTTTCTAAGACCCATTGTCCATTAAAATAGAGATAAAAATAGCTTATACCTTCTGAGGGCTACAGTGAGTGTGAAATGATAACCACAATGCCTGGCACACAGCTAACCCTTGTTGTTTGTATTAGATGATAGCATGGCTTTGTCCAAAGATAGTAATGAGTGATTCCACTAACTGAATCTGCAGACTCCAGTCTGGTTTAGTCTTGGATATTGGAAAATGAACCCAAAAGGAAGCAATTATTTGATTTTTATTAGATAGCCTATCACATCAAACTTTGTTAAGTCAAAATTCAAAAATCTAAAAAAAAGTTGGATTTTCATAATCATTTTTAAAACCCACAACTATGTACCATACAGTAATATATGAGAAATAGCAGTTTTAATTAAACTCAAATTATTTTAAAAAAATACTGAAGTGATGGAACATTCTGCAAACTACATAGGCTTTTTAGTGCTCCAGAAGCAAGGTTTTACTGATTTTTAAAAATATTTTATTTATTCATTTTCAGAGGAGAAGGGTGGGAGAGAAACACTGATTGGTTGCCTCTTGCATGCCCCTAGCTGGGAACATGACCCACAACCCAGGTATGTGTCCTGCCTGGGAATCAAATCATCAACATTTTGGTTCACTGGCCAGCACACAGTCTACTGAGCCACTAATTTTTTAGCTTTGTGAACATGCCTGACTGCTTAGAGCCCAAGTACCCTCATATAGCATTTTCATATGACTGATTTGATAATTAAAAAGCATGTTCATAAGGTTCTATATGCAGGTAAACACTCAATACTTGGTAGATAACGTGATTATAACTGAGCACTATATGGACACTATGCAGTTTCTTCAACATACCCAGACTTGGCAACAATCTGCGTGGCAACACTTTCATCCTTTACAGCACCTCTTTAATTTTCTTTTCTGTTAGAATAGACTACATAAAAGTTCCGATATATTTTCACTTGTCCAGAAAACATCCAATAAACCAAACCAAACCAGACAATAAGGAACAGCCCTTGCCTACCTTTTCTCTGTTAACATTTGAAGGGCAGTGTTAATTCTCTACAGTGTGTAAATGCTTCATTTGAGGTCTTTGTACCTGTGGATGAATAATGAATGTTAATTAATGATGACAATGACAATGGCATTGTATGTTTTTACCTTATTGCACTTTACCTTTCATTAAGCCCTTTCCTCCTGAAGTGGGTGTCCTATTATTTTATGTACTATTTTACTCCTGAAAACTTGTGCTTTGTTAAAATACAGCAGACATCTTCTTGTGTGTTACCATAGCAAATTGAATAAGAATTTACACATAAATTATTCATTACAGCCAATTTAATGTAATTATTAATTCCAGCATATACTGGTGCCTGATTGCATCTCAGTGTTCATTGCTGGATCTGGAACATGTTCTGCTGAAAATAATGATCTGTCATGGCTAATCAGGATGTCCCACTAAAGGGTGAAGATGTTTAATTAATATAGGTGTAATGAAACAGTGATTGATCCAGTTGTTACAGTCTGTCAGAGCTTCTTTCTAAGGTAATCCAAAATCTAACTGATAATGAATTTAAGAGCTCACAGTGGTGTACAAGCAATCAACCTGCTTTCCAATTCAAGGGCAAGTTGGAATGTAGTTTTCCCTTGGTATCTTTCTACAAAATAAATCAGCTCTACTTTCACTGGGAAGCTTTACTCCCAACATCAGTTCTGGTATTTCAAGCTTTCATGCTTTATGCTCCCAATGAGACCTTTCCTTGCATTAAAAATGCATCCTGTATTGTATGTGAATGTTCTAAGCTGCACTACTTTCCACACAGATCTCATTTTAACTTGAAGTTAAACTGAGTAAAGTTCACAGTTGTGTTTTCCACTGTGTAGAGGATGGCTGAGAATTCAATTCCAAAGTCCTTTGGCTGCAAAACCATGTAGTCTACATATCCACAGAGCATCACTGAATAGATATGATCTTAATTTTGATTTGAATTTTTCAGGGGGTCTCTTGTAATATAGAACAGAAATCAGTCTCATATAAGTCATATAAGTCACAATAAGGTCAAATATAATTTAATTTATTTTATATATTTTGAATAATATGTTTTTTGTTTTTACACAAATGCCCTTCAAAATCAAGGGTGGGATAGTATTAATTATTTTAAAATCTACAGAATAAATTTATTGGCTTAGTTTTTAATCACATAAGAGGAAATAAATGAAAATGATGATGTCTCTCTTACTGAGGGCCAAGGATGAGCTAGGCACTTTGTATATATTTGTTTTCATACTCACGGTGTTTAAAGTAGATAAAATATCCCCCATTTTCAAGATGAGAAAGCTAAAGCTTGAGGTCCTCATCTGGTAAATTGATGCGTAGGATGTAAACTCAGGTCTGCTTTATCTATCTACTTCAATGCAGTTTATTAGAGCACATCCCTAAACCAGGGACAAAAGGCCGGGACTGTTTGAACAGCTAAACAGATTAGCTTTTTGATCTTTTCACTCTTAGATCATGGGTGAATTTTAAGACATAATTTTTTATTTATTTATTTTAATGTTTTAATTTTTAATTTTTTTTATTGTCCAAGTACAGTTTTCTGCCTTTCCCCACCTCTCCCCACCACTCCAGCCTTCCCCACCTCCCTCACCTGTTTCCAATCACCACTTGTTATTGTCCATATGTCCTTTATAATTGTTCCTGTAAACCCTTCACCCTTTCCCTCCATTATCTCCTCTCCTCTCCTCTCCCCTCTTGTTACTGTCAGCCTGTTCTCAATTTCAATGTCTTTTGCAATACTTTGCTTGCTTGTTTGTTTTGTTGATTAAGTTCCTGTTAATGGTGAGATCATATGCTATTTGTCTATCACTGCCTGGCTTATTTCACTTAGTCTAATGGTCTCCAGTTCCATCCATGCTCTTGCAAAGACTAGGAGTTTCTTCTTTCTTTCTACTACATAGAATTCCATTGTGTAAATGCACCATAGTTTTTTGATCCATTCATTTATTGATGGGCACTTAGGTTGCTTCCAGTACTTGGCAATTGTAAATTTTGCTTCTATGAAGATTGGGGTGCATAGGTTCTTTTGGATTGGTGTTTCAGGATTCTTGGGATTTAATCCTAGCAGTGGAATTGTTGGGCCAAAACACAGTCCCATATTCAGTTTTCTGAGAAAATTCCATACTGTTTTCCATAGTTGTTGCACCAGGCTGCAATCCCACCAACAGTGCGCTAGTGTTCCCTTTTCTCCACAACCTCTCCAACACTTGTTGTTTGTTGCTTTGTTTATGATGGCCATTCTGGCCAATGTGAAGTGGTATTTCACCCTGGTTTTAATTTTATTCTTTTTATTTATTTATTTATTTTACAGTTTTAAAAATTTTAATTCTTGTTCAAGTACAGTTTTCTGTCTTTTACTCCCATCCCATCCCACCACCCAGTGCTCCCCACCTCCCTCCCATTTCCACCACTCCCCTAGTTTTTGTCCATGTGTCCTTTATACTCATTCCTGTAAACCCTTCCCCTTTTCCCCTGAAATTCCCTCCCCTCTCTGCTCTGGTGATTGTCAGCCTGTTCTCTATTTCAGTGTCTTTGGTTATATTTTGCTTGTTTGTTTGTCTTGTTGTTTAGGTTCCTGTTAAAGGTGAGATCATATGATATCTGTCTTTCACCGCCTGGCTTATTTCACTCAGCATAATGCTTTCCAGTTCTATCCATGCTGTTGCAAAGGGTAGGAGCTCCTTCTTTCTTTCGGCTATGTAGTATTCCATTGTGTAAATGTACCATAGTCTTTTGATCCACTAATTTACTGATGGGCACTTAGGTTGCTTCCAGTACTTGGCAATTGTAAATTGTGCTGCTATGAACATTGGGGCACATAGGTTCTTTTGGATTGGTGTTTCAGGGTTCTTAGGATATAATCCTAGCAGTGGAATTTTTGGGTCAAAACACAGTCCCATATTCAGTTTTCTGAGAAAATTCCATACTGTTTTCCATAGTTTTTGCACCAGGCTGCAATCCCACCAACAGTGCACTAGGGTCCCTTTTTCTCCACAACCTCTCCAACACTTGTTGTCTGTTGTTTTATTTATGATGGCCATTCTGGCCGATGTGAAGTGGTATTTCACTCTGGTTTTAATTTTATTCATAATTTAATCTTTTAATTTAATCTCTTTGATGGCTAGTGATATTGAGCATCTTTTCATATGTCTGTGGACCTTTTGTATGTCCTCCCTGGAGAAGTGTCTGTTTAAGTCCTTTGCCCATTTTTTAATTGGGTTTTTTTGTCTTCTTAGAGTGGAGTCGTGTGAGTTCTTTGTATATTTTGGAGATCAAACCCTTGTCAGAGGTGTCATTGTCAAATATGTTTTTCCATACAGTTGGTTCTCTTTTCATTTTAATTCTATTTTCTTTAGTCATGCAGAAGCTTTTTAATTTGATGAAATCCCATTTGTTTATTCTTTCCTTTATGTCCTTTGCTCTAGGGGACATATCAGTGAAGATATTGCTGCATGGAATGTCTGAGATTTTTCTGCATATGTTCTCCTCTAGGACTTTAATGGTGTCATGACTTATATTTAAGTCTTTTATCCACCTTGAATTTATTTTTGTGTATGGTGCAACTTAACACATAGTTTTTGAAATACATGTGGATGAAATGACTGAAGGGAAAAACGTAGGACTTACATACACTCACTACTAATTCAGTATCAGGTTTTGATTGAATTGACTGTGTGCTACACAACTAGGAAATTGTACTATAGTACAGGCCCCTGTAGTATAGGGATGAATCATATTAGAAACTATACATTCATCACATTTTACCTCTCTCACCTCCCTTACCGATACCCCTAGTGTTTTCCCCCAAAAAATCCACAAATCACTTCTAAGCCAACTGTTTTTTCTTGTTTAAAGTATCTTCCTAGAGCTTGTTAGGACTGGCATTTTCAGAAACTGTCAGTTGTCTGCCTTGAAGGCTCAGGGGCAATGGATGCCTCAGTAAGTCTTTGAGGGGCCACCTTAGAAAACCAGTGAAAGACAAATGCTATCATCTTTGCCCTGCAGTTCAGTGCACAGAAGCTGAAGGGGTTCTGTTCCACCTGAGAATTCATTAATGTCTTCAAGTTTAACTCCATGTGTTCCACATTCAGTTTGCCCCCGAGTTCTTCTACACCACAAATGTAACTCATGTAAGAGGAGAGGTTATGGCTATGTTTATATATATAATCATTCTATCTACTTCTGGAACTTCATTATATGTAGTGCTGTATCAGGCAGTTATAGAGGTCTTTGCTAGAACTACTCAGTATAATCATTTAGTATTGCTAAACCTTGCTACCATTTTCTCTTATTTTCACAATTTTATTGGACCTCTATAAAACTGAGAGAAAAATTCCCAGGAGAAATAATGTAAAATATGCCTAGTGTGGAAATGAAGACTAGAAGAACTACGCAGAGTAAGAAAATAGGTGAATAGAGTAGACAGTCAAACCTGAAAAAAAAAAAGAAAATTAGCTCCACAAACCTGTCTCTTTATAAACATATATTTATACCACTATTTTCAGCAAAAAGCCAAGAAAGATTCTTGACTATTTATTACTAATCAATCAGCAGCATAATTCTTATGCTTACCCTCTAGAAGCAACAATAGATGATACCAAAAACCACTCTCTTTTAATTAATTAAACTTTGATTTCTTGAAAAAAAATTAGGAACTATTCATTTGAGGATTTTACACCTATAGATTAATAAGAGGAACAAAATAATTATATCTAATGTAGGCTTATTTTAATTGTTAATGTTATGAGAAATAAAGCTGGCTCTTTATCCCAGGCCCCAGATAACTGCTGACTCCCTGTTCCAGGACCCAGATAATGGCTGGCTCTTTGCTCTCTTTGCTCTCTTTGTTACAGGCCCAGATAACTTCCACATTCTGTTTCTGTACCTTTAGCTTCCGCATTCCACCTCTGTGACCCTTGCTTGCGTTGCATAGCCCCTCCTTGCTTTCTCCCCCCACCCCTACCAGAGTATTTAACCACCTACCAAACCCCTCCTCGGGGCCCAGAATTTGGAGTTCATCTCCTCTGGGACCGCGCGCGTGAATAAAGGCTTACTCCACCACCCTGAATCGTGTGGGAGTTCGTTTTTCCGCAACATTATAAGAATCAATTAAACAATGTAGAAGCAGGAACATAATTTAAAATTACTTAACATAATAACATGATTGTCATATTTCTACAGCTTGAAAATGCTGTTTATTTTTGGAAGGTGACTTTAGAGATATAAGAAATGATTTTCTCCTTCCCTTCCAAATAGGAACTTCCCTCTCATTATACCATCTAGTCATCAGACAAGGAGAAATAACGGTTGGGTTGCAATATTTTGACAAAATATTAATGTCTTTCTTATTTGCATTTTTCATATAGTACATGTATAGTCAGGTTAAGATAGCCCCTCTGCCTCAGGAATAAGATTCAGAATGTTATAGCAGGAATGGAAAGAAAAAATTTAGTCTTCATTTTCTGATACTCTGTAGGATTTGGTATAAAATCATTAAGAGCCAGCTTGGATTCTAGAGAACACATTTTTTTTCTCATGGTACATGGGGCAGAATTTAAGAAAAAAGAGAGGAGGTAATTGGAAGAAGTTTGGTCCTCACACACAGAGGACTGAGTGACAAAGTGAAGAGGAAAAAGCAGACATTAGATGGTCAAACATGCAGCTGCTTCCTCCGGGAATGAGATGTGTTATGAAACAGAGACTCGAAGGGCTCTGGCCTTCTCCCATTTCCAGATTCTGAAGGAAGATTCCAGCAATGACAGTGGACAGTCCCACTCAATTAAGAGCATGCAATTGAGTTGCCAGTAAGAGTTCAAGTTTGAAATTCCAAGGTCTCTGCTAATTCTTGTGTACATAAACAAATGTGCTTGCTGTGGGGAAGGCTGCGGTAAGGTAATGTAACAGCAGAGATAAAGCCTTATTGAGGGGCAGGGTAAGAATCACCCTGGGAGAGCTGAAAGAAGCTGGAAGAAACAGTCACTGCTGGAGTGGAGACCTGTTCATGGGTCAACATTGGCAGTGACAGCAGCCAAAAAAGAACAGTATTTTCTTCCTCTTCCAGCCTTGCAATCTTCTTTCATTGCCCTACTGAGAAACCTTAAGAGAAATCCAGCTGGCAAAGATGAACTACATTTTACAGAATTCCAGCCCTAGCGTCATGCAGTAAAATGCAGAAAGGAAGGTTTGGAGAAGATACACATGCACACACACACACATATACACACACACATACACACGCCATGCAGAGGCTCACTTTTTGTGGCCCAACAGCCAGGGATCTATACCTTCATGAACAAGTGAATCATTCATAGACAGATCACATTTGTCTCATTTTGGGAAAGAAGCACCCATACTTCCCTCTTTGATGCTAAGGTGAGTTTGCCATCTCATTATCTCTTTTTTTGTTTTCTAATTTTTTCCTTCTAGCTTTTCTAGAGTTTCAAAGACTACATATAGACAAGTATTTTATGTCCATGTATATTCCACATACTCTGCTAGGAGCCAAGGATCCAATTAATGGGCATTCTAAGTGTTTTCCAAAATATTTATTGTTCATCTTATTTTAGAACATTATTTATGAGTAAACACATTCTTAATAACTCTTTCCCAAAAAATACTACCATATCACTTCTTTTCAACATTTTTTTCTTTTGTGTGTGTGTGTTTTACTTTTTTTATTGTCATTCAAGGACAGTTGTTTCCATTTTCCTCCCACCACTCTCCCTAACCCCAGCCATCCCCATCTCCCACCCTCGATCCTACCCCTCTTTGTTTTTATCCTTGTGCCCTTTATACATGTTCCTGAAAACCCTGTACCCCTTTTCCCCCAATCATCCCCTCCCACCTCCCCTGTGGTTACTGTCAGTTTGTTCTTAATTTCAATGTCTGGTTATATTTTGCTTGCTTTTTTATTTTGTTGATTAGGTTCCAAGTACAGGTGAGATCATATGGTTTTTGTCTTTCAGCTCCAGGCTTATTTCACTAAGAACCCTGAAACACCAATACAAAAGAACCTATGCACCCCAGTGTTCTTTTCAACATTTTCGATACTATTTAGTTGTTTTCCAGGTTTCCTTATTTCTATGGAGAAGTCAGCTGTCAGTCTTGTTGTTGCTCCTTTGAAGAGAGTGTACCTTTATGCTGGCTATCATAATTTTACTTAGTTCTTAGCAGTTCTTGGTATGTTTAGGTTGATTTTCTTTTAATTTATTATTTTTGGAGTTTGTGGAGCTTCTTGAAGCTGGAAATTGATTTTTTCAGTATTGTAAAATATTTGACCATTACTTATTTAAATATTTTTCTTTCTTTTCTTTTTCTATAGGCACATTAAACACACTTTACACTATTTGTCCTACATGTCTACTACATTCCGTTGTGTTTTTTTTTTTCCATTGTGTTTTAGTACTGATAGCAATTTTCAGCCAGTGTGCTGTGGCACACTGGTGTGCCACAAGAATTTTTAAAACATGCAATACCTGACTTAGTTGGGGGCACTAACCTCTTTTTCCTTAGTTTGTCAAATAAAAAATTGACAATAGCCAATGCAACAATAGCCATTCAGTTTGAATAAATTCAAATTATACCTATTTTTGTCAGATCAGCAAAAAATCTAATATATTATTTGGTGTTCTACAGAATTTTAGTAATTAGTCTGTGTGTGCCATGAGATGAAAAACTTGAAAATTGTTCGTACAGATGTTTTCTATTGAGCTATCTTTTAGTTTGATAATTCTGCTATGCCCAGTACAATATTATACATGTTCATTTCAGATCAGATACATTCTTTTAATTCTAGCATACTCATTTGATTCTTTTTATAGGTTGCAGTTTTAATTAAAATTTTATAATTTTGTCAATTTCCCCATATTTTCCTCTATTTCCATATATAAATTAATCATCTCTTTAAAAGTTTCCTGTCTGCTAATTCTAATAACTACAATTTGTGAATTCACTTTTGTTTTCTATTATTATCTTGGTTATCTGTCGTATAGTCCTGTCTTTCTCTATGCCTACAGGTTTTATTGAAACTGTACATTTTGTTTACAAAGTTCTAGGTAATGTTATACTCAATCAGAGATTTTTTCTTTTCTTTGCTAGGCTGTTAGAATGGGAGTCTGATCATCTTTATCCAACTGTGGATGAACTTGAGTTGGGGCTAAGTTTCAGGGGTTAAGATTTAGCCACTGGTTCATTCAGGTACCCAGGGTGGGGTTGTTGAAGGCCCTCAACGGAGATCCCTTAGGGATTGTCCTCCTGCTTTTAAGAGGCTTTTATCTTAGATTTTTAGTATCATACCATGCACAGCTTTTGACTTGCTACTGTTTTGATTTCTGAGAAAGAAAGGTGAGTTGGCACGCTGTTGCACATTGTTGTACTGTCTCCCGTATTACCCTAGTCTGGAAAGTCTAAACAGCAAGTGAGTGCTGTTCTCTTTTCTTGTGGAAAGGGTATATTGGTAGTCCAGAAAACTGAGGATTCTGGAGCTATTGTCTATCTTACATTGAAGGATAGTTTTGAGGCCAAGCAAATAATATTTAGCTTTTGTGGTAGAAAAGCTTATCAGAGTACCTTTGCTATGGAAAAGGGGTCTTATTTAATCAAGTATAGGAAACATGGAGGAGGATCCTAGATGTTCAACTAGGTATTATAAAGCCCAATAATGAGGTAGCATGAACATACCATAAAATTTTATGTATTTTTTATGACCAAGTTACATGTACCCTTCTCCATTTTTCTTTACTAATGATAAAGCCTTGTTCACATTAGATTCTTTTGAAGTACAGTCTTGCAAATTTTGTAAATATATATTTCGCATTTTAATATTGTATATCAGCTTTGATAATTTTCTGCTTTTTGCTAGTCCTCTTGCAAAGGGGTAAAAATTATTAAAATGTTTCTTGAGGAAGAATTTTCTGAGCTCTCACTACACGATGTTCTTTGTTTGGGAGAGAGGTTTCCTATTATAAATTCACTTTTGCCTGTAATGACTCTATGTGTGTGTGTGTGTGTGAGTGCGTGTGCACATCCACACATACACAACCATGAACCATTCCACTTGTAACACAATATAGTTCTACCCTTTGGGAAATTATAGCTTATTGTGGATAATAAATGAGATGATAAAATCTGACAATATTCATTTAAGATCATACATGACCAAAGTAATGGCAAAGGCAAAAATAGTTTAGAGGTAGAAATGGCTCATGGCCATGCTGAACCAACCCTGGTTTAAGAGTCAAGAGATCTTATTTCCAAGATCCATCTTTACCTAACTGAGCTTTAGCAAGTCAATTAACATACCTTGTCCTTAGTTGTGAGATAAAGAGAGTGGAAGAGACGTTTTAATTACTGGTCATACAACAATCATTTTGTATGCTTACTCTATGACAGGCATTTTGTTAGGTTCTAATTTTCTTGTTTTTTCTTAGCTCTAAAATTTGAAGGAACTTTAAATTGGATTGGATTCTGAGGACAAGCAATATTTGTGGGCTTACATCTGTCAGCTGAGGAATGCTTCTTAGATCAAGAGAAAAAGAGAAACTGAAGATGGGCCTTGAATGTTGGGTGCAACATATAATAGGCGAAGGGTCTGTGAGTCCATAAGCTACCTCCCCTGCACAATATAGGAAATGAACCTCTTAAAGGAGATTAGAGTATAGCATTTTCACACAGGTTTGATAACTCACACAGCCTGTGCTACCTGGGAAGTGTTCTGGTTTTGTATGACACCAATGTCCATGTCCTTTGTAAGTCAAATATAGAGCAAAGTGACACTATGTCTCCTACTATCATTTTTTAAAGGGCACAAATCCTAATATATGCAAAACTGAAAACTTATTTTGAATGTTTTAAGCTCTGAACTATATAAGGATATAGCCAGTGATGGAGTTCTGACAACTTTGTTACATTTGTGGAACTTAGCATTACCACATATGAGCAGAATCAAGCTTTTATTTGGAGATATTTATACAAGTTTTGGCAAAACTTAAACATTTTAAAGAAAATAGATTTTTTCCATTCTGGAACAATGGCCCAATTTGCCCATAAGCTCACAGAGGAGGCCCCAGTGCTGGTAAATCCTGCTGTGACTGGCTTGAAACATGCACTGGCCACATTTTGACACTGTCAAGGTTGAGCTGACTCCTCCAGCACCTGCTGAGATTCCAACAGCTATTCTGAGCTTGAAAAAGAGTCAATAGTGCTCAAACTTGTAGCTTCAAACAACTTGCAGTTAAAGAAGCTCTGCTGAATGGTTTGGTGGCCACTGAGGTGCGGATGTGGTTTTATGTCATCGAGATCATAGGCAAGTGTGGCATCATTGGCTATAATGTTGGAAGACCAATCTTTAATATCTATTTCTTTTTGGTTTATTATTTGAATGTTCTTGGACTATGAGTGATCAGAATGATATATGAATTAAAAAAGATATTTCAAAAATTTGGTTAAAGACTAATTAAAAAACACTTTGGGAATATTTTTTCTAAAGGAAAATAAATTAACCATTCTTTTATGGGCATACCCAGAGCTGCTGCCTGTGCCCACATACCTGATTAATAAATAGAGAGTACATATCTATCAATTATCTATCTATCTATCTATCTATCTATCATCTATCTATCATCTATCTATCCCTATCATCCTCTATCTGTCTACATGATTTATTAACTACCTCACCATTATATTTTTACTTTTGTCTAATATTTATGTACATGTTTCTGTATTTGGTTATTCTTCATATCATATAATTATAAAAATTATCAGAGGACCCTAAGAGGATAGTATGCTGAAGAGACAGAATGTAAAGAAAAGTGTGTTTCTGATGATTAGAGATGATATTTCAATTGTTATGTGCTACTCTTTAACTAAAAAAATTGGTGGAATGAAACTTATTGCTAAAAAGAGAATGAAAATAGTCATAATTCCTAGCATTTACAATCAAGTTTCAAATAACTGTCAAAGTTTCCTTCAAATGCTAATAAATAAGTTAGTTATTCTTCTCTCATATCAAGGGACTGTGCTCTATGACACACAGTAAATGCTCTGTAAAAGAAAGTTCACATACCTTTAGGATATGCCAGACTGTAAGCAAAATGGGAAAAGAAGGAATAAAAGATGAAGCATTTACTGAATTTATCATTCACTTGAAGCTTCTTTGTATCCTGGGCTCTGAGAATTTTATCAACAGACTGAGTGAAAACAGAGCCCACCAGAGCCCTGGAAAACGTGTCTCAGAGAGTGGCCTGACCTGTGGCATTAGGGACTGATTGAGGTGGCGCTAGTGCAATTTCTGTAGCTTATTGTCTGAAATCTACAGATTGGGATTGGGAAAAAACAAAACAAAACACCACTGCCATCTCTATCAAATTGCCATATTAATCTAAATACTTTCTTGTCTTTGAATTACTCATTTGTTCATCTCCCACTCCTAGATGCTCCCAATTAGGCCCAAGTCATAGTCAACCTTCTTAGTATCTACTTCAAAATCAGGTTACTGAGCCCTGGCAAGAATGGCTCAGTTAGTTGGAGTGTCGTCCTATAAACCAAAAGGTCATGAGTTTCATTCCCAATCAGGGCACATGCCTGGGTCCTGGGTTTGGTTCCTGGTCAAGGTGCCTATGCGAGGCAACTGATCAATGTCTCTCTCCCTCTAGTTCTTCCTCCCTTTCTCTCTCTAAGCATATCCTTGGGTGAGGATATAAGTAAGTAACTAAGTAAGTAGGTACATAAGTAAGTAAGTGAGTAAATAGAACAGGTTACTGAAAATTAATAAACACAAAGAAGTTATATCATAAAAATGTAGGTCAATGAATTTTCATAAATTGAACTCCCTCCATGTAATCATAATTTAGATAAAATACATGGACCCTAGAAGTCTCCTTGAGTCCCTTCATGTTTCTGCCAACCTCATCCTCAATTTTAACCCCAAGGATTAATTCTGCCTGTTATTGTTCAATGTGAAATTATATAGTTTGGGCTCTTTCATACTGGCTTCTTTTGCTGTGCATTATGTTGGTATGTTCATCTATTTTATAGCATGTAGTTGTAAATTCTTTATTTTTAGTACTTGATTCCCATATATGAATATGCAACAATTTACTTCTTGGAACTATTGATGGGCATTTAGGGATTTTGAAGTGGTGATTTTTGAAGGGCCACAAAGGAACCTTGCTGAAAAAATATACCTTTGCTCATAACCCTTTTACTCACTGAAATTCTCCATGAAAAGATGGCCTTTAGCTAAACTATAAGCTATAAGCTCACATCAACTATAAGCTCATTTATGGGGCTTGTTCATTCCTGTCTGAGCTGCTTCTCCTCCATCTCCAGCTCTCTTCTACAGTATTTCCCCTCTCGGCTTCTGCTAGCCACACTCAACCTCTTTTGTCTTTTTTTCTCTCTGTGTGTTTTATTTTGGATAGTTTCTATTGCTAGGTCTTCATGTTTGTTATTTTCTTTTTTCTATAGTGACTAATCTGCTGTTTCTTCATCAATTGTATTTTTTTATTTTTTTAAATATTTTATTTTTTTATTTTCAGAGAGAGGGAAAGGGAGGGAGAAAGAGAGGGAGAGAAACATCAATGTGTGGTAGCCTCTCACGTGGCCCCCAGTGGGGACCTGGCCCGCAACCCAGGCATGTGCCTTGACTGGGAATCAAATTGGCAACCCTTTGGTTTGCAGCCCATGTTCAGTCCACTGAGCTACACAAGCCAGGGCTCTGTTTTTTATTTAAACATTTTTTTTATCTCTATGAGTACATTTTTAAAAATATGTTTAGTTTCTTTCCTTATGTTTATAGTGTCCTTTACATCTACACCATATGGCATACATTTATAATAGCTCTTTTAAAGCTTTTGTTTGGTTTTGTAATGTGTTATTCCTTATGTTTCTATAAATTGGTTGTATCTTGTTTGTGGGTCACATTTTACTGCTTATTTGTATGCTTATTAATTTCTGATTGGTTGCACAATATTGCACATTTAACATTTTTGGGTGCTGGATCTTCTTTTAATTTCTTTAATATTTAGGACTTTATTTTGGGATGCAGCTAAGTTTGATCTTTTTGTGTCTTGTTTGTAAGCTTACCTAGGAAGGACAAGACAGCCTGTAATGCAGAGCTTCTTTAGCTCTACTACTGAGGCAATATCCTTCCAGGGACTGCATATGATGCCCTGTGTAGGAGGAGTTCTCACCACTCTGGCTGGCACGTATACAAACTATTCCTTCCTGTGTATAATCTCCATTTGCTCTGTTTGGTGATTTTCCAGTCTCAGTACTGTCCTCACATGTAGATTCAGTTAAGTGCTCAGGGGACCCAATGAAGGTCTGCAGAGTTCTGTTTGTTCATGTAGCTTCCTGCTGTACAGTTTTCTGCTCTGCATATTCTAGCCAACATGGCCTCCCAGAACCCCATATTTTGCCTCCTCAACTCATGGAGACCGCCGTGATTAGTTTGACTTCCCCCACCAGGGTTGTAACCTGGAAAGTCTCTCCAGGCAACGAGTTGAGTCACTTGTAGGGCTGACCACCTCATGTGCTTCTTTTCTCTTAGGATTACTGTCCTCCCCTGCCTATTTTCAGTCTAATGCCTAAAATGTGTTGTTTGATATATTTTTCAGTATTTAATTGTTTAAAGTGGGAAGGTCAGATTTCATTACTCTGTCATGGCTAGAAACAGAAGTCATCACCCTTACCTAATTTAATTTGTCAGCAAATTCTGCTCCTTATTTCTAAACTTGAGACATATTGTTCTCTTTGTCTCTCTCACCTCATTTTTTTTGGCTCACTTAACTCTTGCTAATTTTTATGGTCTTAATTTAATAATAATAGCTAACATTTATTGCACAGGTAATCTTCTAAGTATTCATTTGTATTATTTCATTAAATCTTCACATCAAATCCTATACATTTAGTGTTGTTATTATCTTCACTTTACAGAAAAGAAATAAGTCTCAAAGACACAAAGCCACTTGCTTTAGGCCACATGATTAATAGGCTGCAGGCTTGAATTTGAACTTTGGTGGATTGGCCTCATCTCTTGAACACCAAACCATGATTCTTTATCTTTTCTCTTAGACATCCATTATTCTGAAATGATTTTGGTGATACCCAAATTCTGTGTTATTTTGTTTTTTTAAATATATTTCCATAACACCTAAACTTTCCAAAAATTAAAGTTGTTCCATATTAAAAAACACCTATTCACTTGTCTGCATTCTCTGTCTGTATATACTTGGAGGGCAGACACTTGTCTTGGTAATTGTCACATTAATAGCATCTATAACATGAAAGGCATCAATAAATATTTTATTGAATGAGTGCATAAAGGAACAATGTCTTGATGAGGTGACAATAACTTTTATGAAGATCATTATTAGAAAACTGATTCAGTTTTTTAGTTTGGCTAGCTAAATACTATTTTCTATATTTCCAAGAGAAGGAGTCACAGAAAAAAATATGTTTTACACATGTGGGAAGAGGTTAGGAAAGGTTTGTATTTTGAATCCTACCCTTTGAAGATGAGCCTGTCTGTATAACATAGTGGGGTCTCCAAAACTCAAGAGGAATGAACATGGGGAGGGCTTGAATAGAACAGTGATTTATGAAAAAATAAGCAAATAGAGAGTTGTTGAATAAACAACACTTTATCACTTTGCCAAAAGCTGGCTGGTAACTAAAAAAGAGTCCTTTATCACATCCTACTCAAAATGTATAATCTCTTAAGGTTGGAAGTCATTTGGCTTTTTGGACACAGGTAGATAGCTATTTTATCAGTCTAAATAAATTACTTAGATAATAAAGTTGCCTTTATGGTCAGAGAAAATTGGCATTCTTTTGAGAATGCTTAACCTTCTTTCCTATGATATGGAGAGCACAGAATGAGCAAACATAGCCAAATTTGAAAGTGACTATATTTCATATTTTATAGTAAGCTTTTAAGATAATGGTTATTGATTATCATGGCCTTTTCCCTTCTTACCCAGACTGCACCAGAATTAGAAGTCATTATGAATATTACTTTTACTTTTTCTGATCTAGATGTTATTTGTTTATGTTGTTCTCCCTTTTAGTTTACAAAACCCCTCACCACCTTTCTTATGTATTATTCTATCTAATCAAAACAGCAAGAGAGTGGAAATTGGGCAGTATTTAGTACCTTAATCTATATTTTGGGCCTCAAATGTCTCTCTGTATAAAATAACTATATCCTTCCTAAATATTGCAATTCCATTTTGGTTTTCATTTTGTGCTATGAAAACTTAGCACTTTACAGAGACACCATAAAGGAAAATATGGAAGGTAGGGCAGGGGAGACCAAGCAGAGCTATAGGACCCTCACCTTTACACTAACTAAGAATGATTTGCTTCTTTTTTTTCTGTGAAGGAGGATTTGCATTAAACCATCCTCACTCCCTCCCCTGGTACTGTTATAATGAACTGACCTGAAAATAAGTGCGTTAAGTGGCCATAGAACATAAAGACACTAATTAGTTCACTTGGGGATCAAATCCATGATAACAGACTTATTCATGCTTTTCTGTATCCCCAAAACTATTCAGATAAAAGCAAAGGGGGGAAATAAATCTGTCATATATATGACAATCCTCAAGAAGAAACACTTTAAGTTTCAAATATGATCTGGTTGATTCTGTCACAGGAAAAGAATCATTGCTAGATAAGAATAAGTAATAACTGAGTCTGAACCCATAGCAAATAATGTTTCACAGCCAAAGAAATGCAAATAGCCAATAAACATTAAAAAGGTTTAGCCTCTCTGATGATCAAAGGAATTTATAGTAATATTATGAGACACTATTTTAGATTTTTTAAAAAAATTAGTATATACAGTGATGTGGAGGAAGGCTGAAATCATCTCTTCATACACTGTTGGTGGCAGTACACATTAATAAATATTTCTCAAGAGCAATTTGGCATTATGCAAGAGGCTTAAACCTATTCTTGTACTTTGACCAATATTTTCTATTTCCAGAACCATCCCGAGGATATAATTGCAGATGTGGCAAGGGTATTCATTCAAGTTTTTTTTATTTTGGTGGTATATATCACTTAGGCTCTTTTACTTTATAAGCAGTTATTGTAAGTGTACCCTAAGGTGTTAGGGGTTGTTGTAAAACTACAAGGCTAAGTGAGGAAAACAGAAGGACTTGCCCAGACAGGTCTAAGTGAGAATGGCATACAATTTAGAATCAATTGTGGGGGAGGGGGCCATTCAGGGTGTGTTGAAGTTCCTCCACAAGCACCATTTGTCCCATCCTTAGCAACATGTACACTTTGCTTTTTCCTCTCCCAAGCTAATGAAACAG
The DNA here is from genome assembly GCA_028533065.1 of Trachops cirrhosus. Classification (NCBI taxonomy): domain Eukaryota; kingdom Metazoa; phylum Chordata; class Mammalia; order Chiroptera; family Phyllostomidae; genus Trachops; species Trachops cirrhosus. The sequence goes on along the minus strand of CM052541.1, from coordinate 109,298,373 downwards.
AAAAAGACGGGATTTGTGCTGCCTGTCACTACCAGGCCCAATAAGCAGAGACAGAGATTGAATCTCTATGGGCACTTTATTCAGATGGCTGGCAATCTGAGAAGATGGTGGGTTATGTACCCTAACAGATCATCTTACATTTCCTTTTAATTCGGCATTTTTTATAAGAAGAAAAAAGTGTAAGGGATTTGGAACTCCAGAAAAAGGTTATTCAGATAAAAGATGCAGTCTGGTAATTTCCCTAACATCCTTGTATCCATTGACTGGTGATTTTTTTATCTGGGTCCTGGGTCCTGGGTCCTGTGTCCTGGGTGATTTTTTTTTATCCGTGCCCTGGGCGAGGAGGATGTCTCTCCCTGGAACACAATGAATGACTCAGATACCATCCTGATTGTTTATGGTCTCTTCTGGAGCACAAAGGTTGACTTCCTTGTGGTCTCCTGCAGTCAGGATGTACTGTACCTTCAGTTCTGAAACAATAGCTTTTTATATACATTAACTATTAAGCTTATTAACTATTACTTAAAACTAAAATTTTCCAGCTCTTGAGTTCCCCTATCACTAACACTTTGATTAAATTGCTCTGTCTTTGTTTATTGATGCTCCTGACTCTTGCCTGAATATTTTTCATGCTACCTTACGACTACTGCTCTCAATTCAGCTTATTCCTTTCTCTCTATGTTTGGCTTCTGCCTCCACAAGGAGACTCAGACCTCTTTAAGTGCCTTTTATACACCTTCTCAAAAAAAAAAAAAAAAAAAGCTTTCGCCAGAGAACTTATTAACTATTGTCCTGTCCATAGTTTTGTTGTTCTTTTGTCTGGTACCCAATACTGCTTCAAGCAGACCTCACTTGCAGAGAGGGCCACATGATTTGGTTTCTATGGAGTGGGCTGTGAGTGTGCCTGACACTCAGAAGAAAACATATTCCTACCCAAACCACAGTATTATTGGTAAAAGCCCGAATGGAAAACAAGTTATACAAAAATAGGGGAATTGGCACTTATATTACATGCATAAATTATAGTGTTATCAGCTGTTAAATGTTTTGATTGTATTGTGATTAAGAGAAAATGTGCATGATAAAATTTAAAATAAAAAAGTATTTAAAACTATATATACTGAATAGTGTCAATTTCAGAAAAAAATATGTTTTCTATTCAATGTCTTCATAGTCTACTTTACTTTTATAATAATGATGCCACTTAATAAAAGTAAAGAGGCTTATTTGAAAAATGAAAACTTTTAAATCAAATAAAAGACATGTTTACGGTATTGCCCATGAGACATGTTTTCTTGTTATGCTTATGTTCATGCAGGAAGAAGCTGAGAGTCATTAACTTACCTAGCATAGTATATCCCTCAGGGAAATGACTACATTCAGAGTTCTTCTATGTTACTGTATGGTTCTTTTCTCTAAAATGTTATGAGGAACTTATTTTTTATTTCTTGTCCACTCCCAGACAAGTTTCCTTATCATTTTCCAACAGAATACCAATGAACAACCATAATGATAGAAAATGTTTACATATTTGTCCTTTAGAGAAGTACTACATTTGTCATTTTTCACAAACTTTCTCCAAACTTCTTAATAGGGTAAAAAATAAGCAACAAAATAAATATAGAGCCAGCAACATGTCTGTGTGACTCGCATTTAAAGACCACAGGAAACAAACCCCAAAACCATCCACTCATTTGTGTATATCTAACACATCCCCCTTGGTAGATGGTAAGCTTTTGGACCTAAGAGCAGCACGTGACTATCATTTTTTAATGTAGCATAAGAAGCCTTTAATTTGTCCAAAAATTTCTATCTCATACTCCTTTATGACCATATTTATACCCTGAGAATATATTAATATGCATTTGCAGAAGATCAGCAGTCTAGAGGCAAACTATCTTTAATGCAGGGACATCCCAGATCAGCACAGTGAGGAATGGACTCATCATGGTTGTAATAAATATATAGTTCTTAGGAAAATCATTGTTTTCACTGGCTTCTTTTTGTCACAATCAGGAGAAACAGACGTGAACATCTGGGGATAATTTACAGGATTCTTTACACTTAAGTCTATATTCAAGTACTTAGGTTTACAGTTAACTTTGAGGGTAGTAAAAGAAAACACAAACACACACACATTCACACACTCATATACAGTTGACCCTTAAATAACATGGAGGTTAGGGGCACTGACCCCATGCAGTTGCAATTCTCTTATAACTTCTGGCTCCCCCCAAACTTATCTATAGATCAGGTATTTGTTCCATGAAATCCATAGATACCAAATCTGTGGGTGCTCAAGCCCCCTGTGTGTTATAAATTCTCATAGAACAATGCACACAGTTGGCCCTCTCCATCCATTGGTTCCCAAGCATAGTTCAAAAACACTGTTTTTAATCCACTATTAGAAACCTGGGCACATGGAGGGCCAATTATATATTAATTGAAAAAAAAATCTGTGTATAACAGGACCCATGCATTTCAAGCCCATGTTAGAGTTTAAATACATAGACATTACAATTTACTTTCTAAAGTCTTATTTTGATATAGGAAAATTGTTCTTGAATGAAGAATAAGGAGAAACTATTTAGTTATATAGCATAAAGAAAGGGATTAATGAAAAAAAAGGAATACAATCATGATATAACATCACTTACATTCATTGTCTTCAGTCATATTTTGATTTTACGGATTTGACCCCTGGGTGATTTTGGACTTCTATATAATAGCCCTAAGAGCCACAGATTTTTGATGATTAGCAAGCATTTAGTCTTTTTATTTGATTATTCTCTTCTATTCAAGTGAATTTATTATTGTCACTGGAACCATATATTTACTAATAAACTATTTGCTACTTAGTTTGTTATTTTTAATTGTTAAATGAAAGAATAGGTAACATACAATTTGCATACTATATTAATCCAAAATATATGGATAAAAGTAATCCAAAATAGATCATCTAAATTTTATAAGAGATGTAAATATTTTTAGGGGGAAACCTGGATGACAACCTCAATCTGAAGTTTTAGTTTTATAGGTATAATGAAAAGTAATCTCCTCATGAATATGCTTTATACTTTAGCTACATTTTCAATCAGAGTAGAAAACTAGTCTTCTCAGTAGAAGCCAACTATAAATACAAAGAGTTCAACCTAATAAAAAGCTGCGAAATCACAAGCTTGGCTCACTCATTTGAAATTAAGAAAGTTTCAGTGCGCCTGTACAGGATTCCTCTTTAAATAAATTTTAAGTGAGTTCTGACTTAGACTATACATAGGATATTAAATGTATAGGAAAATAAAATCTTTGGAGTCTACTGTAATCAATAGTGATACATTATAAAAGTCCATTTCATCATCTTGGCAATACAATTGTCCCTGATTCCCAAATATAGGCATTAATACTATATCTTGGTCCACTGAAATGAAAAAAGGAAAGCAATGTACCTGTTTCAAATCTAAGGCTACCATTTCCTAAATTATATTTAAAGTTGAAGATGGCAATTGTGCAAGAAGCTTACTCCCTTTAATATAGCCACATGAAGAATTCAGAAATACAGTGCCAGGACTGAAGGCAAGTCTTCTGACTCCAAAGCTATCTCTCTTTCTATAGTTGCCACTCTTCCTTCGTTACTCACTTTGAGATAACCTCATGAATGTCAATATTCAGGCTTCATTATGGGAGAAATAGGCTCACATGCTATTCACAAAGATTCTCATTTAACTCTAATGATCTGAGATTTTGAGACAGTTGTACAATTGGCCTATAACTTTGACAGCCAGAAATATCATGTTACCTCAGAAACATAGTAACTATAAAGGAATATGTAGATGTTGTGACCCATTAAAAGAGGAGACATGCTTATTTAAATACACAAATCAATAATAAAATCCTCAAATAGGAATTTGCTAAATATAATTTATAATTTAAATCCCTTTTTGGTGATCTGAATGTTTAAATTATAAATGCATATAAAGAGCTAAATTTCCTACTAATCTGGGGTAGACTTCGGATAATACATTAATATGAGTTTTTGATACTTTTGTTTTAGGTTTGACACACTTGCAGACGGGTTTGGCCCCAGTGCTGTGCCAATCCTAGTTTGGTCCCCTTTCAAATGCCATCATCCACTGAACAAGAAGTGGGCATTCTCAGATCAGCAAACTTCGTAGAGGCTTGGGGACATACTCCTTACAAGCAGTCAGCATGTGACTCTTTTTATATAGTCTCAGCAAATAGTACATAATAGATTATAGAAAAAGTGAATTTTTACAGATGGAAAGACTTTAGAAATTGTGTGATTTCCTTTTTTTATAGTTAAGAAAACTGAAGCCCACAGCTGATGAATGGTTCTGTTAAGATCAAAAAGTGAATGGAAAAACTGATGCTAGAACATCAGATGTTCTTCCTGATGTTCTTTGTGTATGGGACAAGAAGTTGGACTTTTTGCTTTAGAGAAGTTATTTTTTTTTCTAAAATGAGACCACATAGAATCAAATGTATATGGATAATAATACAATAGCTAATTCTATTAAGTTATATTCTGGGAGAAGCACCTGTCAAAATAGGATGAAATATCTAAGATATTTACTGAGAGTAATACCAATAAAAGGTATAGAAGAGGGAGTGAAGAAGGAATGGAGGGCCTTTAGATGACAATGCAGGTCAGACCTATGAAGGATGTAGGGCAGGAAGGAAGATTAAATAGGAAGAGTCTAAGACTGCAGTAGTTCTAAGAAATTTTCAGGTAGGCTGTTGGAGAGCACTTGAGCCAAATTCTTCCATTAAAGGAGCTCCATGTTTTGTGGAATAACCTTCATTAGCATCATTGCTGCGTTTAGTCATTGGAGCAGCTGTCAGAAAGCCTGGCACTAGTGCAGATTCAGTGGATCCTGAAGGTATCAGCGGGGCTGTAGGTCAGTTGCACAGTCTGCAGGAGTAAACCTGGGTAGTGTATCTGCATGGCTGTCGCACTGATTGAGGACTTACTATGTGCTAGGTGCTGTAATTAAATATTTATATGAATTATCTCATTTCATCATTAGGAAAACTCTATGGTATGGATGTTAGTATTTGTATGTTACAAATGAAAAAATGAGACTGAGAAAAAGTTAATACCTCATGCAAGATTACATACTTGGTAAATGATAGAATTCCTTTTGAAAAGTATGTAGTTCTACACATGCACTTACACCCTGACACCACACTGTCCTCTCTACTGTGGCTATGAAATTATGCATAAAGAATGGGACCCCAGTGTTTAGTATCACATATCTATTAGTATTAACTCACACCCAATTAATTAGAGAACAACAAATATACTATATTTAGTAGTTAATGGTTTCCCAACTTGTATTAAATTTGATGACTAGAATTAAAAGCAAGGAATCCTACAAAATTGTCTTGGTATGTTACACTCTATGTTTCCATATGAAAGTTGAAGAAAATCCTGTTCTTTCAGAGACTGTAAGCCTCTATTGTCATCTACATCCAAACCACATGTAGCTGTAAGTATCCCTAGATAAAAGTAATTGCATGGTTTGAGATTACAGTGAGAATGTTCATCCATTTTCTTCCATTTATTTCTCTCTCTTCTGCCCTGTGTATATTTAGAAATTAAGAAATGGGTACTAAAATTGATTCTAAAATATATTTCATATTTAAATTAAAATAGTATTTTAGAAATAGACAACTTCCTGAGGAAATACAGTCACATAAAAAACAGTTTAGAAAATGAAAAGATCATGGAAGAAATCAAATGAAAAAAGAAAAAAAACTACAAATAACAAATTTTAAAAATCTAAATACCCACATAGGCCATTTTAATATCAAGTGATCTATAAATTACATTGAAAAATATATGGGTGCTTTGTTTCAAATTTTGTGTGGAAGCAAAGGAAGATTTGCAAATATGTGTAACAAAAGCAACTAGAATAAATGGTAGACATCTGTAATAGTGTCAAGAATAAAAATGAAACAAAATATTTTTTAAAAAAGCAAATAGAGTAATATAGTTCAGGCATTAAACATAGTGATCCTGACACCAAGCCATTCACATGTCATAAATTTTGGGCTGTGTAAGGAAGTGATCTGCCAAGCAGAATTTGGTCACTGAAATAGGAAGCTCTATAGCACTACGGGGGTGGGGTGATATAAGGGGGAAACATGGGATAAAATAAAAGGAAGGGATTCTTTTTTAATAAGTATGTGAAATTAAACATGTATATTAGACAGCTTGTGGGATCCTGTATCAGGGTGTCAAACTCGTTGTCACCAGGGGCCACATCAGCCTCTTAGGTGCCTTCAAAGGGCCGAATGTAATTTTAGGACTGTGTAAATGTAACTGCTCTTTAACAGTTAAGCGAGAGCTTGGCACTGCTGCCGGGTAGAAACAAGGTGCCGGGCCAGATAAAACAAGGTGGAGGGCCGGGTTTGGCCCTCGGGCCTTGTGTTTGCTACCTGTGCTGTAGATCTTTATTTTTCTTGCTGAAAGAGATCTAATCAATGTTTTATTTTTTTAATTTTAGTTTTCATTTATAATTCACATTCAGTATTATTTTATATTAATTTCAGGTATAAAACATAGTTGTTAGACATTTATATAATTTATGATATGATCCAGTGGATAATTCATATACCCACCTGGAAACATATATAGGTATTAAAATATCATCAACTGTATTCCCTATGCTGAACTTTACATCCCCATGACAATTATGTCACTACCCATTTGTACTTCTTAATCCCTTTACCTTTTTCACTCAATCCCCCAACCATTCTCTTCTCTCATGCATCAGTATGTTCTCTGTATCTGTTTCTGTTCTGTTTGCTTGTTTATTTTGTTCTTTAGATGCTACATATAAGTGAAATGATATATATTTGTCTTTCTCTCTCTGACTTATTTCACTTAGCATAACACCCTCTAGGTCCGTCTGTGATGTCAGAAATGGAAAGATTTCATTTTTTTATGAATGAGTTATTCTATTGTGTAAATGTACCACAGCTTTTTTTATCCACTCCTCTTTTATGGGTAATTGGGTTGCTTCCATATCTTGGCTATTGTGAAAAAACACTGCAATAAATATAGTATTGCATATAGTCTTTTGAATTAGTGTTTTGGGTTTCTTTGGATTTACACAGAAGTAGAACTGCTGGGTCATAAGACATTTCCATTTTTAATTTTTGAGGAGCTGCCATACTGTTTTCCATAGTGGCCGCACCAATGTACATTCCCACCACAGTGCATGAGGGTTCCTTTTCCTCCACATCCTTGACACTTGTTGTTTGTGAATTTATTGATAATAGCCATTTTGACAGGTGTGAGGTGATAGATTATTGTGGTTTTAATTTGCATTTCTATGATGATTAGTGATGTTGAGCATTATTTCATAAGTCTATTAGCCATCTGTATGTTTTCCTTGGAGAAGTGTCTATTGGGATCATCTGCCTATTTTTTTAATTGCATTGTTGGTTTTTTTAGTGTTGAGTTTATGAGATTTTTATAAATTTTGGATATTAATCCCTTATCAAATGTATCATTGACAAATATGTTCTCCCATTTAGTAGGTTGTCTTTTTGTTTTGTTGATGGTTTTCTTTGCTGTGCAAAAAATTTAGTCCCATTTATTTATTTTTTCCTATGCCCAAGGAGATGTATCAGAAAATACATTGCTAAGAGAAATGTCAGAGAGTTTAGTGCCTGTGTTTTCTTCCAGGAATTTTATAGTTTCGAGACTTACATTTACATCTTTAACCAATTTTTGAGTTTATTTTTGTCTATGGCATAAGATGGTCTAGTTTCACTTTTTGAATGTGTGTGTCCAATTTTTCCAACACCGTTTATTGAATAGACTGTTTTTACCCCAGTGAATGGTCTTGCTTCCTTTGTCATAGATTATTTGACTCTATAGGCATAGGTTTATGTCTGGGTGCTCTATTCTATTCTATGATAGAATTAATCTATGGGTCTTTTCTATGCCAGTACCATACTGCTTTGATTACTATAGCTTTGTAGTATAGTTTGATATTAGCTAGAGTAATATTTCCAACTCATTCTTTTTTATCAAGATTGCTGTGATATTGCAGGTCTTTTGTGATTCCATATAAATTTTTGAATTATTTACTTTAGCTTTGTGAAAAACACCATTGGCATTTAGGTAGAAATTGTACTGAATCTATAGATTGCTTTGGGTAGTACAGACATTTTAATGATGTTAATTCTTCTTATTCATGAACATGGTACACGCTTTAATTTATTTGTATGTCCTTTAATTTTTCTTTTCAATATCTTATAATTTTCTGAGTGGAAGTCTTTTATCTTCATGGTTAATTTTTTCCTAGATATTTTTTGATGCAATTTTAAATGGAATTTTTTCTTAGTTTCTCTTCCTAGTAGTTCATTATTGGTATGTAAAAATGCAACCAGTTTCTGAATATTAATTTTGTATTCTGCTACTTTACTGAATTTGTTTATCACTTCCAGTAGATTTTTTGGTTGAATTTTTAGGGTTCTCTTGGTTTGGTATCATGTTATCTGCAACTAATAACAGTTATACTTCTAACTTTCCAATCTGGATGCCTTTTATTTCTTCTTTTCTGATTGCTGTTTCTGGGACTTGTAATGCTATGTTGAATAAGTTGGTAAAAGTAGACATCCCTGTATTGTTCCTCATCTTAAGGAAAATGCCTTTACCTTTTCCCCCTTGAGTCTACTGTTAGCTGTGGGTTATTCATATATGACTTTATTATTCTGAAGTATGTTTTATTTATTCCCACTTTGCTGAGTATTTTCATCATAAATTGATGCTGAATTTTATCAAATGCTTTTTCTGAATCTATTGATGTAATCTTACATTTTTATCCTTCATTTTGTTTATGTGGTATATCATGTTAATTGATTTGCAGATATTAAACCAAGCTTACATTTCAGAAATAAATCCCAATTGATGATTGTAGGGGGGCTCCACCCACAGAGCCCTCCAGACTGCCACAAATGAGGTAGCCAGTCTCTCAGTGGTGAAGAGCCTTAGCCTGTTCATCAATGGGTTTTTACTAGGTTTAATTTGCATAGGAATACAGGGCATAGATGTAAACTCATCAGTCATTGTCAGGCAGTAATGATCAAACAATAGATAACAATCAAAGAACTCTGAGAGCTTATGCTGAGTCAGGGTCAGATAGAGTGCTGCCAAAGGGCCATAAAACTTTGGGAAACAAACTCATTTGCTGCTTGGACCCTTATCATTTAAATTGAGGGTATTCTTAGCAAGACAGGTTCACAGGATTTTATGCATTCTTTCTTAAGCCTGACTGACCACAGAAAACGCCCATTCCAGCACAAGGCCGCACCCACCTCTGGCATTATTTTAGGTTTAACTCAGGTAGGGGATGTGGGCAGCCAAGCCATTAGGAGACTTTTTACACATAGAATGAGGACTCAGGCTATGATAAAGCTGATGGGTCAGGGTCCATCACCCCTTTTCCATAGTCCCCTAAATCCTTCCCTGGTGGCCCCTTCGCAACCATGCCCGTCTTGGGTTGTCCCTCCCTTAAGGAATCTTTCCCATCATTGGCCAACCTGTTATCTGCCCAGGGCCAAGGAAGGTGAAGTAAAAGGGGCAGAGGCTACGCCCCTGCCAGGAGAATAAGCTTTGTCTCTTTAGTGGCTTATGGTCCCAAGGACTTTTTACTCAGCCTTAACCATGGTGGGTTACAGCTTCTGAAACCAGGCAGGGCATTTCCCAATGCATTATAGTATATGATCTTTGTAATATATTGCTGAATTCAGTTTGCTAATATTTTGTTGAAGATGGTAGCATCTGTGTCCATCAGAATATTGACCTATACTTTTTTTGTAATGTCTTTGTTAGGTTTAGGAATCAGGATAATTGTGGGCTCATAAAATGAGCATGGAAGGCTTCTCCACCTCTTGAATTTTTTGAACTAGTTTGAAAAGAGTAGTTGTTAGTTCTTTTTTAAATGTTTGGTAAAATTCACCTGTGAAGCCATCACGTATAGGACTTCTGTTTCTTGGGAGTTTTTTGATTACTGAATTGATTTCAATTGGTCAATATTTTTGTTTGGTTTTTGTGTAAAAAGAAAACATTGCTAATGGATTCAAGTTTACTTGTCTTTTCCACTTTTAAGTATTTCTTGCAAATAAACAAACAAATGAAAAACAGTCCTTGTAAGGTAAGTTGGGCTACTAGTGACTTTATCAGCCTAATGAAGTAAACAGATTTTCCTGTTCATTTTGCCACCAAGGAGAAGTAAGACTTGTTTGTAAAAGGAGCAGAAAGGCAATTTTTAGCAACAGAATCTTTCTACCTACATCTCCACTCATCCCTCCACTCCCAGACATGTATAGTTCATACTATTACTTTTTAACAGAGTTCTAAATTGGAATTTTGACTCATGGACCCCAAACTTTAGTCCTAAAGAAGTTCTCATAATCATAGTAGGTTGTAGGCTTATATGAAAAGATAAAATGAGATAAAAAGCATATGAAACATTATTTGCTATAAAATCATACAATATAATACCAAAATTTTTGTCAACTTTAGAATGGCTATGATTATTTTCATTATTCTTAGTTTTGTGGCATGTGATTAGCATCCAAACATACATTAATGAAAAACTTTCCTATAAAGACTAGTACTGATGTTTACATTTGAGGACACATGAGCAGAAATTACCAGTTTTGGTTTAGAGTTTTGATGAAAAAGGATGATTATAATGAAAGTTCCTTTAAAATATAAGTCCTAATTTAAACAGGTGAGTCTTTTGGGTTCTTTTGAATATATTCCTAAAAGTAGGATCACTGCATCAAAAGTAGATCCATTTTTAATTTTTTGAGGTATCTCTATATTGTTTTCCACAATGGCTGCACCAACCTGTATTCCCACCAACAGTGAAAAAGGGTTCCCCTTTTTCCACATCCTCGCCAGCACTTGTTGCTCATGCACTAATTCAATAGAACATAAGCACCCCTATGTTCATCATAGTGTTATTTATAATCGCCAAGGTATGGAAACGGCCCAAGTGTCCATCAATAGATGAGTGGATAAAATAACTATGGTACATTTACACAATGGAATTCTACTTGGCTATAAAAAAGAAGAAAATTTCATCCTTTGCAACAGTATGGATAAACCTGTAGAAGATTATTCTAAGTGAAATAAGCTAGTCAGAGAAAGACAAATACCATATGATTTCACTCATGTGTGGAATCTAATGAACAAATTGAACTAACAAACAAAAATAGAGACAGACTCATACATAGAGAGCAGGATGACAGTGGGGGGTTGGAGGAGTTTGGAAGAAAGTGGAGGGATTGAACAAAAAGGACAAAGGACTTGTGGACATGGACAATAGTGTGGTGATTGTGGGGGTGGAGAGGGTATGAGGTAACTAAATGGCAATGGGAAAAATACAATAAAACATTAAAATAATAAACTAAAAGCTACTAAGCACTATATAAAATGTAAAAAATAATGAACAGGTGAGTCATGTGAATCTGTATGTTAACATTGTGAAGTCAAGATTGGATGTTTATGTATTAATTTTTAAAAATTAACTTTAAAATGTTGCTGTGTGATAAATTAAATTCAAACAAATGATTAGACAGGGTAACTATATAATTAACAAAATATAATAGGATCTTAATCTAATATTTTTTGTTGTTGTTGTTTAAAGATTTTATTTATTTATCTTTAGAGGGGAAGGGAAGGAGAGAAGGAAAGAAATATCAATGCATGTTTGCCTCTCTTGCAACCCCTGCTGGGAACTGGCCTGCAACCCAGGCATGTGCCCTGACTGGGAATCGAACTGCAATCCTTTGGCTCACAGGCCTGCATTCAGTCCACTGAACTACACCAGCCAGGGCAATCTTCTAATATTTTTATAAGGCAGCCATATCAATTGAAGACCTCACACACAATTGATAGTATATTTATAATGTTCCTTCAGCATTTCAGAACTTACTTTGAAGAGATTATCTCTATTTTATGCAGAAGTCAGACAGAGTTTCACTAATGACTTGATCAAGCATCCCGAGAACCTATAACAATAGGACACATACTCCCAATGATGAAAACTCTACCCAACTTAAGTACAAGATAAATATTAATAGGATGCTTCCCTTTCAAATATCCTCCCTGTTTTATTCTCCTTCAGTCAGTGATCATTAAGCTGAGTTCTGAATAGTTTCACAGTGCTATCTTTTACAATGTCATGCATAAAATCTCTATATATCCTATGAGAATCTCTAGAATAAATTATATTAATCCTTGTATTTGCTGAAATGTACTTCCTGTCACTATTCCATGTGAATTCAATTATGGAAAGTGGGAATGCTTTAAATTCCACAATCTGGTGTGAAATATTCTGAAAAATCTTTGGGGGACATTAGTTTGCCTTTAATAACAAGCCCAAAACTCTGTCTACTGGGCCCTTCCAGTGGAAACAAAGATTGCACATTGCAATGAAAAACAGTATTGTCATATGGCTGATATCTGTCAAATGGAGAATAATTCTGCGGCACAGGAGAGAGGAGCCAGAAGAAGAGGTAAAAAATAGTCCTTTAAAGGTGAGAAATACCTTTTTTTTTCCCTGGAAGGTACTTTTTTTTAAGACAACAAGAAGAAAGTATTTTATTTTTCCACCTCTCTCTCCTCAGACTTTACAAAATGTAGCTGCTCTGTTATCAAGTTGGAAAATCAGAGCTATGATTACCTTAAAAAAGTTTTACCTGTCAGAAGTTCTTCTCAGCATGTGAAACACCCCTTTGTAGTGCCTCATGCTGCATTTCCATTTTATAAGACATACCGTGGAGAACACCTTGTCCAAAAGAGTCAGCATCAATACTTTTCCTACCATGCCAATTGATTCTAAGAACTTTCTACTTTATTATCCACTGGGCAAATCTTTGCTACTTTTTGGAGTATGACAAATGTAATTTAATTCTGAAATAACTGAATGGAAACAGAACTATGTGGATTTGGGATTGGTTCTACAAAGTAAATTGAAATTCATTGGTCACAGGTAACTTGGTATATGTTTGAGAGCAAGCCAATACAATACGGTTTATAAACAGTGTGGCTACAAAGATATAGAAAATATTTCAAATGGAAAATGGCTCAGTATTGTACTGTTTTAATACTGAGAAAAAAAGAGCAAAGCATAAATAGGTGAGGTTTTTATCCAGTGACTCAGAGTATCTCTGTCCTTTGAAGTTTTTCCTTTTAGTAGTACTTGAGTAAATCTGGCTTCCCAGAAATTCATTGTCTCTGTCCTTCGCTCACTATTAAAATCTGATTTCATAAATATAGTATATTACAAAGACTCTGGAAATTAGGATATGAAGTAAGACATTACTTTAAGACATGATTCTTTTTCTTATTATGTATTGTAGGATGAGTGGTGTGCTGTTAAATATCTAAGAACTAACTCTTTAGGAGAAAAAAAGTTTGAACTCTATGATTTCCTTGGTGTAAATAATCCTACTCTGGCCAGTTTCTAGCTGGCAAAATTATGTCACTGAATGTAACGCAGAAGAAATGTGGATAATTGGCTTTCATGGTGTGGCAGAAGTTGGCTTCAGCATATTACTGCCTCAGACAAATATGTAGGACTGTTGTAAATGTCTTTTTTTCCCAGTAAAATTGAAGTACAATGTGTATCTCACAGGTAATTGAAAGGATTAAATGAACAAAATATTAATACCTTTAGATCATCAGAGAAATGTATTAAAATTAAAGATCAATACTGAAAGCCTACTTGAATTCCTAGTCACGCCCAGATAGAAAAGCGGTATCTATCACATTTATGGGTACAAAAAAACTGAGAAGATAAGATAGCAGAATGGAAGATGGATTGTGAAAAACTATTTTAAATGATTTGAGTAATGACTACATAACAATAGAAATTTCCTGGTAACACACGCACATACACATGCATCTAAAAAACAAAACATATAAGCATTAAGCAGGTGAGGAAGAGCTCCTGTTAAGGCAGGCTTGGAGATTGGTTAGACAGTTCTCTTTGTGTATGCAATTGATAGGGCATCGGCCAAGCTTACAAACTCAGGCTAAACAACAAGGCAGGTTTTTTTCAATTAAGGTAGCAAAAGTTCTCTATTTAATGATGGCTGATCTGCACCTGAAAAATCCACCTTGGGTATTAAGTACTAAACATTAAGATTAAAACAAAAACATGCAATACATGAGGCATAGATTGACTACATTCAGGCAAGACTTGAAATGTATATCACTTGAAGGAATTGTAAATGTCTAGATGGATAAATGAAGACACAATGAAAATGTGACTGCCGACGTTAATTACGTGAAAGTTTACTTTATGAGTGGTTTCAAAAATAAAAGCCAGTGTTGAAAAGTTTCAGGAAAACAAATTTGCCACAGAATGAAACTCTCTAAAGATAAAATTATCTTCTTTGGGGAATGGGGCTCCCCAATGTGATTGCTAGTCAGGCAGTAAATGGGTGATCAGGTGAGAAGAATAGGATTTGAGGATTAGAAACATTGTTGTACTTTATGACATAAACACTTTCTTTCTACTTTAAGTTGCTATATTTTGGATTTATGTTTTTAGAAAAAAATTGAAAAAACAATATTGTCTGAAGTTTAGTGGTTGGGGGCAACCTTGAAGGTTTTCAAACTTAATTTTTCGCCATAACTTTAAAAACGTTAAGAAGTCAGCATGAAAAAATAAAAAAGAATGTGAGCAAAAGCAACTACCTTAGAATATCAAATAGAAGATCTCTTTGGATGGTGAGGAAGGCAACAGCAAGGGAACTGTTACCATGAGTGGAATTTTACACACGGTATGTTAATTGCCATTTTCATTCAGCCACCAATAGTTATGACATTGATGTTATTTTTATCTACATATACTGTGGCCAAGAGTAAGAGACATTTTAACACACATACATTCAGATCTCTGAAGAACAATACATGTTAACCATTTCCTTATTCCTCATTATGAGGATTATTTTAAATTGTCCTAATATATGCTTGTAGTTTGAGCAATGCATACTCTGAGGAAATATTTGTAGCCTCTGATTTTTAGTCATCCACCTTATATTTCAAAAAAACTAATATTTTCCATTATCATTGCTCTAATTCAGATTCATACAAGTTTTGTCTCCTTTCCTTCCTTAATTGGACACTGACAGCAGCTAGGATTCTCAGAAAGAAGCTTGGAACTCATGGAACAAAGAGTTTTTTTCCATTACCTTTCAAAACCATCTTAACTAGCCTTGACTTAAGTCAACCTTAAATTCAGTTATTGGTTTTCTGAGGAAGAGGCTTTGGTCTCCTACAATTAGATGTGTTAAGATTTTTAATTTGCTAATTAACCTTGTACTTTGTCCAAGTTGTCAGCCACTAAAAACCACTGTAGTCATTGTCTTCTGGGGACTGTCACAAGATTTTAATGATGTTATCAAGGTCTTGTGTCCCAAATGCTGGAAGTTTGAAATGCCTCTGAATGTCAAATCAGGACCTCTTTCAGGCCCTGTGTTTGAGGATGTTTAATAAGACCATCAACATCCATGTTGCTTGCTTATTCTGAATGTGCAATAAGACTGAAAAATACAATAAAAATTATACAGCCACTAACCATTGGTCATGTCCATAGTCTGGTGCTGGTGAGCATATAGTTAAGGGGTTTTTGTGTAAGGGATTTCTCTCTGGCCTATTTACATTGAAAACTGGTAACCTTCAAGCAGACAGCTTTTTTCAAAGGTGAAAAATTCCTTCCCTGCATCTTTTTGTTAGACTAGAGCTTCTAATCCCTGTTATCAATGTTTAATGTGAAGGATTTGAGGCATCACCAAATGTGAGCACACAGGTCTGAGCCAAATGGCATACCAAAATCTTGAACTTAAATTCTACTCTTTAAAGTCTTGTAGGAGGCCACCAGCTTTCTTTATCTGTCAAGCCAGCTTTTACATGATGGGTTCATTTTCCAACCATATTTGTTTCCAAGGTCCTAGTGTGTGTTTTCCAATTGCTCTGAGTCTCTCTTTCTTTCCAGCTTTGGAAGCTTCTTTCTTCCTGGTCTAGGTTTAATTAACTGGATTATTTTGAGGTGCTATATGTTCTCTGGTAGTCATAACTTCAGCAAAATTCTTCAGTCTCTCTTTTTGTAATTACTTTTTATAAGGTCTTAAGTATCAGTGACTGTACTTTCTGATGATCAACCACTGTATCATCAACAGTGCTCATAAATACTTGCTTGAAAGTCTTCAGTACTTCAGGCAATTACCAAATAATTGCTTACCTTGATAAGGATGCTTCAAAGTCACCAGGTGGGAATTTATATCAGCTCCAGTGTTTCCTTCATTGTATTCATGCCTTTGACAAAATCTCAGGGATGTATTCAGCCATATTTTAAAGACTTTTTTTTTCCCCATGCTACTTTACATCCCCATTTCTATTCTGTAACAACCAATTAATACTTCTTAATCTGTTCACCTTTTTCTCCCTTCCCCCTTAACCCTGCAACCATCTGGCAACCATCAAAATATTCTCTATGAATTTGTTTCTGTTCTGTTTCTTCATTTTGTTTTTAGATTCAATTGTAGATAAATATGTATCAGTTGCCATTTTATTCATATTTCCTAATCTTTTTTTCTTTCTTTCTTAAAGAAGGCCCTTTAACATTTCATGTAATACTGGTTTGGTGGTGATGAACTCCTTTAGCTTTTTTTTAAAGTATTTTTTATTGATTATGCTTTTACAGTTTTCCCAGTTTTTCCCTCTTTATCTCCCCTCTGCCCTGTGCCCCCCAACCCTCTAGCGTTCCCTCCCCTTAGTTCATGTCCATGGGTTATACATACAAGTTCTTTGAGTTCTTAGTTTCTTATATCATTTTTTATCTCTCCCCATCTATTTTATGGCTACTAATTATGCTTCTCCTTCCCTGTACCTTTTCTGCCCAATTCCTCCCTTCCCCCTACCCACTGAAATCCCTCCACATGATATCCATTTCTCTGATTCTGCTTCTGTTCTAGTTGTTTGCTTAGTTTCTGTTTTCATTGTTTCTCTTTTCTTTTTTTTTTAATTTTATTTTAATCATCGATCAAGTACAATTTTCTATCCTTTACTCCCATTCCAGCCCAGCCACCCATTCCTTCTCTCCTCCCTCCCATTTCCAACCCCCCTAGTTTTTGTCCATGTGTCCTTTATATTTGTTTCTGTAAACCCTTCCCATTCTCCCCTGAAATTCCCCTCCCTGTCCCTTCTGGTCACAGTCAGCCTGTCCTCTATTTCAGTGTCTTTGGCTATACTTTGCTTGTTTCTTTGTTTTATTGTTTAGGTTCCTGTTAAGGTGAGATCATATGGTATTTGTCTTTCACAAATGTGGCTTATTTCACTTAGCATAATGCTTTCCAGCTCAATCCATGCTGTTGCAAAGGGTAGGAGCTCCTTCTTTCTTTC
>CM052541.1:109213176-109280415 GCA_028533065.1 Trachops cirrhosus | reverse complement strand
TCATGATGTATGATCTTTCTAATGAATTGTTGAATGCAGTTTGCCAATACTTTGTTGAGGATTTTAGCGTCTATGTTCATCAGCAATATTGGCCTGAAGTTTTCTTTCTTTGTTGTGTCTTTATCTGGTTTTGGGATTAGGATGATGCTGACCTCATAAAAAGAGTTAGGGAGTCTTCCATCTTTTTGGATTTTTTGGAATAGTCTGTGAAGGATAGGGGTTAACTTTTCCTTAAATGCTTTGTAGAATTCTCCTGTGAAACCATCTGGACCCAGACTTTTGTGTGTTGGGAGTTTTTTGATTACTGCTTCAATTTTATTTGCTGTTATTGGTCTGTTCAGACTTTTTGCTTCTTCATTGAGTTTTGGAAGATTATTTTTCTAGAAATTTGTCCATTTCACCTAGGTTTTCAAATTTCATGGCATACAGTTCTTTGTAGTAATTTCTTACAATCCTTTGTATTTCTGTGGTATCAGTTGTAATCTCTCCTCTTTCATTTCTAATTGTGTTTATTTGGGTCTTCTCTCTTTTTTTTTTGATGAATCTGCTTAAAGGCTTGTTGATTTTGTTTGTCTTTTCAAAGAACCAGCTCCTGGATTCATTGATCCTTAGAATTGTGCTTTCAGTGTCTATGTCATTTCAAACAAACAACCTAACTCTATGTCTACAAAAACTCAAGGAACAGCAACAAAGACAGCTCAGAGCAGGTAAAAGGAAGGAAATAACCAAGATCAGAGTAGAATTAAATGACATAGAGACTATTTTAAAGACTTTTTATCCCAGTGATGAAAACATTTCCTAAATTAATTTCAGAAAATGATGTGTACTTGTAGATTAAATAGAAGAATGAATGGATGGATGAATAAAAAAATTATGTACTTTTTAAAAACTAGCATGCTGTATAGATTATTCTTTTCCCAAACTGATCTATGGGCCACATTCATGCAAATGAATCTTCATAGGTACCCTCTAAAGTATACTATAGTGCCCTACAGTATAGATAGCCTCAAGGCAGACCCCAATGATCCCTGCCTCCTGGTATCAAACTCTTGTGTAGTTCAAACACTTTATTAGAATTGGTTTCTATGACCAATAAAATATGGCAGAAAATGATAGGTCACTTTTGAGCAGAGGATGTAAAAGATACTATGGCTTTCACCTTGGTCACTTAGCTTCTCTCTCTTGGATGGTTCACTTTGGCAAAGCAAGTTTCTACTTGTGTGTAGGGGAGTCCTATGGAAAAGTCCATGTGACAGGATTGAGGGCTTCTGGAAACAACTAATGAGAACTGAGACACCTGAGGCACCTGCCAATGGACATATGTGTACAATCTCTTAGAAACCTCCTCCAGCTCCACTCAGTTCTTCCAGTGATAAAGGCTCAGTGGATAGCTTCACAAGAACCTCATGAGAGACTCTGAGACAGAACTAATGCCAAATCAATTCTAGATTTCTGACCTCAGAAGCCATGAGAGATAATAAACATTTCTTGACTTATATTGCCAAGCTTGGGGGTAGTTTTTTTATGTAGCGACAGATAACTAATACACGTCCCATCATATATCTACTAAATCAGAATATCCAGACAGTACTCCTTAGGAAATTCTGCTGTTAGCAGACACCCCAAGGTGATGATATTTATGCATCTTGGCATTGGAGAACAAAATTCTTGTTAGTGTTTTAAAGCTCTAAATAACTGGAGATTCCCATTCTTCACTAATTTACTACAAAATATTTCTGATTCAATAAAGTTGTTATTCAATACTTTCTATTACAGTGCTGTGTTGCAGCCAATCAAGGCCTGACAGGTTCATGGCATTCAGGCGGATGGAAAATATTCACAGAGCTGTTGGGATGTCTGACATGCCTTTATTCACGAGTGGGTGAGCCATATATGCTGCAAGCCATGTATCCCCCTGCATGTCTCTGCATGGCACATGTCATGGCCCTTACTCCCCAGCACGGCACCCAGCAGGGAACCCCTAGCTCCTTTTAAATACTAGAACAAACAAAACTGGTAAAAAGCCATAAAATTATATAACATAGCATAATTCTGTGCATACGACCCCATTTCATGTTATGGAAACAATGTATTAGACCCAGTCTCAAGGCTATGAGAACACTGCTTCCCTTAGTTGCCCAAACATCTGGGTGAGGAAGCCAGACTGCCTCCATTTACCCTACAAGTGCCTAAGGACTACTTAAATGTTATTTGCTAAGGTGAGAATGGAACCATGTTTTGTTGATTAGATGTAGACATTTGTAGCTTGATGTGGTTTTCAGAATGACTCCTGAAAGGATGATTTTAACTACTGGCTCTGTATCTTTAAGTCTAACTACCAAAATCAAAGAAAACTCACTTTACCATAATTACTTGGATGAATTGGAAATGTTCTGACTTCTTTCTCTCCAGTCCACTTTCCTTTACCAAAGCACAGGACCCAACTCTCTAAGATCAAAGAAAATCTTTTTTTTTTCAAAGCTAGTGAGCCATTAATATCCATCTCTGTAAAGCAATCCAAATGAATATTTCAAAACTGACTTGTATAATTAGCAGAATTTCACAACAGTGTCAGCGTTCATCTGAGGACTGTCTATGGGGGAGTCAGAGGAGCCCAGGATGGGAGCCTTAGGCAGCAATGACTTGGGAGAGTTGCCTTCAATTCTCTGAATCAAGGCTGCTTTATTTCTGAATTGAATATGCCTTTTTTCTTTATAACACAGGAATTAATTAGAAACTATAGAGTCACTTTGTAAATTTTGAGCATTTTGAGAATGAATTTTATCTCTATCACCTTGGATTTATGACTGTACCATAGAAGTCAAAAGTCCTACTTTATTATCCCCTTCTCTTGTATTGGTCAGTTCATTCATAAAAGTGGAAATGATAAGAGAATATTAGAATAAGATATTTATTACAAGATGCTACACTTTTGTAGAAGGCACTAGAGATGCAAGGTTCCAAAACTAAAAGTTGAAAGATCTAAAAAAATGTCACTAATCAACATTCCTGGAGCCCTGGTTCCCGTGACAAATCACAACTTGCAGCCAGAGATAGACTACTGGGAGAAACCCTTGGGAAATCTCATAAAAGTCTGTGCTTCTATGGTTCACAGCTAGCATCTGCTTAATAAAAGTTAGAAAGAAACCTGGATGTGAAATAAGGAGAGGGAGAATAACCTGGACTATTACAGTATTTATGCATCTTTTTGTCACTGCATCTGACCCCCAAATCCTCAATTAATGTCAGCTGCTTCACTCCTGCCTACCTAGCCTCATACAGCTTTCCTTTTAGCCTACTGTAATCTAGAACCAGAGAGGAAAAGAGATTCTGGGAAATGTAGTTCCCGGTGTAGTGGTAACCAAAATGACAATAGGGTAACCCAATACCACCACCTCCCCACCAAAATATAAAACCATAATATTTATTTTGAAATTTATTTATTAAAATGTAAAGTAGAAGTAAGAAAACTGTCTTCAGTGTCCAGACACTTGACCTGTAATATTATCTCTTTCTTAACTATGTAAATTCATAAGTTTAGTTTCCCTACTGTCCTTCGCTAAGACTCAGTTTTTCTGTTTATAATAGATGGTGGTAGGTCAGGGTGTAGTGAACCAAGGAACTTAAAAATAGCTTCTATCCATGATGCTTGCTCTATTATCTCTAACTAGATACTCTTTTTTAATTTCCTCTAGCTCTTAAATTCTATGGTTCAAAGAAGCAATTCATATCTGAGTTCTCTTTATTTCTAAAGCACTTGAAGTCCATTAAAATTTGCTCTGTTAACTCCTGTAAAAGTCATCCACCTTCAGTTATATACCTGGAAGTAAAGATGCACTGAAAGCTGCTTTTTAATATCTTGCCTTAAACATATTACGGGTCCAGAACTAGGTGCCTCAAGGAATTGTGTGTAACTCAGAAGTCTAGAAGCATATTCACCTGGGCTGTACATTGTAATCACCTAAAGACATTTTAAAAATACTCATTCCTGAATTCTACCATCAGAAAGTTATATTAATTGTTCTGGAGTGAAACTCTAGCATCATTACGTTGCCTTTTTTTAAAATTGCTAGACAATTCTAGTGTCTAGTTAGCATTAACAAACACTATATTAGATGCTCTTACAAAAATAAAATGAGTCATTTCACCTGTCAATAGCTGTTTATAAAAACATCCTTTTCAAAGGAGGTAAAAAAATCAAATATGCAAAAGCTTATGATATTCAAATTGCTGTTTTTAATATGTAGAAAACTTTTTCAGTTCTCTCACGTATATCTCAATGTAACTAAATACACGAGATAGCAATTTACCTAACTACTCTTCTAGTTGGAGCTTGAATTATTAGGAGGGAACCTAATAGATGTATATTACCTCTGCAATGTGACAAAACTTTGTTGGCAACAGTGAAGATGCATATCATAATAATAGTATCACTAACATCTACCCTTTTTGAGACTTATACGCAGTAGGCTCACCTGGTTAGTACCTATGATTCTGTTTTAAATTTGACTCTGTGCTGGTCCAATAGGCCAGTCAATCAGAAGCATTTGGCAAAGTAAAACAGAACAAGCAACTATAATAAGGAATAATTAAGATACTTATAATCTGTCAAGCATTGGTCCAAGAACATTACACATACTATATAAATTAATCTTTAAAACAGTCCTATGATACAGATGCTTTCATTATTCTCTTTTTACAGATGGAGAAACTGATTTAAGACATAAAGTGGGGAAGCTACAATGTAAATCTGACAAGACTGTGCTTAATTCTTTCTTTCTTTCCTTCCTTCCTTCCTTCCTTCTTTCCTTCCTCCATTCATCTATCCATAAAAAATACCCTGTCCTGAAAATAATGGCATACAGTGTGCTAAAATGTTCTGGTTATTTGATCTCCTCTTCCAAATTCATTGTTTATCCTTTTCTTCTCTACTTTGTGTCATAGGAGGTCAAAACATGCAGTTTCTGTCACCTAGGTTCTCTCGCTGAATGGTCTTCTTAGATTTAGACAATGAACTGTTCTTTTAGAAGGTAAGATGATGTCAGAGAGGAAATCCCAGGTATTTCTTATTCATTTTTCTTTATTTTGGTGTTTTGTCTCTGGGCATAATTGTAGTCTTCCTTGACTTCTACTTTTGTCTGGGGGTTTCCTCCTCCAGAGTTCCAATTCTCAGTTCATGTTTGATGACTCATGTACTTATATAGTTTAGTCTGAACTGTGTTATTTTGTGTTAGGAACATTGGATATTCACATATAAAACAATGAAACTAGGCTTCTATCTCATACTACTTACAAAAAGTTAACTCAAAATGCACTAAAAAACTTAAACATAAGACCTAAAACCATTGAATCCCTAGAAAAAAATAGGAAAAAAGCTTATTGGCATGAATCTTGACAATGATATTTTTAGATAAAACATCTAAAGCATAAGCAACAAAATAAAAAATAAATAAGTGAGACTATATTAAACTAAAAATGATTTGAACAGCAAAAAACCCCCCAACAAAATAAAAAGACAAACTATGGAATGGGAAAAAAACATTTGCAAACCATATATTTGATAATAAGGTAGTATTGGAAATATATAAAAACTCACAAAACTCAATAACAAACAACATAGAATCCAAGTAAAAATGGGCAACAGACCTGATTAGACATTTTTCCAAATAACATATATGAATGGCCAACAAGAACATGAAAAGATGCTTAGCATCACTAGTTAATAAAGAAATTCAAATCAAAACCACAATGAGATTTCACCTCACAAGCATTAGAATAATCATAATCAAAAAGACAAGAGGTAACAAATGCAGTGAGGATGTAGAGAAAAGAGAACCCTCATGTCTCTATTGTCCAGAAGGTATCCAGCCATGTAATGTGAAAAACAGAGGTATTTATTGAAGAAGATACAAGTACAAGAAACATTTTACTTAAGACAATGATGCCTCAGTCCCCTTCAAAGTAGGCACCTTGGGACCTTACACATTTCTCCCAGTCACCAACAGCTGTCCTGTTGTATTTTCCTTTATCTTATTGATGGTCTGAAATCTCTTCTCTTTCAAAGGGGATTTTAGTTTAGGGAAAAGCCAGAAGTCACAGGATGTCAAATATGGGCTGTAGTGGGGCTGAGTCACCAGGGTGATTTAATGTTTCACAAAAAACTCTGCATGAGCCATGATACATGAGTGGACATATTGTTGTGATGAAGCTTCCAATCACCAATTGCCCATAGCTGCAAACTTCTGAGTCATCTGAATAGTTTCTGCAGAAGAACGTTCAAGCTTAATGCAAAATTTGAAGCATATTTATTGCTCTATTGGCTCAGTCATTTGAATGCAATGGCCACACAGTACACACACTCACTCAATGGCATCTATCACCCCCACTGTCTAGTACAGTGAAGTCGTCATTGATTAAGCATGTGCATTCCAGTCCATTCTCCTTGGCTGTCAGGTCTCATCAATGTTGTACAAACTGTTCTCATTGGCTGCATTTTTTCTGGCTAGACCTTGTATTTCAACAATATCTCACTAAAACTGGAAAAATTTGCCAACATTTTATTTATTTATTCATTCTTTATTGTTTTTATTGACTTTATTGGGGTGACATTGTTTAAAAATTATATAGGTTTTAGGTGTATATTTTGATAATACATCCTCTGAATATTGTATTGCATGTTCACCACCCAAAGTCAAGTCTCCTTCTATCACCATTAACCTCCCTACACCCTATTGTACTTCCTCCACAACCCTCTTTTCATCTTGTAATCACTATACCATTTCTATCTACAGGTTTTTTTCTTTGTTTAATCCTGTCACCTTTTTTACCCAGCTTGTACCTTCCTTCCCCTCTGACAGCTGCCAGTTGGTTCTCTGTATCTATGAGTCTGTTTCTATTGTGTTTGTTAGTTTGCTTTGTTTACTAGATTCCACATATAAGTGAAATCGTATGGCACTTGTCTTTTTCTGACTAGCTTATTTCACTTAGCATGACATCTCCAGATCCATACATCTGTCCCAAAAGGTAAGATTTCCTTTCTTTAAATGACTAAATAGTATTCCGTTGTGTAAATGTACCACAGTTTTTTATCCACTCATCTACTGATGGGCACTGCTTCCAAATCTTGGCTATTGTAAATAATGCTACAATGAACATAGGGATGTATATATTCCTTTGAATTAGTGTTTCAGGTGTTTTTAGGTATATTTCCAGAAGTGGAATTGCTGGATCATAAGGCAGTTCCATTTTAAATTTTTGAGGTAACTTCATATTGCTTTCCACAGTGGCTGCACCAGTACCAGTCTGCATTCCCACCAGCAATGCACAAGGGTTCCCTTTTTTCCATATCCTTGCCAACACTTGTTTTTTGTTGGTTTATTGATGATCGCCATTCTGATAGGTGAGAATATTTCATACCAATGCAGGAAAATATACATTCTTTTCAAGTGCACATGGAACACTTTTTAGGATAGACCACATGTTGGTAGACCATGATGGTATGACACTAGAAATCAATCACAAAAAAGAATCTGAAAAACACACAAAATCCAGGAGGCCAACATTTTAAAATTGGGTGATTTGACACAAATAAAGCAGATCTCTGGCTTCTCTTGAAGAACACAAGTTCTGACGATACAGAGTCTCACATTACCATAAGGTGAACAGCAACTGAGGGTTAATTTCAAACCATCTTTTCTCCCTTTACTCCACCTGCATTGTCACCTGCTTGATACCTGTGGTCAGCTGAGATTGCCACCCTTGCTCTGGTCAATTGAATTGGCCACTTGCATTGTATAGCTGGAGCAGCCATTGTTCTTTTCTGATATTAGGAAATAAAATGAGGGGTTGGTAAAGCCGGCCAAGAGCAGCATGGGCTTAAGACTATCAAATTCCACAGAAAAGGATAAAAAACCTTCCTTTCAGTGTTTTTAATTCCCAGTTTCAGTTCACCTAGGTACAAAATTAGACATGTGAGAAATCCAATGGAAAAATGTAAGGTCTCAAAACCATAAGGGACTCAGTATTGTTTAAAGAAAAGTTTGCTTTCAATTAATGGAGTAAAGTGTGCAGTTTGGGGAATGTAAGTTTAGAACAAAGCCATGAATGCAAGTTATGATTTTTCTGAATAAACAAAAGCTTAAAAATTAAGTATTAAAATATTCCTTCAGTGGTAACAACTTTTTTTGTTGTCATTTACCTGAGTAGTGGATATTTGCTAGATTGGATAGTATCAGCAATACGTCAAAGTCTAACACTTAGATTCTTAACTGCATTTTGTTCAGCTAGTTCCCATTCTGTGTAACTTCCTGTTAGTTTTTCATCAATTTCTACTTCTTGCTTAATGAATCTCAGGAATATTCCTCTTTTTAAAATAAAGTTGTGGCATGGATTCCAGTAGTGTAAAAAAAGAAAAAGCAAAACAAAATTTGGAAAATGCTATTTTGGAATCCACGATGAGATACCAATTACTACATGACAAGCTTATTTATATTTTAGCATTTAATAGTTTCCTAAAATAATGTATTTCAAGATTGTCACCAATATGTTTATGTTAAATGTTCTTTATGAAGGGAAAACTAAGAAAAATAGGGAGCAGAGAGAGTATAAAAGTTGCTTCACTTTTATTTGCTCCCTTTCACAGACTGTAGAGTTTGGAGATATTCTAAATTCCCCAAATCCTTTAAGATGCAAATTTATTTTACATTTTTCTTTTTGTGAGATCTCTCATAATCTAGCAGCTCTTATTGAAAAAAGCATCAAACAGCAGATTTAGGTGTTGATTTGTTTTGATTAACATATCCTCCCCACTACAACTTCTCACTGCTTTTCATTTCATGGTAAACATTTGCTGATGACAGACATGACTTCTGTCTAACATTTGAAATCTCAGAGCTGATAGGCAAGGGAAAGGAAGTGAATGACATGCTGAGGAAGCCAGAGGAGGCTAAATAATTTGCCATAGATATGATAAAGGGAAAAAAATCTTTGCTTTATTTTCAGTTGCCTCTCAGTTCTATCAAACAGAGCAAGTGTTATCTGAAGAACATCATGAAATGGAATGAGGTGTGATGAGTGGAGTCCTAGCAGAAGAATTGTGTGAAATAAACTGTATGACCAGAGACCTTAAAAATAAGAGTGAAAGTGACATGGCTGTTTGGTAGCTGATCACTGGTGACTGTGTCTCTTCATTATATTTGTTTCTTCTTCTTCTTCTTCTTATTAATTATTATTATTGTTATTCAGTCATCATTTATCTATTAGCATAATTTCTCAGTTCAAGGAAATTAGTTTCAGAAAGCAGAATGCCTTTTCTTAATTTGTACCCAAACCAGTGCCAGTCAGTGTTCACAGAATTCCCAATGCCCTGTCAATGCACTTCAACCCTTCCTTGTTGAGTCTTTCTTAATTGACTCCACTGAAGCAAATCCAATTTCTGCTCTCAGTCCTTGTACACCTATGTGAAGACTGCTAAATTTAAACTATTTCTGCTCAATTTTGTGCTGTCAACTCTTGACACACTAGACAGAATGAGATCACCTGAATTTGCTTTATATCTTATTTTAAGATCATTTAATTGGAATTATTTTGTGCCATTGTTTCAGGATAGTATTAAAGTGATATCCTAGAGGTGAAAAACAAATACATTATTCGACTCCATCATCCAATCTCTCTGAAACCATCTCCTTTGCTTTGTCTGCCTGATGTGATTTATACATGAGATATAAGTGTCAATAACTTGTTTTTGATGGGTGCAATACTGCTGGGAAAATGGATATAGTTGAACATTAGGCTATAAAGAGGGGCATGAAATATCATTCAGATGGGCTTCATGACACTTGTCCCTCATATGACACACATTCTTTTCATTTCCAATTTCACTGGAACAAGCAGAAAGAATGGTTTCCAATCTGTCCCACCTCATAAAAATAGACCTGTGTTTAATTCTTCAGGACCTAAAATTATCCTTTGGATATTGTCAACCAATCATCCAAGGAAAACGTTCCTAGCCAAAGTAATAAAAATCTTCTAGGTATTGAGATCACTAAAATATTACTGTTACCTTGCTTTTAATGATTGCACAAAATATTACAGAAAACCAAATGTGATAATAATAGCAAGATACCCTCTATCTATTTTTTATTAAATTGTGCCATTTTTCAGCAGTATACTGCAGTTTGCAAATGTGACACTTTTTAATAGGAGGAGATCTAATCACAGACCTTGATTTTTTTAAATGTAGTAAAGGAATTGTGTTTGTTAAAGCCCAAAGCCTCATTTAGTTGTGATCAAAGATCTTACATGAAAGATGTTAGTTTTCTTTCTGATTATAGTTGATCATGTAGCATCGAAGTTGCAATTAAAATCTTATTCTGGCTTTCTTGATCACTAAATTGGATTATAAATGTTGTATTTCTGAAGCACAGCAGCTTGACAGAAAATTAGCTGCCTAATTTTAGACATTTGGACATTTTCTAGGAGAACCAATTGATCATGTCACATAAAGTTTGTTATGAACAAACTAAATGACTCAACAGAAATTGGAGTATACTACTCAAAAACTTGGGCATTGAGTCAAGAATGATTTTTAGTTCATTTTATTTATTTATTTATTTATTTATTTATTTATTTATTTATTGTTGTTCAAGTGCAGTTGTCTCCATTTCTCCCCCCACCACAGCCATCCCAAGTTTACTGGGAAAAGTCACATGTCATCTAATTCTCCAAAAGGCTTGTTGGAGAGACTATAATTCACTGTCAGGCTTTGGAAAAGTTGAGCATGCACCATCTCATGCATGTCCTACATATTAAAAAATAAATAATCCTAAATTTGACCAAGAATCCCCCAAATTTAATAAGCATATTCTTTTGGGCTTATTTAGAGAGGCAAGTTATTTTATGTTATATTAAATTTGTACAATTTCTTTCTTCATTTATGAGTTAATTCTGGGAAGCTGCACGCTTTAGATAAAGGTCTGTTGTTAGCAACATGCATGGCTTTGAATGAATAAAGAACACAATTTGCTGGTGAAATCATTGGACTAAAAATCAATCACCCCTAACATTGAGAGGATTGTCAACTAATGACTCATCTGACTATTGATAGATTAAAATATATATATATATATATATATATACATACACACATATATATCATGTTTTAGTTAGAAGAAATTATTTGCATTATACTTGTCTCCCTTTTAAACCAACCACCTACAAGGGAAACACAAAGCAGTCAATATTTATATATTATTAGAGAAAGCATATTCTAGAATAAAATATTTTCTAACTGGTATTTGGGTTATTACCTCTTTAAATTAAAGATCTACTATAGCCATTGAACGTGACCAGTTGCAATGGCTAGGAGTTGAATTTGTGTCTAAGGGATATTGTTCATAGTTATTTCTTTCTTCTGAATCACTCCTGCCCTAATGGCAGTTTGACCGATGAAAAAACATAGTTTCTTTATCTATGAGAAATTTAAACATGAGTTGAGTTTCATTAGTTTAACTTTTACAATTAATAAAATGAAGCTCAGAGAAGCTAAATAATTTTCCTGAGGCAATACAGTGAGTAGCCACAATTTATCTGGTCCAGTCACAAAAATAGTGTCCATGATTTTTCTATTATAACATATGATCACAAAATTTATGAAGATATATGTGTTTTCAAACTGCAGTGTGAGGAAATTGCTAACTTATACATTTTATAAATATGTAATAAATTTGCTTTATCAGACCAGTGTGAATACTTTCTCTTTTGGACACCTTCTCACTGCACTCATTTCCTTCACCTTAGAGTTCAATGCCCTTGTCATTTGAATATATTGCTTTGCATGCATTTGCTTTACTACTAATTTTTTCCACTTTCTGTCTTTTGTATATATCTTTTCTGGCAGTTAACAACCCCTGTAGCACACTAAAAAATTAGAAATACAGGGTAGTGTTATTTGATACTAGAGAATGAGGTTGAAGATTAAAAGCAACACCCTCATTAATAAATTAATTTTGTCTGTAGATTCCTATCTCTCTGGCAAATTTAAATTTAGAGTTGGATTTCATTAGGGTTCAACACCATATATGTCATCTATATGTTCTAAAATTTAGCCTGTGTACTTATGATTATAAGCTTTAAATACTTTGTAAATCTTTTATCAAAATGCTTTTTCTGTTGTTATTCCGACATAGAAAACCAACAATGGTTGCACTAGGGTTCCTCAAATTCCAGCTTGATTTTGCTGTCACAATCACGTAAATTCCTTAGATGAATGGTTCCTGGCCCATGTGTGCTATGAACAGTTATGTGAAGCATCATTGTATATATATATATAAATGGGAATGTTTCCCTGTCCGATTTATTTTGTTGATAGCACAGCTAGATAACCATTCATTTGTGATTCAAGAATCTGAACAATCACTATTAGATTGCAGAAGTACCATGTGTTATACTAAAGCAATATAGCTTTAGTATAAAGCTATATAGTTTCATATAAGAAACTATACAACTTTTAATATCAGTAATTATGGTAATGTTGAAAGTGTTTACTGTCAATACCATTTATATGCTAAATGTATTAATAGCAGCTAAATTTATTGGAACCTTGACATGAGTTTTATGTGAGAGCTGAGACTCTCAAAGGCCAAATTAGGCTGTACCTAATTAAAAATCTCTCTTCTATTGTGTCATTAACTTCACAATAATCAGTGACATTTATTATCTAAAAATAGATTTTTTTTAGTCTGAGAGACCTCTATTTTTCCTCTGCATCATTTCTCTTATTTTTTCATCAGTCACCATGTAAAAAGAAGGAAGAAAGGAGGAGGAGGAGAGAAACATATTTAGTCTATATAATTTATACTTCCATAACTCATCTAGAAATTGCAGAATCGCATAGGATTAGAAATCAATCATTTCGAAAGTCTTTGTTACAGAAATTTTTTACACAGCCTTTAAGTCTAGTGACTAAAAGGTGCTTTCCCCCCTCTTCTTCTGAGACTATTTCAGAACCCATCTCTACTCCTGCCAAAAAAAGAACATATATTTTTGATGAGATTTCTAAAATCACCTGCTAGATATGAAATGATCTATTCACACTTGAGAGGCACTGGACCTAATTCACAATTGGGACACAGGGAGAGCAGGAAAGTACAATGAGGCAGTGGCTGATTATTTATCATGCTCTCAAGACCTATAATCAAAAGATATAGAGATTAAAGATAGAGAAGGAATTCATTTTTGATAAATAACAGTACTTTGATATGGCACAGGAAGTAGGGACAAACTGTGATTTCTGTGACCTAGAATAGGTGTGCAAAATATTTAGTTTTATATTTTTTTATTTAATAATAATTCAACAATAGGAAGAAAACTCAGAATTTATTTTGTCTAAAGTCAGTAGAATACATTTCAGAGAATCACAATAATTTCTGTGTAAAATCCTCCTTCTATCAGTAAATCTAATCAAATTAGACAACTTTCACTTTTAGATGGCTGTTATTGTAACATTCTTTTTACAGTGAGCTAAACTTTTGCTTTTTTGTAATTTTTCTATGTTGCCTGTTGGCTAAATGTACATAAAATACATCTAGTCCCTCTTTATCTTGAACCTTCAAGGATGCAGGTGCCCATGGGATCATTTGTAATACATTAGGCTGCTGACAAACTAGAAGTAGATTTATATCTACTGCTAATACATAGCCTATGTCACATTGCTGCTACCTTGAGATGTTTCTTAGGTTGATAATATTGTGTCTGGGCCCTTTTCATTTTGCTCTAAAAATAGGCACATGGTTTAATTGATTTTGTGGTACAGGTAATTAACCATTTATATTTGAAGAAAATAAAATAGTTTATATTTTAGGGACATGGGATAACCTTTGTCTGGAGTTTCAGTTGTCATGTTCACACCAACATATGCAAATCAAATCAGAGTTTTGACAGGCACTCTCTTTCTAGTGGTTATATTCTTTTAATTATAATCAAGCAGTCAATGCTAAAAGTTTCCCTAAATTCTTCTGCAAGCATTTTTCTTCCTTACTAAAATCCTTAAATATCTTCCCATTCTATTTTTTAACATATAAAATAATGAAACCTTATGCTATGCTTCTTCCTGGAATTAATTGTCCCTTCTTTCAGCACTATGGCTCTTTGGGATTTCACAGCTTTCTGATGCATATGTACTTGTGATATGCAATGTTAGAACAAACTGAGTGTTCGTTATTATTTTGACACCATAAATTCCATGCTGCTGAGTTAATGTAACCAGGAAATTAACAATAACCAAAACTTATTCTGACATAAATTTATATTTTAAAGTAGTTAAATATAAAGGTGATAAAACCTAAAAATGTTACTGAAATTTTAGGTTTCTGGTGCCTGAATGTTCAGAGCCCCAGACAGATCCCCTCACCAAGCAGACAGTGGTCTTATAACTTTCCTATGGAAGCTTACAAGAGTCGTCCAGCAATCATTTCAACCTAATAATAGTAATAATAATAATAAATTGTAATAATAGCAGTGGTAGTAGTAAACATTTATATACTGCTTCACCGAATGGTAGAAGTTTTGGACTGTGGAGGTATACATAAGTCTTAGGAGACGGTAATAAATGCATGTTTTGCAAGGCACAGAACCAGATAATTTAAGAAAAATGGCACCAAGTCAAAACTTTTGCTTTATAGTTAATATAATACTACTATATTTTTTCTTTGAAAATGTCATAATAATATTTGTAGTTACAATTAGAGCTTACAAGGTGCCAGATATTTTTCTTAGCTCTTTACATATATCAATTCACTGAATCTCTTAAAAAGAAAAATGACTGACCCTTGAAAACTATGTGTTAAATCATGCAGATCCACTAATATATGATTTTTTTCAATAAATATACAGTCATCCCTATGTATTCCTTAATTTCATGACTATGGATTCAAACAACCACGCATCAAAAACAGTACTTTCCATTCATGGTGGGAATCCACATATGCAGAGGGTCAACTGTAGGTGTTTTTCTATGCCTTTTTATAAATGGAAATTGAGCATATCTGGGTTTTTGTATCTATGGGGGTCCTGGAAACAATCCCCTGTAGATACCAAGGGACCTTGGGGGAATCGAAAGTTACGAGAGGTTTTTGACTGTGTGGGTGTTGGTTCCCCTAACCCCAAGGGTTAGCTGTACTATTATCATCATTTCATAAGTAAGGCAATAAAGGCACAGCACATTTGAGCAATTTGCTCAAGCTTACATAATATTAAACAGTAGAACTGAGTTTTGAACCCAAGCTACTTTGCTTCTAAGGACTATGCTCTTAATTACTATATGTCACTATCACACAAATGATTGTTTCTCATAAAATTTAAATGTGAGAGACATACAATTAAAATTGATTCATTTAGATAGAATTGAGAAGATAATACAGATGTCTTTGTAATATTGTAAACAATAGGAATTGAGAAGTTCAGGTTCAGAGAGTCAACAATTTGTACCTCTAGAGCCCTAGTGGTGTTATATTTTATTCCTGTGTCTAACAGTATACTGTATTGTGTATGCAAGTTGTAAAATGGTTTCTGGAAAAAAATACAGAAATGTTTATCTATATTTGTGTAACACATTCCATGATGATTTTCTTAATATTCTCAAGGGAAAGAAAATATGAGCAATCTATCTATAAATCCATAACTAATGGAACAACCATCCAGAGTATGTAGTAATGGATTGATGCCAAACCCTATGGAGATTCCTGGGACTGGGATTCTCCACTTGGCTATCTTCTGTTTAGCAGTTTGGTCAACAGTAGCACTTTTGCAGGTAATGCAAAACCATAAAGGGCAGCTACTGACTTAGATAATAGTTGTGTGCCTGAAAAAAAAAAAAAGGATCTTTCTAGGTTAGAACTATGGTCTGAAACTAATAAAATAAAATTTTACTGGGTTGTTGTAAATTCTTGTTTATTGCACATTTACAGAATAGGGAAAGTTATGGCAAAATTCCTGTGGTTTTATGTGACTACCTGTTCGATATGAGCAAATATGGTGTTAACAGATGCTTTAAAAAGTTAATGCATTCTTAAACTGCATTAATAGAGGTAGATGGTCAAGTTCAAGGGTGGTAATAGTTTCACTATAATCTGAACTGCTCAGACCACATCTTGAATATTATATTTAGTTCTGTAGACTGTGTTTTAAGAGTTACTGAAAAGGTGGATGACGCCTAGAGGGTGACTAGAATGTTGAAAAGATTGGAACCCATCTAACCTGGAGAAGAAAATGATAAGCCTTGCAAAAGTTCACATTTTAAACTATTTTTTTGAAGAGCAGCAATAATTTGATGTAATTCTGCAGAAAAAATATATCCAATAGGTTATAAGTTAAAGGATTGGATATATTTTTAGTTATGGCTGAGAAAAGGTAAAATAAGACACACTGACAATACTGTGTGTGAAGCAGAGCAAGTGATTATTTCTCCTTTTATATTATAAAAATTGTGGCATTCTTTTAAAATAGGAGTTTTTATTACAAATGTAATAGTGCTCAACTAAAAACTGTCAAACAATTTCGATGGTATTAACTAAAAATTTTAAGTTCTTTTCCCTCTCAAGATCCCTGTCCCAATAACTGCCACGTGGCTGACATAATCACTATTACTTTTTTAGACATTTCCCCAGAAAATGTTTATGTATATAAAAGATCACACATATATAGAGAAAAAATAGACAGAAACATGTATACAAGTCCTATGTTAGCACTAAAGGGTCTTCTAGTGGTCTAGAAGACCACTGTATATAGTCTTTTAGATGGAGCTTGTATTTTAAATATATCTTTTCATAGTGGAATGAGACTTATCTTACTATTTTAAATTCCTTCAGCTTTCTTCATTACCCAGAATTATGTTGATAAATGTTTAAGTGTTTTTATTTTACATCTCTATAATTAGAAGCTTGACTATAATAACCAATCTTGTATAAATATTCATTCCTTTAGTCCTAGTTGCTAGAAGTAGAGCTGTTAGGCATGAATGGTTTAATACCTTTGAGGTATTTATGAAATTAACCTCAACAACAAAGTTTCTTTACAAAATTAGACTTCTACCAACAACATATAAATAAAATAACTCTGTATGTCTCTGCCTGACCAACACTGAGTTTTATAATTATTTTTATGGTTTCCAACCCAATGTATGAAATAGAGCATTCTGTTTTGATCTCTATTAATAGTGAAGTTAAGTAAGCATCATTTAGCGTGTTCATTTTTCATTTGTGTTTGTCTTTTTGTGAATTCTTATTCATGTCCTTTGTGTATTTTTCTTGAGTAGAATTGAGTAGAATTTCTTTAAATAGTAAGAATTCTAACACCTTTACATAAATGATGCAAATAGTGTTAATTATATGTAGTTGTCATATTAGTGGCCTTTATCCTCTATTACCTATTGATTTTTATTACTGGCCAAAAAGGGAAGAAAAGCCAAAATATTATTTTATTAAGAAAACCAACTGATTAAAGAGCCATATAGTTCTCCTTGGCCTCTCAATAACACCTACTCTTTCCTGGGTATCAAAATATATGAAGAAAATGTAATGTAATTTCTCACAAAAATAATTATTCTAATTTTTAAATATGTTTAATGAAATAAAACTCAATACAATTTATTTTTTAAAGATTTTATTTATTTATTTCTAGAGAGAGGGTAAGGGAGGGAGAAAGAGAGAGAGAGAAACATCAATATGTGGTTGCCTCTCACACCCCCAGCTGGGGACCTGGCCTGCAACCCAGGCCTGTGCCCTGACTGGGAATCAAACCAGCAACCCTTTGGTTCACAGGCCAGTGTTCAATTCACTGAGCCATACCAACCAGAGCTCAATAAAGTTTCTTGAAAATTATTCTAGGTACTAAGAAGAGCTTTGTAAAAAGATTCTGTAAGATATTTCCTAAAATTAAAAAAAATATTATTTCTTCATTGATTAAAATTCATCTTGAAATTTATTTTAAAACCATAACTTTAGCCATATAGACTAAAAGCATTTGAGATAATATTTTTAGTTTAAAATTTATGCCAGTAATATTACATTAATGATATATGTACATGAGTGTGTATGTGTGCATATTTATGTGTGTTTTGCATTTTAAGTTCTTTTAACTGTCTTATCATGTACCTCTGGGTTGGTACCTATTGGGTGGTAGAACATCAAGGCACAACCATAAATGTCAGTCTTCGTATGCCACCTAATTTATGTGTGATGGCTAATTTATATACTGAAGTTTCTGGTGGATTATATCCAAAGAATTATGTATAAACTGAAAGAATTTCATTAAATTGTTAGGGAATAGGAAAGTACCAGTGGGAATACTCTATTTTATGTTTTCCATACTAATGCTGTAATAAAGAAAGAAACCAAGCATCTAACTGAAAAATGTTTCTTTGTGACATTTCTTTTATAAGTAAGATTTCACCAAAACTGAATTTTCACTATTTGGCTATCTCATTGCTAGGTTATATTTTAGGAATTGAATTATTAGTATGAAAATAATGTAAATGTACATTAAATGTAAAAATATGAAGGGAAGTAATGAATTTCTCTTTTCACATGGGTTTAGAACAAAAGGAAATGCCTGTAAAGTTATCAAACTCCAACCACCACTGGGTCAGGGCTGACAAACATGGAAATTGCTTTCTAGATTTGGGATTGGGAGTTTGGATAGAGGATGTTCAATCTGTATTCATGAGGAAGTATAAAGAATAAAACCGAACAATTGTTTTTCTCAAAGTGTTTAGTCAGAACTGAAAATTCAGAGATAACCAAACAATCATTGTCTCAAAAAATATTATAGTGAGTTTCTGAGTTTAGACCCAGAGCCATCTTGTCTAACTTTTCAGGCAATAAGAAATTATTTTCTACTTTTGCTTACAATATTTAAATAAAAATTAGAAGAGTTAGAAAGCAACATTCTTTAGTTATCAGCTTGCAGAATATTAAAATATCAAATGGCATTCAAAGCTGACAAAGTTATACGGAAGCTACGCTCTTGTACAATTTTAACAGAACTGTAAATTGATACTACTATTTTGGAAAAGTATCTAGCAATTTTGTCAAAATTTCAAATATGCCTGTTCTTGTACCAGCAAAATAATAATAATAATAATAATAATAATAATAATAATAAATAATAATAAATAATTTGGTAGAAACACTTTAACTATATGAAAATGTGTGAGAATATTGATTGCAGTACTGTTAGTAATAGTGGTTGCTTATCCCAAATATCAGTTACTGAGAGTTACTGTATGGGTGGTTTTCAGTTTCTTATTTATAGTTTCTGTATTCTCTGAAGGTTTTATTATAAAAGTATGTGTTACTTTATCCTGGAATCATTATCATGATAATTTATTTAAAAATTTAAAAAATAAACAACACTGATATATAAATTGTTATTTAATTGAAAAATTAAAAATCAAGACAACAATAAAGAAAACCATAAATTAGAAATTTAAGTGATTTTGTATGTAGGAATTGAGTCTCTTCAAGCTAAAGATATATAACCTCAACACCTGATTGGCTAATGTTATTTTTTTAATTATCTTAAAATTATTGATTAGGTGAGATTCTGGGATTGTCACCACTTGAAATGAAAGAGTATGCCACTTAGTAGGGAATGTGATATAAGTAATATCTCTAATGTTGTATAATTTATACAGTCAAGAAATGCCCCAGATAAGAAACTTCAGCAAACTTATGCACACCACAAAAGATAAGAAGAAACCTCAGTGAGGTCCTTGTGATTGCTGGTGACTGTGCAAAATACGGTCTGAAAGATAAATGAGTGCTGGTAAACAATTTATGTTGAAAATAATCTAAATACAAATATATTTTAATAAAACAACTATTTGCATACTCCTAGAAGCTTGCCATAAAAGAGAATTTATATATTAGTTTTCTACACAGTGATTATCATTATAAATTTTAAAATGGCTATAAAATTTAATTTAGCATAACAATTTAAATATCTCCTCATGACACATAAGTTTTTTTATTGTATAAGAGAAGGCATATTTATTGATGGTGAGATTAATAAGTGCATCAATTGTTTATTTAAATGTTCCTTTAAAATCATTCTATTAACAGTAAGAGGATTTTCTTTTATAAATAAAAAAAGGAGAAAAAATTACTTCAAACCAAAGATTTTCTCTGGGTCTTACAGCAGCACCCACAGAGCACTAAGGAGATTGTGTGCCCAGACTCCCTATGTCTCTCGCACTCCACAGAGTTGAATTTCCTGCCCTGTCTGAGTTAGGAGACAGGCAGGTCTGGACCCAGCGCTCATTCCTAGCTGAGATAGATCAGGGCGATGCTCTGCCTTCTGTCTCCAGCTCTCATACTGTAAACAAGGGTCCCTTTTTAGGTTTCTTTAGTGCTACACTTTTCACTTTTTCAGGCTTTTTGGACTGTGATTTTGCTAGGGTTTTTTTGTGTGTGAAAAAGTCTATTTTAAGAAAAAAGTTTAGTTAACAAAAACTTGACAAATTTCACTTAGCAAAATACACCTAAAGGGAAATCACAATAAAGAAAGTTTTAAGTCAAGGCCTCACCAGTTCCTACCGTATTAGTAATATGTCTTAATTTTCAAAACCAACTTTTAAAAAGCTTAACCTAAAAGACTTTAAATGAAAGTAAACTAGAATGTACAAACATGAGAAATGCTCCTCTTCAAATTAGGGATCTAGCACCTTGAGTTGCCCCAAAATCACATCTCCCCAGTGTGTTCATTGTGACGTGATATGAAGATCCACATTTGATATAATTAAAACTACTTGAACTTAAATAACATCAACCTGAAGTACACTACCAATATATTGAAAAAAGCTGAAAATAGTTTTCATGTACTCAATATCACAGACCAGAAGAAAGTTTGCATGAGAGAACACTGAAGAGAAGTTTATGTCTGTACAGTGGCCAGGGCCTTATGACTGCCCAGGCTCAGCCAGGAGGTATATTGGCATGTCAAGCAGGCAGACTTGGAGAGGATGAAGTCTGGGGTGTGTAGTTAGGCTATGGGGGCTATGAGGAATACAGTGGCCTCGGTGATGGCTACGGCTTTACCGCTGACCTATTTGGAAGAGACCTTAGTTACTGTCTCTCTAGGATGTAGAATTACAGATAAGGAGATGGAGAGTTCACTGTCCAGAGTACCACTAACACTGTGTTCACATGAGTGGGCTGCCATACAAAGCTTCTTCCTTCTCAACCCTGTAAGAGTCTGTCTTGAAATTGACCCTGATGGAAGAATGAAAGGTGAAGCTGATGTTGAGTTGGAAAAGCTGATCTTGCTGTTTAAATGGCACCCAAGTGCGCTGAAATGATTGCTATGGTTCCTAGGTGCAAAAAGGTTGTGTGGTACCTTCCTGAGAAAATTTGCATGCTACGTAAGCTTCGTTCAGGCTTAAGTTACAGTGCTGTTGGCTGATGAAGACTGTCTCTGTTTGACAACTTTTAGTCAGGGTCCTCAGAGCCCTCTGGTTAGCTAGGCCTCAAACTTGGCCCTTGTCCTGTCTTTGGTTTGTCCCATCCAGTTTTAGCAAAGAACCTGTTAAGTCAGTTTAGGGAGAAACCCCCCACCCTGATATTTGATCACTCTTGATATCTGATTAAGTTTCTCATCCCCTACCTGTGGTGTGTTATAGATATAAGGTCTTGGCCAGTGTCTCATGTACCTATGACACAAATCTCGGTGGTTTGCCTTGAAGAAAATATAACAAATAGAAAGTAGATACCTCAACAGCAAAGGAAAATTTGTGGAAGGGAGGAGACAAGAAATTTACCTTCTGAAGCCACTATAATCTGTCTTTCAGGGACAATTAAAACAGCTGAACTATTCTTCTGCTTTATATTCTTCTTTGACAGTCTGCTGTCATGTCTGCTCTGGAGAGAGAGGAGTGGGAAGAGAAAGACAGAGAGGGGGAGGGAATGAGAAACAGAGAGGGAGAAAGAAATAGATTATTCATGTACTAGTTAAAATGAGTAATTCAAATGGCATATTCTTATTGAGTAGGTAAAATAAAAGCACACCACATTTCAGCATTCAGTTTTCATTCTAGGTTATTTTTCTGTTTTACGTAAATTGAGTGATTTCTTTTAATGGAGCAAGTAGTTTCAGAAGATACCCTTTAGACTCATTAAATAACAGTGACTTCTAATTTTTAATCTGAAATCTTATAGAATATAGCTCCATAAAGTTCCTTTAACATTATACCAACCTGTAAAAAATGCAATATAAGAAAGGATTCGCCCCAAGTTAGCAGTCACTAATTAAACACGTTTCCCCTTTCTGGTTCTGGGGATACAACAGACCAAATGTGATAAACAAACTTTGTTCTACAGCTTTGAAGTCTTCTTGCTAGTTTCCCCCAACTTAGAAAAATTATACTATTTATAAAAGTGCATAAATTGTAATTTAAGTTAAAAAAAAGCCTTGAAATTTTTATCAAAAGCATTCAAATTACTCTCTCCCCAGGTCAGCTAATGAGTTGTCAGGAGCTGGCCCTTACTGTCGTGCACCTCCTGCAGACTAAGACAGTTAACCATGTTTTCATCAAAGGAAATGCTCATTAGTAGAGCTTTCAGAAACTGATTTGATTATAGTTTCACTTGTTAAAGTGAAATATTTTGAGCTCATTAGGATGATTATGATTCAAGGTCATCGTTTGAAGCTAGTCCTGTCAATATAAGATAAATGGGCCCTCATCCTTTTCCCTTCTTTACGTCTATGCTTTTTAAACTCTTCTGTGTAAAAGTTCCATAGCCATAATTAATTTTTAGTTCTTCTGTTACAAAGCTGCTTTAAAAAAAGAACAAAGATTTTGGCTACCAAAAGGGCCTTGAAGAACTATTAAGAGGAGGAGGAGGCTATCTTATTTGAGAAAAATCAGAAAAAAACCTTGAAAAGTTCAGCTTTTGAAATCTAGCTATTTTCTCCTTGACCTTTCCAAAGTTTCTAAAAGGTACTTTGTACATAATTTTGAATGTACCTTTTCATCTCAAAAGTATAAAACGAAACTGAAAACCACCCAAGAACTACCAGTGGCTTAATTAAACATCCCTTCTTTTATGGCACAAGATGAAGTTAACACCTTTTAAAGTTCTTTTCTTTCTTTGTCTAAATCCAGCACTTAAATCTCTGAGTGTTAAAGACCCACTTAGACATTAAAGAGAGTGATGTTAACTTCTATCAGCCAGTCATTCTAACACGTTTCCCCCTTGAACTTTGTTGGTCAAATATTACCTTTTCCTTTAACATTAAGGAGAGGTTAAATGAAAGTACTTATTTTTTTAACCTCTGTACGTTATATTTTGGAAAAATGTTTTGATCTTTAAGATGATTAAATCTCCAAACCCTTCACTATAATCCTATACTGAAGTTGAATAGTAGATGATAGTTAAAAAGTTAGATTATTGAACTTTTTAGTTAATAACTTATACTTTTTAATTTTATTCTCCTCTGTAGACAATGGATGGTTAAGATATCTTTTTAAAGTAATAAATCTTTATATGACTTCTTCTAAACCCATGATTTTGGCATTTAGCATATTATTTATTAATCAAAAAGCTACTGCCCAAACATGCAGTTCTTTGAAACTGTATTAAAGGGTAGATAATTATTTGAGGACAGATGTGAACACTGTACCTTGAAGCACTTAATTGTCATTCTCAAATGTACCTAATGGTTTCTTTGACCATAAAATTTATAATTACGAAATTAAGTTTGAGTCCTTGGTAAGCTTGCATGAAAGTTACTTATGTGCTAAATTAATCTAGGTTTATTTTAAACAAAACCAAACCAAAACTAAAGTACAGAGTGTGGAGACTGTGCTGGAGGAAAGGTATTTACTTCCGTGGTGTTTCGGTGCCAGGGTTTTGGTCCAGTATGCAGAAGACGGCATGGGGCACCTATGGCGAAGTAGAAAGGTGCTCAATTCAAATCACTTGTAAAATTACTTGGGAAGACTGCTCAATTGATGTTTACCTTTCCTCTTCATCCTCACTTTCAACTGACGCATGAGATTACTTCCTAATTAGACCTATCACAATCTGTAATTCTTTTATTTGTCTGTTTATTTATCAATTTTTCTCAAGTAAGATTTCAGCTCCCTGTGGGGAAGAAAAGTGTCCCCTGGTCATTGATAAATCTCCATTGCCCAGCACCGTGTACAAAGTTTTTCCAGGAAGTATCTAGCTATATCCTATGAAAAGACATTTATTAAAGAAGACACAAGATACAAGAAACTTTGTACATAGGACAATGATGTCTCAGTGCCCATCAAAGCAGGCACCTTGGGACCTCACACAGTTCTCTCAGGAGCCATCAGCTACCCCATCATATTTCCCTGAATCTCATCAACGGTATGAAATCTCTTCCCTTTCAAAGGTTATTTTAGTTTTGGGAAAAACCAGAAGTCGCAGGGCACCAAATCTGGGCTGTAGGCAGGCTGAGTGTGATTGATGTTTTGCTGAAACACTCTACACTGGGACATGATGCATGAGTGGGCGCATTGTCATGATGAAGCTGCCAATCACTAGCTGCCTGTAGCTGCAGCCTTCTGAGTCATTAGACTGCTAGAATGTCTTGCCTTGGAAGACAGAAAAAGAGAAACCAGGACATGGTGGAGAGTGGGGTGGGTAGCAGAAGGACTGAGGGATTTACACAATAAGATCAGAGAAAGGAAAGGGGGAATCAAATATCAATAAACAACTTTTGGTAGACTCTGGGTTGGCAAGTGGTCCTCTTATATCACACTCTACACACCCTTCTTTATATGAATTGTCTGCAGACACAGGGATAAGTACTTAAGAAAGCACCAAGCACTCAGGATGGACAGGAAATTTTTGCCACTCTCATCTCAGTTATTATGTGAGCAGTATAACAGGGGTTAGGTCTCTGCAACTTGAGAGCAGAAACCACTGTATGGATCATGGAATCACAGCAGGGAGGAGACAGATCTGTGTAGAATAGTGTGCCCCAGCCACTTATATGTGTTAGTTGCTATTGATACCTGTAGGTGCAGAGCAGTATTTAACAATATTTCCTCTACCTGCTTTTTGGTGCATATAATTAGTAGCAAGAGGTAATATAACTCTTTTACTCATAGGCCCTGAAAACTAATCTTAATTTAGCACAAACTTCTGCCTTTCTCCAGAATCTGAAAAACACATAGGAGTTTAAAGATGTTTCAAGCTAAGTGCGTTCCTCCCTCAATGAATATGTGTGTTCTATATGAACAGTTGTGTTAGGTGTCATATTAGGGGCCATGTTAAAAGATTCTAATGTATTTGGACCTGAGTCTTGAAGTCCTGCACATCCTTAAAATACAAAAGAAGGGAAACACAAAAGAAGGAAAATTAAAAAGTGTGTAGATTTTATTGTATCCTGAGCAGTGTAATTATTACTAGTTCACCAGGCCCCAAATTCCAAGTATTCTGAGGTGGTTCATTGGTTTCGAAGTCATATTTATGGTATGAATATTATTATATGTTTGCTTGTTCAGTTGCATCAGATTGCTCTTGACATTAGTCATTAAGTTTTAGTAAGTGATAAAGAAAAACAAATAATGAATTTAGATAACAATGATGGTCAGATGAATTTTACATATCTTTACATAAGTTTCAGCGAAGACTCATTAAGGTGCTACGCTGCTTGAGTAAGCTGTTTTGAACTATCTCCTTGACAGTTTTTAGTTTGCCACATGTCTGTAAAATATAAATGTCTAGAATAAAATACAAATGACTGAGAGTAAGCAAGAGTTGAGGAGAAATCTCTACTCTTTTCAACTGGTCTTCCCAATCAGCTTCAGGAAGACATTCCGATGTGCAACGAGTATTGCCATTGTGTCGTCAAGGTCTATACCCACATTGTGTAACCTCTACACGTAGGCAGTGTCAGGGCCTCCTGCCAAGGAAGGATGACATAGGCAGCCTAAGCACCAGGGAGAAGGGGGTGGGGTTCCAGTCTTATCTACTGGTCTCTAGTGCCTTAACTCTCAATTCCTCTGTGAGAAGCTGGGGATAACCACTGGCCACTGTGGCTAAGAGTACTCATCCTTTTATTAGGGATTCTTCCCCTCAGATATTCTGCCAGCCTTCTGGTCTCCTTATGTAATTGGATCCACATAATTTTGCATTAGACTGTCAGTCATTTTATAGTATTTGTGGCTATCAATCTTTTCACATGAACTTGTTTAAAAAGTAACTTACTTGATATACAGTCAACTTTTCCTTTTTTGTAAAAATGTGTTTTGTTGAATTTTGTTTGCATGTTTTACTTGATAATCACACTTAATATTTAACATTGTAGATATATGTCTCTATTTAACTTGGGTATACAGACTTGTTTCCATGTTCTTATTATTAGCTCCAATTGCTCTCCACAATGAACATTGAAAATACCTGCTTTGATAAAAGGAAGAGGCATTTTAAACTCCTTTTAAAGGAAAAGTCACATCATGTTTGGCATATGGCCTGGAAATCTTTTTCTTAGTCTTGCACCTTGAACATTTCTATGCTACATGAATCAGCATCACTCATTCTTCCCTCCTCTATATTCAGTAGTCGAAAAACCAGAGTTATATTTATGATTACATACTAGCAATTATGTTCTTTATTTAGATGGATCATTGATGGGATCCAAATATATTTGTCTTTTCTGTTTATGTTTCCTTCCATTCTTTGTAGCAAGCATTTAGACATCCACCCCTTTAAAGACAGAGAAGTGGACTTTCTAAACATGTGAAAGCTTCCATTCAGCTCTGATTCTATTTTAATTCTTCAATGCACAATGCATTAAACAGAGAAACAGAATCAGTAGGACATATATATAGATATATGAGGGGATTCGTTATAGAAATTTGCTCATGTGGTTATGAAGGCCAAGACATCCCACAATCCCCACATGCAAGTGGAAAACTAGGAAAGCTGCTGATGTCCAAA
The DNA here is from genome assembly GCA_028533065.1 of Trachops cirrhosus. Taxonomy (NCBI): domain Eukaryota; kingdom Metazoa; phylum Chordata; class Mammalia; order Chiroptera; family Phyllostomidae; genus Trachops; species Trachops cirrhosus. Next base: position 109,253,449 of record CM052541.1, on the reverse strand, counting down.
GACCTGAAAACTGAGGGTAGGATGGGGGTGAGTAATGGCATAAGTCCTGGTCTGAGTCCAAAAGCCAAGAACCAGAAGTGCCATGTCCAAGGGCAGGAGAAGACGATTTCCTTCAGCTTAAACAGAGAATAAGTTGCCTCTCCCACTTTTTTGTTCTATTAAGGCTCTCAGTAAATTAGGTGATGCTCACTGCATTGGTCAGGGCAATCTACTTTACTCAGCCTACTGATTCAGATGCTAATATCTTTCTAAGATACACTCACAGACACCTGGAAATAATATTTTATTAACTATCTGGGCATCCCTGAGCCCAATCAAATTGGCAAATAGGTTTGATCACTGAACACAATAATTATAAACAGAAAATTTGTCTTCTGACTTATCCATATTATTTACTTAAATGGCCAAAAATGAAATAACACCAACTGTAGATTTTTCTACAATAGTTTAAAATTGCTCTTAGAATTTTTAATTGTTTAGTAAACCAAGGCCAAACAAGCTAATTTTAAAATTGTGTTTATTTGGACCCATAACTGAGGAAATTTTTTGAAAAGAAAAAAACATGTTTAACATCATGGAAAAAACATTTCATTTGTCAACTGGAAATCTAGCATAGAAAATAAAACCACTCTTTCTTTAGTGCTAAATTTATCAGTTGGTGAAAGCCTTAGACAAGTTAATGATTCACAAATTGAAAATGTTAAATACCTCACTGAATAAGCCCAATGAACTCACAATGCAGCTCCTCAAAATATGAAAGTTAGGAGCATTTGAATGCCTGCTGCCTAATGTTATGTAAAAGCAAGCATTACTCACCAAGAAACCACTGAAATGAAGTCTTAACAAATGCAAACATTTTGATTTATTGCCTTTTTTCTTGCCATGTAAAATGAACATCCACCTCTTGTCTTCCACTTTTCAACAAGATGTCAGCACTAGAATGCATTATAAATTCAGTTTCCAAGAGTGGTTTCTAAATTGCTACTTCTGTTTGTTAAGATTTTAGGAGCAGAGTATCTTCTTGCTCTAATTCTACACCACCAACAGGAGCTCTGTTAGACACTCAAGCTTCTGTAAATGTATATTGTCCCTCATTAGCCTCAACTTGAAGACAGCATCTCGTTCTTTTGAGAAATGTTCTCAAAGTCCTATTCAGTGAATTTGGACTAATGAGGCCACAGTCTTGAATGAGAGCAGGCCAAGAATGTCTTGTTCTCCTGCAGTCAAAGCCATGGCAGATGCTCTCTGAAGCCTAAGAGGAATTATTTTAATGACTCATCCATGGATTCCATTTTTATACAACCTTTTTGAGAAAAACATTTGCAAGTCATTTTCATTTTTATTTTTTTCACAAAATTTTACAGGTTCCAAAATATTTAAAAGAGATTTTATTAGGTGTTCTTTTACTTAGAATTCTAAAGTGAAAGAATTGCTAAGTAAAAGCTATTAACAGTAAGTATAATGAGAATGAGAGTAATTTACTCATTAGATCTGGTGCATCTATGGATGGTGACAGGGAATGAGATTTACAAGTCTGCCAATCAAAGCAGACATGATCTTTCTTATTTTAATAATTTAGTGAGAAAGCTCCTTTTCTGTACTGTCAGATTTGGAATCTAGCAACTCAGATATGAAAGAAGTCTTTAAAGATTGAAACTTCATATAGCAAAGGAAAATGTAATGCTTCTAAAATTTTTCCAGTTTTATTGAGATACAATTAATATGTAACATATTATTTGTTTTAGGTTTACAACATAGTGTTTTGATATGTGTATACATATATTGCAAAATGATTACCACAATAAGTTTAGTCAACTTACATCACCTCACATAATTACAATTTTTTTCTTGTGATGAGAACTTTTAAGGTCTACTCTCTTAGCAACTTTCAAATATATTATACAGTATTATTAACTGAAGTCACCATGCTATACATTACAAACCTATGACTTATTTATTTTACAACTGAAAATTTCTACCTTTGACCATCTTCATCTATTTCACCTACCCCCACACTCCCTCTTTGACAATCACCAACTATTTTATGTATTTATGTTTTATTTCTTTAGATTACACATCTAAGTGATATCACAGAGTATTTATTTTTCTTTGTCTCACAATTCACTTAGTATAATGCACTCAAGGTCCACCCATGTTTCCATAAACAGGATTTCCTTATTTTTATGGCTGAATAAAATTCCACTGTATATATGTTACTACATTTTCTTTATTCATTCATCCATCAAGGGGAGCCACATTGTTCTCATGTTTTGGTGACTGTAAATAATGGTGGAGACTGCAGATATTTCTTTGAGACAGTGATTTTTTCATATATATATATATATATATATATATATATATATATGGGGGGATTGCTGGATTGCTGGATTATATGGCAGTACTCTTTTTAATTTTTTGGAGAAATTTCATACTGCTTTCCATAGTGGCTGTACCAATTTACATCCCCATTAACAGTGAACCAGGGTTTCCTTTTCTCCATATCCTTACCAGCATTTATCTCCTGTCTTTTTGATAAAAGCATTCTAACAGGTGTGAGACAATATTTCATTATGGTTTTGATTTGCATTTCCCTGATGATTAGTGATGTGGATCACTTTTTCATGTTGGCCATTTGTTTGTCTTTATTGGGAAAATGTCTATTTATTCCCTTTACCCATTTGAAAAATTAGATTCTTTGGGTTTTTTTTGCTATTGAGTTTTATGAGTTCTTTATATATTTTGTACGTTAACTCCTTATTAGATATGATTTGCAAATATTTTCTTCTATTCACTAGGTTGCCTTTTCATTTTGCTGATAATTTCTTTTGCTGTGCCGAAGCTTTCAGTCTGATGTAGTCCCAAATGTTTATTGTACTTTTGTTGCCTTTATTTTGGTGTCAAATCCAAAATAAAAAGTTATTGCCTAGACTGGATATCAAGGAGACTATCTGCTAGAGCTTTTTTTTTTCTAGCAGTTTTATGTTTTTAGGTCTTACATTCAAGTCATTAATCCATTTTTAATTGACTTTAGTGTAGTGTATATGATAGAGTTCCAAGTTTATTCTTTTATATGTGCTGTACAGTTTTTCTAACACCATTTATTGAAGACTGTCCTTTCCCCATTGTATATTCTTGGCTCCTTTGTAATAAATTAATTGACCATTTGTGTTTGGATTTATTTCTGGATGTTTTGTGCTGTTTCATAAATCTATGTATCTGTTATTATGCTGACATCATATTATTTTTAATATTATGGCTTTGTAATATATTTTGAACCAAAGATTGTAATATCTCCAACTTTATTCTTTTGCATGATTGCTTTAACTATTCAGAGTCATCAGGGTCTTTTGTAGTATGTTTTCATAAATAGGTTAACACAGCTCCCAAAAGCAAGACCTATGTGTCCAAATGAACACACACTCATGTTCATATACCATTCCTACAACCTGGGCATTTATGCTTATTATGTTATATTCTACTATATTATTCTAGTCTCTCCTCATGACCTAAACTTGCCCTATAACTTAGACCATTTTTCTCCTTACCCATAATAATTGTAGTTTCCTTTATCTTATCCAAACCATATGTAAATAAATGCTATATATGTGAATCAAACAGTATGGAATAGGAAAAAATTGAAAAAAAAATGAACATATACCTATCTCCATCTGTGGAATAATAGACTCTCTCTTTTTCTATATCTCTATCTATCATTTATCTATCTATCTATCTATCTATCTATCTATCTATCTATCATCTATCAATCTATCTATATCTATCTATATCTATCTACCATCTATCTAATTATGCTATATATTTATAAAGATTTCTCTCTATATATTTTTTCAGTACCAAACATTTATTATTTGATATGACCAACTTCTAAGTATTTATCTGTCCTTCCATTGCTCCATTCACCTATTCATCTAAGCATCCACTTAATGGGTATCCTTTTATTCTTCCCTCCAAATTACATTGAACTCTACACCAACTATAACCACTGATCTCTCCACCAATTTATGAGTCTCATGTAAAATTCTTTCTAGTGTTTCCTCTACTGATTTGACAGTCATCATCCAAGTGTTAAACTCAGCTCTCACTAGTTGTTTTTACCAGGAGTCCTGAAGAACAAGGGTATGTGAGGCCTCTTTGATATCATCAAGATTTTAACTGAAGCTCAGTAGTCCCTCTGCTTAGGCTGTGTAGCATCTTACCAACTCTCCTGACACTTCTGTTTTTCTAACACTTTTGGAGTATCTGTTCTATTAGACAGTATATTTTCTCTAACTCATGTTCTATGTATACTACTTGTCTCCTTTTGACAGCCACTTGTGTTATTATCTATAGTCCACTTCCCATATACTTCTCTTAACTACTTTCTAACTTCCTGGAATTATTGACATTGCTAATATTCCACTCTGGTATTCACATAGGTACTGGAAAGTTATCATCCTGCAATGCTTCATGGAGAATGAGGTATCTGTTCTCTCAGTTACTTCTATCTCAATATTCTTGGATTTCCATCCTCCCCATAGCCAATTCTCTTTTCTTATTTCAGGAGGGTCAAATAAAGTGGTCAAACACAGCTATACACTGTACAGGAATTAGTCCCTTCAGTAACCAGAATTCTTTAATAAAATGAGCCACTGTAATAGATTCCTTATTCACTTTAAATGATTCTCTGGCAAGAACTGTGACCTCCATTTATTTCACAACCTCCTGCTCTATATCAGATAACCAGATAAATTTATTTATGTCTGGCTCTCAGTTATACCCTCATATTTAATCTTTCAGCAAATGCTCTTGACCATTTCTTTGAAATATCTCAGAATTCATCTCCTTCTTACCACCCGCATCCAATACTATAACACTGATCCAAGCCAGCATCTTTTATCACCTGACAAATGTAATAGGCTTCTAACTGCTCTCTCTGACTTTATTCTTTCCCTTCTACATTAATTTTCTATGCAGCAGCTAGAGAGATTTAAATTTTGCCAGATCAAGTTATTCCTCCAAAACTTCCCATCTCACTCAGATGAAATTCAAAGTACTATGTGTGCCAGGCCCTTGGTGATCTGGATGCCAGCTACCTCATTGATTATAGTTTCTACCATCCCTTTTGTCACTCAATCTACCACAGACACAGTAGCCTCCTTGCTGTCCTTAAAACTGCCATCAGGCTTGTCCCTCAGACCCTTAGAGCTTATTATTTCCTTCTGGAATGTTCTGTCCCAGATATTGACATGACTTGTCCCATGCTTTCTTCCATTCACTTTCTTGCACTCTCCACTTAGTTTCAAGCATATAAAAAGGCATTTATTGGTATAAAATGCCATGCCTCATTATTTTTTACACTCTTTCTTTCCTTCATTTTTTTTGAGTACTTATGGCCATATAACATATCACACATGGACTTGGTGACTTGTTGAACTATTTCTTCCACTTTATTTTTCCAATGTAAGCTTGTCAAAGGCAAGGACTATCTTAGTCTGCTCAGGCTGCCAAACAAAACATTATAGACTCAATGGCTTAAACAGAAATTTATTAGTAGACAGTTCTGGAGGCTAGGACACTGAAATAAGGGTGCCAGCATGATGAGGTTTGGATGAGGGCTCTCTTCCTGGCTTGCAGACAGCTACCTTGTTGCTGTGTGCTCACGTGACCTCTTCTAGTATGGAATCGAGAGAGAGAGGGGGAGAGAGAGAGAGAGAGAGAGAGGTTTTTCTCTCTTCCTCTTCTTATAAGGCCACAGGTCCTATCAGTTTAGGACCCTACCCCTATAAACATCACTTTAATTACCTTCAAAAAGCCCTATCTCCAAATGTAGTAATTTGGCAGTAAGGGCTTCAACTATGAATTTGGTGATGGGGAAAATGCTTCAGTCCTTAGTAGAAACTTTACTGAATTTTAGAATGAATGAATATATGGAATACTTTTTTCAGGGACATTTGGCTCATATGTAAGTCAGAGAATGTGGTTGGACACCTATATAATATATGCAAGCATTCTGGGAACTTAGAAGCTCTTTGAACTTTCTGTAACATTTAAGTGTCTTTCAGTTTTTCAACTTTTCTATGAGCTTTCTATAACATTTAAATGTGTGCGGCTCATTTATGTGAGAACTTACACATATACACATACACATGACTCTGTGGGTGGGGAGTGCTGCCTGCTCCATATGCCAGCATTTCTAAGTCTTAGCTACAGCCCAGAAAATGCTTTCTTCTATTCACACTGCGTGAAAACTTCATAGTCTCTTTCAAAGTTCTGAACCATTCTAAGCAGTTGTAAGGGGAGGGAAATACAGTATTTTAGTTGGAACACTAGGTACTTTTCAAGAGCTGCAGACTTTATTTTCACAAATAGTATCAATCAAGAATGTGAGAAACAATACAAACACTCTATATTTAGGGCAGCTCGCATACATTTAATTATGTGGTGCCCATTCAGCTTCAAAAGTTGTTTCTACCTTACCACTCGTCTGTTCACTACTGTTATCACAGAGTCCTTCTTGATTCTGGAACAAGTCTCATGGGGATTAATGTGACTCAGAGGCTAGCAGATGCCTCTTGCTAAAAGCAGTCTCGAGATGGTCACAATTCCTTTATATGAGTAGGTCATTATCTGTCTCCCTAAATTGAAGTACCAAATCAGGATTTGAAGAGCTGTTCCTCTGCCACTCTGTGGGGAAGAACTTGGTCTTTACTGGGTCCCTAGGGTTAAGGACAAAAAAATGTCACATTATTTTCTGATGGCTGAGTGAAAGGGTTTTTTTTTTTTTTTACTGTTACAAAAGTTTATTTAACAATAAAGTTTAATATAAAAATGTACATGACCTGATTTTTATATTGTAGTAAAACTGAGGAAGGTTTTAAAATTTATGTAAACTGTTTCTCCCAATGCCTTATCCTGTCATTTTGGATTCTGCCCTTACATCAACTGCTTGGATAAGTCTTGCATAGTACTTTCAGAGTCCTACCTGCCTGTGAAAACCAGAGTTTACTAGTAGGGGTGAGTTGATTATTCTGTGTGTTTTTCAAGTAAGATTTCAGGCTAATTTTAGTTTTCAACCCTAAACATGGATTCAACAATAGCAAAATGTTAGGAACTGCTAATTATCAAAAGATTACAAAGGACACACTCTCCTTTCAAAGTTGGGTGGTGCTTTCTATAGTTGATATCCTTGGAATTTCCTTGTAAAATTCTGAGATTTAGAGGCATTTGTTGCACTAATTGCTAGTTATTTTGCCACTGTTTGGTTTCTCCTTCTTGTTCTCAAAAGTGGCTTACCCCCTGCCTCTTCTCGCATTAGATTCTCTCACTGGAATACTATCAACTGTACTTACACTTTTTTTTTGCTGTGTAAAAATAAATGGAAGTATTTAATTAAGGGTGAGCCTAGCCTGACTTCTTTTTAGATGTCACATTTTTCTCTAAGGCTTTCTGGGCAGGATATTTTTTGTTCTCTGACAGGTGTTAGGAAATGTGGCCTCTGTGGTTCTCAATTAATCCATTTCATTTAAACTCCTATTTAAATATTTCCATAAATCTGCCACATTTAAGAAGGCCCTGCCTTCAGAGGCTCATGGATGATTTCTAGAACAGTCACACAGAGTTTTCATTAACCATTTCTTTTATTCCCCCATATACCTTTTGAACATCTCACTGACATGCTTTAGCTAGAGTGAAAGGTCTCCTCCTATGAGATTAACACATCATTCTACAAAATCTCTCTCCATTTTTAGGGCCATATGGTTGCCATGCAAAACTGAATAGTCTTCCCAGCATAGAAGTTCATATGTGAACTACTTGATGCAGCATATAGTCTCCTAAAGATCCCAGCAGCATCCTTATAGTTAGGAATAGAGAGATACTTAATTGTTTTCTTTTCACATTATATAACACAAATTCAGTCTCTAATAGTCCTAGAAGTTAGAAATCCCAAAATGGGTCTCACTGAGCTAATATCACGGTGTCAGCAGGAGCACATACCTTCTGGAGGCTCCAAGATAAAGCCTATTTCCTTGTCTTTTACAGCTTCTAGAGGCTACTTACATTTCTTGGCATGTGGACCCCTTCCACATTCAAAACCAATAGAGTGTTTGCCATACTATACCACTCTTCTTCTGTCACCCTTGCCACCTTGAAGGATTTTTAATTGGAATGCAGTTGACATAACATTTTATTATTTTCAGATGTACAACATGATGATTTGATATTTGTATACAATATGAAACTATCACCACAATAAGTTTAGCTAACATCTATCACCAAATATATTATACTACTTTTCTTGTGTTGAGAACTTTTAAGATCTATGCTCTTAGCAACTTTCAAATATACAGTACACTATTATTAACTAACTATAGTCAGTTAACTGTTGAACATAATTCCCAGAACTTATTCACTTTATAACTAGACTGAGCTAATAAGCAAAATAGAGACATTCATTAGTCAATGGACACTAAAGTCGTTCCCATGTTCTGCCTACTGTGAATACTACTGCAATGAACATAGAGTGCAGATATTTATTTGAGATACTGATTTCACCTCCTTCAGATATATACCCAAAAGTGGGATTGCTGACTCATATGGTAATACTATTTTTTAATATTTTGAAGAGCTTGCATACTGTTTTCCACAGTGGCTGCAACAACATTTTTTCCCATTAATAGTGACCAGAGTTGCTTTTTCCCCATGTCCTTAGCTGCAATTGTTATCTCTTATCTTTTTGATAATAGCCCATCCTAACAAGTATGAGATGACATCTCATTATGCTTTTGATTTTCATTTTCCTAATGATTTGTGATGTTGAGCACCTTTTCACGTACATGTTTGCTGCAAAGATATTTTTTAAAATTGTTGTTCAAGTAGAGTTGTGTCCATTTTCCCCCCACTGTGTCATGGCCATTGTTCCAAAATCAACTTGCTCAAGCTCTAGAGTTATGAAAAAGTTAGCAGTACAAATGTGTAGTGCACTAGGATGCAAATAATAAATCTAGATGCTTCTCTACCATCATACAAGGTCTGTCCAGAGAGTATCCAGCCACATATATGAAAAATGGAGATATTTATTGAAGAAGATATAGGAAATATTGTACCTAGGACAATGACACCTCTGTCCCCTTCAAAATAGTCATCTTGAGACCACACGTAGTTCTCCCAACTGCAGCACAATGTTCTTTCTGCTCTGGTAGCAGAAGCTGCAGAATGAATTTTGCCACACCATGTTTCATGCCAAGATCCTGTGTCAAAATCTCCAACACAGTAGTTTTTGGAATCCCCAGATCAGCTTCTAGTTCTTGCACCCATATATGGTAAACATTCTCATGTGTTCTACTTGTTTCAGGCCTTCCAGAACATAGAGCACTTTCAACAGATTCTCAACAATCTTTGGAGCATTTGTGCCATAATTTTGTTCGTGTTGCAGTCATTGTGTCATCCCCCAAACCCTTCTGAATCATCCCAATAGTTTCTACAGAGGGATGTTTAAGCTTAATGCAAAATTTGATGCGGATTCATTACTCTATTTGTTCAGTCATTTTGAATGTGATAGCCACACAGTACACATGCTCACTCAACAGAGTCTACTGCGTTCACTGACTTCAGTGAAGTCAACTTCAGTGAAGTTGTCATTGTTCATGCATGTGCATTTCAGTCCATTCTCCTTGGCTGCCAGGTTACATCAATGTCACCCAAACTGTTCTCCTTATATTAACAATGGTTAGACTTTTTCCAGACAGACCTCGTATATATAACTATTATATCTAGGCCTCTGCACTTAAGAGACTTTGGGGGGTCATATTAAAATTAATATCAAAATGCTGACTTCTGCTGATTTGTGTATCTGATCCAAAGTTAAGATCATTTTGCCTTTTGTCCCAAAGTTTGCTGGATTAATAATAGTTTTCTGGGGTGTTTTTTCCCAAGAGGCAAAGCTACACTTCTCATTCCTCTGTCATTACTTTAAATATCTATGGCCAGGGATGGCTTGCGTGTGCTACATATAAGTACAGACACTAAATGAGACTCTGTTTTGTCTATTGCTTTGTCTATTACTCCTAACATTTCCCTGGTATGTCCTTCTCCTTTTACTATTGTTCAAATCTATTAGCATGATGTTCTCTGATTATCCCGGGTCTCTGTATCACTTACTGGTCTTTTTTGGAGGCTAACCTTTGCATGGCCCATTGGCACAAACCTGGACCATTATTTATCATATCTTACAGTTCTGGGACTGCTAGTGTTTTCATATTTCCTTTGAATGGTGCTCACCCCTGCTTTACTTTTGACCTCTCTAGGACTGGAGTTATCTCCTTTCTCCACTGCTTGGATCTCCTTGCCCTTATTCACTTCTCTGTTTTTCTGCTAGTATTAAAATATATTTCTTTTTCATTGCCAAAATACTTTCTAGGATTTTCTATAACATTCTTGCTTAATCCCTACTTATAAAAGTTCTGAAAATTTCTCCCTAGATATCTTTATTCATGGATGTATAGTGGCTCAGAAATGATAATGTTAGGTCAAGAGGAATGTTGCTTTCTCTGACATCTAGGACCTTTTACTGCATTAGCCTATCTTTGCCAAGAACAGTCTATACTCAGAATGGATGTTGTATCTCTTTAATATTTGACTTTAAAGGCTCCAATTCCCCCACTCCCCACTCACCCAGTATGTCAGGCATGTCTACCTCTGTTTCAATAACAAATAATACAGGTTGACGTTAATTTTTTCCCAAGAGACCCCTAGACATCATGCAGACTAAAAATATGTTATCTTAAAAATAATAGGTAAAGAGACTTAGCACCCAGAGCACAGATAGGAACTCTTTGGAAGGCAGGGAAGTAGAAGTGGAAGAGAGGGATTGTCTAAAAATACATGTCTGCATCTCAGGTCCACCCTCACCAAGATTCCTTATTATGAGTATATCAACTTTTTGTTCACCTAGCTTGTATTTCATTCTGTGAATTCAACAAGGAATCAGAATCAATGATTGATGTTATTCTCAAATATTCAGTTTTTTTAAAATTCTGACTCTGCTTCTGTGTTGTCCAAATAGTCCAGTCTTCTGAACTGCAGACACCTCAAGTATTTTAATTGTTGTTTATAATGGCTCACTTTGAAAGTAGATCCTGACTACCTTACCTTTATCATCAGCAGCATAAGAACGTGTTCAGAGACATCCAAGTGTGCTATTTACTAGAAAAATAAACTGTTTTAAGGAGGCACTTGGTATGGGTTGACTGGTATTTGCAGGCTGTGTCACTGTGGGCATGACTGAGACCTTCATCGACCAGAAAAACCCTCTTAAGGGAGACCTTACTTGTCTCCATCGTATGGAAGCCTTAAATCACAGCTCAGAGCAAAGATAAAATACAGACATATCTAAGAACCTAAAAGAACTTATTGTAGGACCATTTAGTGTGGGGACAAATAGTTCTTTAAAATTTAATAACTCTTTGATTTTTTAATTACTTATTCATAATAATCATCCTGAGCTATTGGCTTGGCCCAAAAGTTCATTCATTCATCTTTTTTTTTATAAGATGTTTCTAGCAGCACTTAGTTGTCTTTAACTTCATTTGAAACAATTTTGTTAGATTGTATTATGATAACTGTCATATCAGCATGCATTTAAAAACACTTAAAACATTGGTGGATTTTTGTGTAGCCATTTTAATATTGAAGATGGAAGAAAATAAGCAACACTTTTTGGCATATTATGCTTTATTATTTCAAGAAAGGTAAAAATGCAACTGAAACGCAAAAAATAAAAAGATTTGTGTGGTGCATGGAGAAGGTGCTGTGACTGATTGAACATATAAAAAGTGGTTTTTGAAGTTTCATGCTGGAAATTTCTTGCTGGATGATGCTCTTCTGTCGGGTAGACCAGTTGAAGTTGACAGTGATCAAATCAAGACATTAATTGAGAACAGTCATTGTTATACCACACAGAAAATAGTCAACATACTCAAAATATCCAAATCGATAAAGTTATTGGTGAGAATGAAAAATGTGTCTTTTATTTTATGAAAAAAAACAACATGAACTTTTTGGCCAACCTGTACTTTTACGGCATGCATTATTTTGATATTGGAACATTAACATGGAAAAATGAAAGTAAATCCCTAATAGATTTCCATGTATAATGATTAAAAATAATGAATGTATAAGCCTCAGTTATCTAGAAAATTCATATCTGCAGAATACCTAATTTTCTAATGCTACTAAATGAATATTATTAGCTACTTTTTAATTATGTGCCACTCATAACCTAGAATACAATAGATTCTTACTTCTTCATGAAAATTATTATGACACCAATGATGAATGGTAAATTTAACATGCTCAGAAAAGCAGAGTGGAGACAATGAAATCAGGAAACATTTCAATGCCTGCTTCAGGTTGTCCTTGAGACCCAGCTCTATCTCTGAACTTCCTATCATTTATAATAAGAAAAATATTCTATATATTTGCCCACATAGCACTTATCCTATTTGGTGCTTTTTATTCCTTCTTGTAGATCTGTATTCCCAACAGGTGTCATAGTCTTTCTGCCTACATGACTTCCTTTAATATTTTTGTAGTGCAGGTTTTCTAGTGATACATTCTTGCAGCTTTAGTAAGTCTTTATTTTTAAATGTTAGTTTTGCCTCAATTTTTCAAAATGCATTGATGTGAAATTTATATGAAATTAATCAATTAAAAGTAAATAATGCAGTGGCATTTAGCACATTTGCAATATACAACTACCACCTTTAACTACTTTCAAAATAATTCTATTGCTCCAAAGTAATATCCCTTCTTCATCAAGCAATAACTCCCCATTACTCCCTTTCCCTAGCCTCTACACTGACATTTTCTACTCTACACTCTGTCTCTATGAACTTGCTTATACTGGACATTTTATAGGAGTAGAATAATACCCATCTTTTTGTGTCTTGTTTCGCCCCCTTATCATAATATTTTAGAGGTATATCCATGTATCATATTTTATTCCTTTTCATGGGTGAATAATATTCACCTAGGTACATGCCAAATTTATTTAGCTATTAATGGACATTTAGAATATTTCCACCTTTGGCTATTGGAAACAGTACTGCTATGTACACGTGTACATGAAAATAGTCAAACAAGTACATGTGCATGCATGTGCATAGGAGTAAGGTTCTCAGTAGCCAAAAGGTGGAAATTATTGCTTCATATTCTTGTGCATGAGGTTATTAAAATTTTGCATTTGTACTTTTCATCAAATTTGAAAAATTTTCAAAGCTTTTTTCCTTTTGCCCTTCTCCTCCATCAAAGAGTCCTGTTAAATATTTATTTGCTTATCTAATATTTCCCTACAGCTTTCAGATAATTTATTCATCTTTTAACTTCTTTTTTTCTGTTTCATTTTGGATAATTGATTTTACTGTTGTCAATTTCACTAATCTTTTCTCCTCCAATGTCTAATTTGCTCTCAGTTCTAACCAGAGTTTCCTTCATCACACATTGTAGTAATTTGCATCCTTTATATAACTATTTAGCATTTGAACAAATGAAATACAGTTACAATAAATATTTTCATAGTCTTGTCTACTAATTTTAATATCTCTGTCAGTTCTAGTTTAGTTTTGATTAATTTTTGTCTTCATAAGGGTTATATTCTCATGCTTTTTGCAAGTCTGGAAATTTTGAATGGGATGCCAGATATTGTATTGCCTTATTGAAGATGAATGTTTTTTATCTTTTTTATATATTTTTGAACTTTGATTGGGGACTTTATTAAGTGATTTGAAAATAGGTTAAGACTTTGGGGCTTTGCTTTTAAGAATCATTTGGTGGGACCAAAGCAACATTTAGGTCTAGGCCTAAATAGTCCTCACTACTGAGGCAAGTCTTTGAGTGCTCTACTCAGTGCCCATGATTATGAGAAGTTTCATTTTAGCTGATGGGAACAGGCACTCTTCCTGGTCCTGGGTTAGTGACAGAGGCTGTTTGACTTAATCATCTCAGATAATTCTTTGCCAACCTTGGACAGTTTTTTCACATACATATACTAATCAGCGCTTTGCTAAATATGAAAGATGGATGCTTTACAAGTCTCTAGAGTCCTCTCTCTTTGCTTTTTCCTCTCCAGTATTCTTTTCTGCACACATTAGTACTTGATTCTTCCTCGCCTGTCAATTGTCCAATGTAGGGAGTGTGTCAGCTCTGCCCCAGGTCCCTCTGACTGCAGTGAGTCTACATAGCTTGTCAAGGCAGAGTTACCTGGGGCAACCACGCAGCTTACTTCCTTTGTTTCCCTACTCTCAGAAATTGTTATCTTTAGTTGTCTAATACCCTTGAAAACTGTTATTTCCTGTATGTATGTATGCATGTATATATGTATGTATATCTATAGATATAGATATAGATATATACACACACACTATGATTTTGCTGTTCTGACTTTTCATGCTGCAGTATGATTGTGTTCCTTGTTTGCTTAAATCCATTTCTTGTTACTTAACTTTAACCACAATTAGATGTTATTTCTCACTGGTTAGTTTCTGAAATTATCCCTTAATTCTCTGAAATATTCTAGCTTCCACCCAAGAAGTTTCTTTTTTATCTAAGCTAATTTAATTTGGGTTTCTCCACCTTGTGTCAAAAAATTATGATTAATAAGTAAGCACTGATCAACTAATATACATGAATTTATAAATCAGAAAGAGATAGACAGAATGTATTCAATTGGATAAGTAAGTAATTGTTTAAAGTCTTTAGTGCATTTTTTTAAACAATAGGTCATTTGGGTTAATGTCCTGATGAAACACAGAAAAAATTTTGAACCTTCTAAAAATTTTCATATCTCTGCAGGATATCAAGGTAATGGAACCATAAAATCCACAGAAACAGGAAAAATGCCCCCTTGTTTTTTTGAAATTAAATTAATCTTTTATTCTTGTTTATTATATTACAATTTTTCCCTCTTTGCCCTCCTCCATGGTCCATCCCCACACCATTGCCCATGTCCCTGGGTCATTCACATATGTTCTTTGACTAGTCCCTTCCCCTTCTTTCACATTATCACCCTCCTCCCTTTCATCTGACAACTGTCAGGCTGTTTCTTGTTTCCATGTCTCTGGTTATGTTTTGCTCTTTAGTTTATTTTGTTAATTAGATTTTAAGTGATATCATATGTTATTTGTCTTTCAACAACTGGCCAATTTCACTTAGCATAATAGTCTTCAGTTCCATCCATGCTGTCGTAAAGGATAAGAATACCTTCTTTCTTTGTGCTGCTTAGTATTCCATTGTGTAGACTTTTAAACCCATTCATCTAATGATGGGCACTTAGGCATTTCCAACACTTGGCTATTTTATATAGCACTGCTATGAACATAGGGGTGCATTTGTTCTTTTGAACTGGAGATTCAGGATTCTTAAAGTATAGTCCCACTAGTGGTATTGCTGGATAAAAAAGAAGTACCATTTTTATTTTTTTGAGGAAATTCTATACTGTTTTCCACAGTAGCTGCACCAGATTGCCTTCCCACCAACAGTATTGTTGGGTTCCCTTTTCTCCACACCCTTGCCAGCATTTGTTTTTTCTTGACTTATTAATGATGGCCATTCTGAGAGGTGTGAGGGGGTATCTCATTGTGGTTTTAATTTACATCTCTAGTGATGGAAATTACTAGTGATGTTGAGCAATCTTTCATATATCTTTGGGCCCTCTGTATGTTCTCTTTGAAGTATCTATTCAGGTCCTTTGTCTTTTTTAAAATTGGATTGTTTGTCTTCCTGGTGTTATATGAGTTCTTTATGTCTTTTGGAGATCAAACCCTTGTCTGATGTATCATTGGTAAATATGTTTCCCCATACAGTAGGTTCCCTTTTCATTTTGCCGATGTTTTCTTTAGCCATGTAGAAGCTTTTCAATTTGATATAGTCCCATTCATTTATTCTTTCCTTTATATCCCTTACCCTAGGAGATATATATGGACAAAAATATTGCAGTGTGGGATATCTGAAATTTTACTACCTATGTTTTCCTCTAGGACTTTTATGGTGTCATGACTTATGTTTAAGTCTTTTATCCATCTTGAGTTTATTCTGGTGTATGGTGTGAGTTAGTGGTCTAGTTTCATTTATTTGCATGCACCAGTTCAGTTCTCCCAACACCATTTATTAAAGAGGCTATTTTTACTCCATTATATGCTCAGACGCCCTTTGTCAAATATTAATTGACCATAGAACCATGGGTTTATTTCTGGGCTTTCTGTTCTGTTTTACTAATCTAACTGTTCTTATGCTAGTACCAGACTGTTTTGATTATGGTGGCCTAATAGTATAGTTTGTAATTGGGTATTGTGAATCTCCAGCTTTGTTCTTCTTTCTCAAGACTGCTGTGGCTATTTGGGGTCTTTTTTGATTCCATATAAATTTTTGAAGTATTTGTTCTAGAACTGTGAATTACACCCTTGAGATTTTAACAGGAATTGCATTAAATCTGTAGATTGATTTGGGTAGTATGGACATTTTAATCATGTTAATTCTTCCAATCCATGAACACAGATTATGCTTCCATTTATCTGTATCTTTCTCTATTTCTTTCTTCACAGTTCTATAGTTTTGTGTGTATAGATCTTTTACCTCCTTGGTTAACTGTATTCCTATGTAATTCATTTTTTTCCTGCTATAGTAAATTGGATTTTTTATTAGTTTTTTCTTTCTGATAGCTCATTGTTAGTGTACAATAATGCCATCAATTTCTGAATATTGACTTTAAATCCTCCTGCTTTGCTGAATTCACTTATTAGGTCAAGAAGATTTTTTGGTGGGAACTGTAAGGTTTTCTTTGTACACTATAATGTCATCTGCAAATAATGACAGTCTTACTTTTTATTTTCCAATTTGGATGCCTTTTATTTCTTCTTGTCTGACCCCTGTAGCTAGGACCCTTAGTGCTATGTTGAGTAAGAGTGGTAAAAGTACAAAACCTTGTTTTGTTCCTGATCCTAAGAGACTCTGTTTTAGTTTTTGCCCATTGAGTATGAGATTGCCAGTAAATTTTTCATATATGGCCTTAATTATGTTTAGGTATGCTTCCTTTACTCCCACTTTGCTGAGTGTTTTTATCATAAATAGGTACTGGATTTCATCCAATGCTTTTTTATGCATCTATTGATATGATCATGTGATTTTTATCTTTCATTTTTACATGATGTATTACATTTATTGATTGGCAAATATTGTGCCATATTTGCATCCCTGGAATAAATCTGACTTGATCATGGTATATGATCTTTTTAATAGGTTGTTGGATCTGGTTTGCTAGTATTTTGTTGAGGATTTTAGCATCTATGTTCATCAGAGATACTGCCCTAAAATTTTCTACCTTTGTTGTGTCTTCACCCAGTGTTGGAATTAGAATAATTCTGGCCTGATAAAAGAGTTTGGGAGTCTTCTCTTTTCTTGAATTTTTCAGAATAGTTTGAGAAGGAGAGGTGTTAGTTCTTCTTGGAATGATCGGTAAAATTCACCTGTGAAACCATCTGGATCAAGGCTATTTTGTGTCAGTAGTTTTTTTTATTTCTGCTTCAATTTATTGCTAGTTGTTATTGGCCTATTCAGGTTTTCTGTTTATTCCTGCTTCAGTTTTGGAAAATTTTATGTTTCTATAAATTTATTCATTTTCCCCAGGTTGTCCAATTTTTTGGCATATAGTAGTAATTTCTTACAATCTCTTGTATTTTATGGTATCAGTTGTTACTTCTCCTCTTTCATTTATGATTTTACTTACTTAGGTCTTCTCTCTTGTTTTCTTGGTGAGTCTGGTTAATGGTTTGTTTATTTTATTTGTCTTTTCAAAGAACCAGCTCCAGGATTCATTGGTCTTTTGAACTGTTTTTTAGTCTCTATGTCATTTAATTCTGTTCTGATCATGATTATTTTCTTCTTTCTGCTTGTTTTGAGCCTTTTCAGTTGTTGTTCCTCTAGTTCTGTTAGGTGTAGACTTAGGTTGTTTATTTGAGAGTTTTCTATCTTCTTTAGGTAGGCTTGAATTGTTATGAATTTCCCCCTCTGAACTGCTGTTACTATGTCCCATAGGTTTGGGGTATTGTGTGTTGCTCATTTTCATATTTTTCCAGATACTTTTGATTTCTTCTTCTTCTTTTTTTTTTTGCAGCCAGGTGGCAATAAACCAGTTTTATATTATATAGTCTAATGTGTTCACAAATGCTGTAGAATGAAAATTTAGGCAAGCTCAGCATGGAAGAAACTCTCTTAGAGGAAGCGGAGACAGTACACAAGGGGGCTTCTGGTTTCTAATACCAGCTCCAACACTTATTGGCTGGAAGACCTTGAGCAATAAGGTCTATGTCCCCATACGGCTTGGGGGAGAGTTAACATACAGTTCTGCGCAGTGCCTGGCACATGGTAGCACTCAGTGAGTGGCAGCTCTTTTTTTTAATTTTTCAATTTTTTTTAATTTTAGTTTATTCAGTACAGTTTCTATCCTTTTTTTAAAAAAATATTTTTTTAAGATTTTACTTATTTATCTTTAGAGGGAAAGGGAAGGAGAGAGGGAGAGAAATATCAATGAATGGTTGCTTCCTGTGCATTCCCTACTGGGAACTGGCCTGCAACCCAGGCATGTGCCCTGACTGGGAAACGAACCGTGATCTCTTGGTTCACAGGCCCGCGCTTAATCCACTAAGCTACACCAGCCAGGGCCAGTTTCTATCCTTTATTCCCATTCCAGCCCGCTCACCCATTCTTCCCCTCCTCCCTCCCTTTTCCAACCCCCCTAGTTTTGTCCATGTGTCCTCTATATTTGTTCCTGTAAACCCTTCCCTTCTCCCCTGAAATTCCCTCCCCTCTCCCCTCTGGTCACTGACTACCTGTCCTCTATTTCAGTGTCCTTTGTTATATTTTACTTGGTTCTTTATTTTGTTGTTTAGGTTCCTGTTAAAGGTGAGAGATCATATGGTATTTGTCTTTCACTGCCTGGCTTATTTAGCTTAGCATAATGCTTTCCAGCTCCATCTATGCTGTTGCTTCTTGATCTCATTGTTAACCTATTCATTATTTAGTAACATGTTATTCAGCTTCCATATATTTGAATGTTTTTGAGTTTTATCTTGACGTTGGTCTCTAGTTTCAAGCCATCATGATCCAAGAAAATGCTTGATCTCATTTCATTTTTCTTGAATTTGTTTAGGTTTGTTTTGTGTCCTACCATGTGGTTTATCTTTGAGTATGATCCATGTGCTTTTGAGAAGTATGTGCATTTTGCTTCTTTGGTGTGAAATGTCCTATAAATATCAAGTTCATTTGACTTAGAGTGTTATTCAATTCTACAATATTTTTTATTGATTTTTTGTTTGTAAGATCTATCCATTGTTGAAAGTGGGGTGTTAAAATCCCCTACAATGACTGTATTACTATTTAGCTCTTTCTTAATGTCCTCCAATATTTTCTTTATATATTTAGGTGTGCCTATATTGGGTGCATATATGTTTACAAGGGTTACATCTTCTTGTTGGAATACTTCCTTAAGTATTATGTAGTGACCTTCTCTGTCTCTTGTTATGGCCTTTGTTTTGAAGTCTGTTTTGTCTGATATAAGTATTGATACCCCAGCTATTTTTTTCCATGTCCATTTGCATGGAATATATTTCTATCCTTTCACTTTCAGCCTATGTATATCTTTTGTTCTGAGGTGGGTATCTTGTAGACAGCATATATACAGGTCCTGTTTTCTTATCCCTCAGCTACCCTATGTCTTTTGATTAGAGCACTTAATCCATTTACATGTAAAGGTATTATTGATAAATGCTTATTCTTTGCCATTATTTCTCTTTGTACTTGTGTTCCTCTTTTTCTCTCTCTATTTCCTCTTCTTAAAGCAGTGCCTTTAGCATCTGTTTCAGTGCTGGCTTGGTGGAAGTATACTCTTTTAGCCTTCTTTTGTCTCTGAAGCTCCTTATTTCACCTTCCATTTTAAATGAGAGCCTTGCTGAGTAAAATAGTCTTGGCTGCAGGTCCTTGCTTTTCATTACTTGGAATATTTCATGCCAATTCCTTCTGGTTTGTAGTATTTCTGTTGAGAAACCAGCTGAAAGCCTTATTGGTGCTCCCTTGCATGTTATTTCCTGTTTCTGCCTTGCTGCCTTTAAGATTCTCTCCTTGTCTTTAAATTTTGCCATTTTGATTGTAGTGTGTCTTGGACTGGGCCTCTTTGGGTTCATCCTGATTGGGACCCTCTGTGCTTCCTGGATTTGCATGACTTTATCCTCACCAATTTAGAGAAGTTTTCTATCATTATTTTTTAACAGGTTTTCTATCCATTACTCCTTTTCTTCTTCTTCTGATATCCCTTTGATGTGAGTATTGTTATGTTTCATGTTGTCCCAAAGCTCCCTTAAACTAACCTCATTCATTTTGGGTCTTTTTCTTTTTCTTGCTCTGACTGTTTTTTTTTTTTCTACCTTGTCTTTCAATTTCCTGTTCAATTCTCTGCTTCATCTCACATGCTTTTAATTCCTTCTAGTGTGTGCTTCATTTCAGATATCGCCTTCTTTATTTCCATCTGGTTCTTATTCGAGGTTTCTATGTCCTTTTTTTGCTGATTTATGTCCCACTAAGTTCCTGCCACTGCACTCCCACTGCTCTGCTGCCAGTGCCACCCCAGGCGCCTCTTTCTACCCCAGCACTCTAAGCACCTTGGATAATTCACATACTCCTCAGTCAGACTCTGTCCCACTCATGGTTCCAATAGTTCCCTGGGCTAGGGAGGCTGCATTTCACTCTGAGGCAATTATCGCAGTCCCCAGAACCCTGTGCCCAGTGGCAATGGGGTGCACAGCCTGGCCCAGCAGGCAAGGAGGCCACAGAGGCAAGCCTGGGCACCGAGGCACAGCTATTCTGATGGGTTATTCCTGAGGAGGATACTGCAAATTCCACAAAATGGCTCCCACTCCAAATCTGGGCACCCGGCAGTACCTAGCTAGGCAGTGGCTGTGGTGCCAGTGGCTCTACCAGGGGAGCCTGGGTCACCTGCACCTGAATGCTCTCTAAGGTGGACATCATTCACACACTCACACATATCTGCCCACTCATCTACACACATGCTTACTTATACATGCTCTCACTCAGCTGGATTTTTAAGTTGATTACTCCGTGGTTTAGCTCCAATATTAGTCTGAGGCTGGGAGCAAGTGGACAGAGTTCCCAGCTGCTCTGCAGTCATCTTGGACCCCCCTTTCCTCTTGGTTTCTGTGTTGTGCTTGACAAAATCTTTTGCTGCTTCTCACAAATATAACATGACGTAAATTTTTTATAAAAGGCAAAGCAACATATGATGTAGGTTTATTAAGGCTTCAGATACTATTAATATGACTATTGCTTACCTGCTTGCACCCTAAGATTTTTCATACTTGAAAATAAACTTTACTATGTTGTGGATAGTGGTTCCAAATTATCTCAATATTTAATCATTGCAGGTCACATTTTTTCCCTTTTATCTATACATGAATCATCAATTCTTTTAAGAAGTGTTTTGTGGTGCAAATGCTACAGGTTTTCTGGGCTATTTGGCATAACTGTGTAAGAAAATATAACTCTCACCTCATAGAGTGAAGCATCACTCACTTAATAGATTGACAGGACTGGGACCAAATGCAGAGAAATCCTTGAAATGTAAGTATTGTTTAGGTAATTTTCAAGTTATCTGACATTTTTTTGACCCATGTCACTATTTATTTTTCTGTAATGATTTGGTCATAGAAGTATGTGTCACTAGGAAATTTCTGTGGGTAGTTTAAGTGTGAGGAAAACTGTTAATTTTTCTACAAGTCTTTCACATAATTTTTTGTCACCTGGTATTTAAAAGGTAAACTAAAAGCTAAGGTTGGATAAAAAAATGACAAACAGTAGTCTATTTCATGGCTAACAATAGTATTTGCAGTTCACAGAAATATTCCTCCATCTAAAATTGGAACTTGGTCTATAGGAATAGAGAAATCTCTGAATTTTTGAGAAGAGGAAAATTAAAAAAAGAATGAGAACATGAGTTCAAAAATGTATTTATGGAATTGAAACTCTGATTACTTATAAGAGAAACTTCTCACTAATAAAATATAAAAATTTATATTTAGAAACTGCAATAGATGGAAAAATGACCATACACCAGCTTACTAAATAATAATTTATTCTCTTGAGAATTAAGACAATATGTTTATGAAATTTGGGTTTGACATGAAGTTGGAAGAAATTGTGAGCTTGTTAGATGACAAAATATGGAGTTAAAAATATCTTGACAGGCTGAAATATCAGACCTAATTTCATCATTTTACTAGATAAAACTTATGTTACAAAATGTCAAAGTTTTTATTGGGATTTATAGCAGGGAAAATATTTGTGTGCATCTATGTTTATATGTGTATATATGTGTGCATCTATGTATATAGTGAAAATATGATAATTTATATGTGTATATATAATGATATATGATTATTAATTGTCAAGTACTGTGGAAAGCTATTTATATATACTACCTCATTTCATTCTATGGCCAGCTGAGAGTGTAATTATGCTTATTAACTCAATTCTATGAATGAAGGAATTGATCCTCAAAGTGGTGACAGGGTCAAGACATGAATGTGGTCCTGGATCCATCTGATTGCAAAGATAATACTCTTATCTACATTCTAGTGCTTCTCTGTAGCTAAATATGAGTCTGACATTTTACATGACTAATCTCAAAATACAGATTACATGAATGACAATAAAGTACCCTAATAGGAGGGAGGTGATGTATAGGATCCTCCATATGGACATAGGTGTGAATTAGAGGAGGGTCACTGTTAAACAGTGGCAGAACATGAGGGTTCAGACTGGGTTCATACAAGTTACTTATGCCCTCTGTTCATGCTGTATTAGTTTGTTAGGGCTACCATAACAAAAAACAATAGACCGAGTGGTTTAAACAATAGAAGTTTATTCCCTTGTAGTTATAGAGAATACATATCCAAGATCAAGATGTCAGCAGCATTGGTTTTTTCCTTAGGGCCTCTCTCCTGGGCTTGCCTTGCAGACAGCCATCTGTTTCTGGGTGTTTTCGCATGGCCCCCCCTCTATGTGTGTATGGATCCTAATCTTCTCTTCTAGTAAGTACACTAGCCATATTGGATTAGGACCTACACATAAAACCTCATTTACCTTAATTACTTACTTCCTTAGAGGCCTAATCTCCAAATATAGTCATATTGTGAGATACTGGGAATTATGATTTAACGTGAATTTTATAGGAACATTGTTCCTAACGCATACTAATGCTTGATCTGGGTAGATCACTTCATTTAATTGCTGGTACCTCTGCTTAGTTTTATGACTTGGCACAAGATGGTATATTTCAGGTGATGTTCAGTTGGTGTCTCCTGGTCAGATGTGCCATTTCAACCACAGCTCATGGCAGCGTGCTAGATGCAGTTTTTCAAGTTATGTCTTAATCACCACTGCAGATGACAAATCCTATTTTCAGAATCCCAGGAGCTTGCATTGTAATTTTTTCTCTGAATTTTTTTCCATGACCAATACCATAGGATCTTCTGGATCTTAGTGTTACAGTATCTGCTGGATCATATGACCCAAATGGTAGCACTGCTAACTCAAAAACCTGAACTTTACAGAGTGCCCATTCTTGCACTAGGGCCTCATTCAAAGATGGCATTCTGATTTGTGTTTTCTTCATCATAGTAGGAGGTGAAAAATTTAATCATTCATATTTTGTTTTGAGAGGACTATGACTACTGGACTCCTAAAAATTTTACAGATATGATAAGCACTAAATGTTCATTAGGGTTTATCTCAGCTCTCCAAAGCACACCTGTCTCTCTAAATGCCAGCAACTTCTTGTTCATCCAGCTCAATGAGCATATAATCAATGTGGTGTATTAATGTTTTTATAGGAATTGTAAAGATACACCAGGTATCTCCTTAGACTATATTGTGACAGACAACTATAGTTAATGTAGCTCTTGAGGAAAATGGTAAATGTACATTATTGCCCCTACCATGTGGATGAATATCTAATTGTTCTTTCCAGAAGTATTCATTTACCAAATCAACAGGCTAATAGCATACAAGGACCTGAGTCTGTATTAATTACTCTATAAAAAATGCATGACACTGAGGCTAAAAGTTGGTAGTTTGTGACACTCTGGCATTTGTTGAATTGCATGAGCCATAGCTTTTTCCATGCTGGTAGGAGCCATCATAGCAGTTAATAAGCAACATTTCTTGGAGTCTGTTCCAAATTGTTAAATCTTTTATTTCTGGTATACTCTTCCAATTTACACTCATTCTTATCTGTGCAATTTTATGTATTAGACTTTTTTTTATTGTTGTTCAAGTACAGTTGTCTCCATTTTTCCTCCATAATTTTCCCACCCGCACCCTCACTACTACCCTCCTTTGACTTTGTGCATGAGTCCTTTATAGATGTTCCTTGATGACCCTTCCCCTTTTTTCCCCTGTTATTCCTCTATCGCCTCCCCTCTGGTTACTGTCAGTTTGTTCTTTATTTCAATGTCTCTGGTTGTATTTTGCTTGCTTGATTTTTTTTTTATTATATTGATTGAGTACTCTTGAAGTCTACTACTCCCTTACCCCTTTGGCTCCCACTAGCCCATGCTGACTAGATGTCCCTGCTCCTTCAAGGTTGAATCCCTTTCCTATCATATCAGTCCCAGAATGTCTTGACTATGTCATGTTATAGCCCTAGTGACTAGGAGGGGAAATATGGTGATTCCTAGGTAGTGTGTGTGTGTGTGTGTGTGTGCGCATGTCATTTTGCAGCAGAGAGGTCTTTGTATTTTTTTAAGCATGGGAAATGTTAACTCTTTACGTTGAGGGATGGATAGGCCTTCTACAGGCCAAGAGGTTTTAAAGAACTCTAAATATACAACATTTTCTGGGGCATATATCCAAATGTGTCTATTCGAAGTATCAAAATGCTAATTATTTTTCATCTAAGACCAAGACTGCTCCCTTGGTTGGAATTTAACTTTTTCTGGAGCTAATTCAACTCTGTTAAGTCCTGGTTCTTGTCCTCAATTTTCTCTGTCCTCCTGCTACAGGAGATGAGAGCATCTTTGTAAGCTACTGGAAAAGCCCAATGGCTGTCAATATTTGTTTTCCAATTAATACCTGTTGATCATCCATAACTTTTCACTGTCTTTTTCCAGGGTATCAATGGTGCTTAGCAATAGTGTTTCCATCCCTCAGACTTTTAAAACATCTGATAAAATTGTGGGACTTAGAGCATTCCCCTATGCTGGCCTATAATATTAATTTACCTCCAGTAAGAGTTTTAACAGTTGGATTCTCACCTTGAGCCAAGGACTTTCTGTTTTCCCCATACCACCAGTGATGGTGTCTTCATTGATATATGGGTAGTGAGTTATTTAGCTGCAAAACCATATCATAACACTTTCTGTTTTTGAACACTCCTGGTACTAAATATTGTAGTATGGTTCTCTGGAAGCAGATTCTGGGATGGGGATTTTGTGCAGGATAATTTTTAGATAACAGTATCTGTGGGAAATATAGCAACTGTAGGGCAAAAATGAGGAGAGTAAGAAACAGGATTGGGCAAAAAGAGAAGCAGAATTTCCATGTAAGCCCAACAATACCTGTGCCAATCCTCAAGGGAAAGTTTGAAGCATTTCCTATGAAGGCCTGATAAACTTGGTTCATGGTTGGCCAAAATGTAGCTGGGGCAACATATGCTTCCTCAAAGCAGGGTATGGGCAAGGAATCTCCATGTGTGATGTAACAGCTAATTATATTCTAGCCTCATCTCATACATCTCATGATAAAAAAAATTTAGATGAATCAAACAGCTGAGTCACTGTTACTTTTTAAGTTGACCATTAAGAAAATTTTGATGGGCCTGGAGAACACTATGCTGACTGAAATAAGCCAGCCAGAAAGACAAATACCATATGATTTCACTCATATGTGGGATCTAATGAATAAAAACAAGTAACAGGCAAAACAGAGACAGACTCATAGATGAAGAACAGATGACAGCTATTGGGGGGTCAGGAGGGTTAGGGAGTGAAGGTTTTGAGCAAAAAAGAAAATGGACTCATGGACGTATGCAAAAGGGTGGTAATAAAATATATAATAAAGGTTATATATTTTAAAAAATTCCTTATAGTCCTTTATAATCTTAGCTTGTTCCCTTCTTTTATTAGCCTGATTTTGTTTTACAGAATCAATATTCTCTTGTATGTTATTGAGAATGTGTTCCATTCCAGTAGATTTTTTATTTGCTTCCTGACAGCAAATCTATATGTTAATAAAGTGTATCATCCACATGTGAGTGCTGCTTTTTTTCTTTGGAAAACAGAATTACTTCAACAGGTATTTATAAGGAGCAGGAACATGTCAGCTTATTCTTGGCTTAATTATATTTACTTATGTGTTTAGTTGCAAAAATTATTCAATGTACATCAATAATAACACTAATACAAAAATTAAAATGAGAATAAATATTTAAGTTGTTTCAAGTCACTGAGTTAGAAAATAATTTATTATACAGCAATAAATAATACAGATGTGTTTATTTATTTAATTATTTATTTACTGTGCTGGTCAAAAGGTTGAAAGTCATAAAGGAAGGAATCATGTCTGACTTGTTTTGTACTTTATTCCTGGCACCTAGCTACTTTGTAATATTTTAATATTATATAAAAGTATGTCAGTTAAATGAAGTAATAAATGAATGAATGAATGAACAGATATTAATAAGAACTCCCCAAAGTTAGAGTGGGAAGACTGTTTCTGCCATTACTAGAAGGTGTTCAGAAATTATCTTGTTGAAAACATTTTAAGGAGGAAAGTTGAAGAGTCAGACTTGTACTAAGTGAATCTGTAAATTCAACCTAGTGATTCAGTAGCTTTATTCTATGGACTTCTATATGTCTCAATACATTTTCATTTTAAAATGATACAATACTTCTAAGTACTCTCAGGTAAACCTGCACGCAATGTAATCTTTTATAGTATTGAGCAAGGAATCCTTTGAAAGAAGACAACTAGAAAAATATATTTACCCACATATAACCTAGATATCCGTTCACACATGTCTACTTAAAGTAGGATTTCTGATTGCTTTATATTTCTATTTAGTGAATCAAGAAAAAAAATCAGTTTTGGAAAATATGGCAACTGAGTAGGTAGAAGCTGAGCCCACTTGCTTGTGCCACTAGCATGGATTTTCAGCTGATCTCCTGACAAGTGACCTGAACAATCAGGGGAATCTCAGCTGATATTAATTTTTATAGCCAAGAAGTACAAAGGATGCTTTGCACCATCAATTAAGAGATTTTATCAGTTGAGGAGGAAATTACCTGTGAGAAGAGCTTAGCAGAGAAGAAATCAGACAGAAAATGCAGGTTGGTGACTCCCTCCCTCCTACAGTGGAGTTCTGGGTCCCATACAGGGAAAACTCCAACCCTAATCTGGCGAGACTGGGAAGGATATACAAAGTCTAGGAGACTGAGGCTGCACACACACAGTGAGCAGCATGTCCATAGCTGCAGCACCAACCAGAAGAGTTACAGAGAGAAACTCTATCTCCTGAAACTTTTCCAGACACTGGCAGGCTGTGGAAGGCCTAATTGAGAGAGACTTTTTGCTTTCTGGGGAGGCGGAGAGCACAGAGAGTGGGCCCATGGCTCAGTGCTTCAGTGTGGGTACCATATAGACTTTTGTAAGAGAGGAGCTGAGGCAGGGCTGGGCAAGAACTTTAGCTCACACATACAGTGGGTATGACAACAAAGAAACCAGAGTGAAAGTGCAGTTCATTCCCACTGAATCTAGCTCTACAGGAGGAACAGAAAGTGGTATGGGGAAGGGCTGTGGGCCTGACCCAGCGTGGCTGGTGAGCAGGGGGCTGTGCAAAATGGAGAGTTTTATCTGAGTCTCCTGTGACAGCAGCAGGCTGGGGGCTGGGCAACCAGGGGCTGAGTGCCTAAGATTCCTTGCAGCGAGGCTGGTCCCTTCATAGGCAGGCATCCTGCCACCTGCAGGATGGCAGGCTCTGCAGATCAGTACGGCCAGGCTCATGAGCCCCCTGCTCAGCATATATCCACAGGGGAAAGAAAGAGAAGCTCTGAAATGGCCCTTCCTGAACTTCTATCAGATACTATGAGCTACACTGGTTCCTTGGACCCTGGTCCACTAAAATCAGCAAAGCAGAGAGATTAGAGAGAGGCACAGCAAGGGGTGTTCAGGCCCCACCGAGTCTCAGCACTTAAACAGAACTGGCGTCACCGCCAAGCAGAAAAGAGCTAACCCTTTTACACAGATTGGCTCCTCACAGGAAACTGCTAATTCATCAGAAACTATACATTATTGGAAATAATCTAAGACAGACCAAGAAGTGTAGTGAGGAGATGGGGAAACACTCCCACCATCTTCCCTGAAGAACAAATAGCAACTCCTGGGGGTGAGCCAGGAACTTCACCCTCCCAGTTGTACCAGAGAACCCTCTCTGGAGACAGGTAATGGTGGTACTGACAGTGCTCTCAGACATTAGATGAACCATTTCTGGACCTTGTGCTGACGGAAAACTGGCAGGGCAGAACAGGGAAGACCAGCCTGGTCTGAAGGAGACAGCCAGAGACTGTGGATTGCTTATAGTCTTAAACAGCTGCCTGGGGCTAGACTAGGATACCATCTGAAATTACCAGGGATGGATCCAGAAAGAGAAGACAATAGCAAACATTAGACTCTGCTGAGATGATTTCCAGCTTAGGCTTTATCATTATTTGCATTATTTTTTCTTTGGCATATTTTTTAACATTTTCTTCAAGTTTGTTCCTGTTATTTCACTATTTTTAATTTTAGTTTTATTTCAAATCTCATATTTTACTCCTCCCTTCTCTTACACCATTTTGCCTTCTTCTTTCTCCTTATTTTTGTTTTAAATTTTATTTTTCCCTTTCAATGACTTGTTCCTATTCCACACTCTTATTATTTCTTCTCCCTCTAGCCTATCAAAACCAGTTTTCTTGCCATTGGTCATCTCACATTCTTTTTCCCTTTCCTATAATTTTCTCATTATCTCTCTATCTTTGTTACTCTTTGCTTGTTTGTTGTTGATATGAGGGTTGTTTTTATGTTTCTGCAATTTTATTCCTAGATATCTGCTATTTTTGTATTTCAAATCTCAAATTTTACTGTTCCCCTCTCCTAATCTACTTTGTCTTCTTCCTGTACTTTTTCTTTTGTTTTATATTTCACTTTTTCTCTGTGTTAGCCTGGTTTTCATTCTTCCTTTTTATTATTTTCTCTTTCTCTATCCTCTCAAAATCACTTTTCTTTTCTTTAGACATCTCATAATCTTTTTTTCTTTTTTCCCCACTTCTTATTATTTTCCCACCTTTGTTAATCTTTGTTCATTTGTCATTGATATTGCTGTGGTGGTTGTTTTCCTTCAATTTTGTTCCTGTTTTTTCACTGTTTTGAAAATTTTTTAAGCCTCATATTATACATTTTCTTTTTCTTATTCCACTTCATCTTCTTCCCTCTCATTTTTATGTTGTAAAACTTTATTTTCTTTCCATTTTTGCCTTGTTTCTGTTTCTTACTCTTATTATTTGTCTTCCCTTTACCCTCTCAAAATCATTTTCCTTTTCATCAGTAGTCTCATATTTGTATTTACTTTCTTATAATAGTATTAATCTCCACCTTTATGAATATTTGCTCATTTGTTGTTGATGGTGTGGTTGTGGTTGGGTATATTTTAGTGGGTGTAGGATTTGTTTTCTGGGTAGTTTTGTTTTGTTCTGTCAGTGGGTTGTGACTCTCAGTCAGCCAGCTGGATGGAAGAAGCCACCAAAGAATGACCCAACAACAAGCAAAACACAATTATAACAAGAGAGCCCACATAAATGTAATAAAGGGTATCCCAAAAGCATCCAACTCAGGAGATCTAGGAGTCTACACCATGAGTCCCACAAGTCTCCTACCACAGAATGCCACCCCAAGAAAACAGAGAATCAAAGCAGGTCAATCTAATATGCAGAAACAAACAAAAGAGTCATCTAAAATGGGGAGACAAAAGAACAACCCCTAATTTAAAAGAAAGGAGGAATCCCCAGAAAGAGTAATAAATTAAATTGAGCAAGCAATATATCAGGCAACGTGTTCAAAATAATGGTTATAAGGATGTTCAAGGAGCTCAGTGAGAACAACAATGGACTCTATAGAGGTTACAAGGAACTTAGTGACACATCAGCATGAAAAAGGACATAGAAACTATGAATAAGAGTTAGGAGGAAATAAAGAATACAATATCTGAAATGAATAATACACTAGAATGAGTTAAAAGCATGTTAGATGAAGCAGAGGATCAGATCAGCAAGTTGAAAGACCAAGTAGGAAAACAAAAAGACCTAGACACAGCAACAAAATGAAAAAATGACTCAGAAAGAATGAGGATAATTTAAGGGAGGGTTGGGACAACATGAAACATAACAATAGTCTCTGCATAGGGATACTAGAAGGAGAAGAAAAGGAATAATGGGTAGAAAACCTGTTCAAAAAAAATAATAGAAAACTTCCCTAAGTTGGAGGAGAAAAAAGTCATGCAAATCCAGTAAGGACAGAGGGTCCCAATCAAGATGAACCCAAAGAGGCCCACTCCAAGACACATCATAATAATTAAAAATGACAAACTTAAAGACAAAGAGAGAATCTTATAGGCAGCAACAGTGAAATAGCTAGTAACATACAAGGGAGCTCCAATAAGGCTTTCAGCTGATTTCTCAACAAAAACACTACAAGGCAGAAGTAACTGCCTTGAAATATTCCAAGTAATGTAAAGCAAAGGCCTGCAACCAATACTACTCTATCCAGAAAAGCTCTCAATTAGAATAAAGGCAAAATAAGGAGCTTCCCAAACAAAAATTTTTTAAAAAGGGCTGAATGGGTGCATCTCTATCAAACCAGCATTGCAAGAGTTGCAATGGAACTGCTTTAAGAAGAGGAAGAATAAGAGAGAGATTAAGGAACACAGATACAAAGTGGAAAATATCAATGAAGAAGTAACTATCAATAATAACCTTAAATGTAAATGGATTAAATGCTCCAATCAAAAATCATAGAGTAGCTGAATGGATAAGAAAACATGATCTGTATATATGCTGTGTACAAGAGACTCACCCTAGAACAAAATGTATGCACAAGCTGAAAGTGAATGGATGAAAAAAAATATTCCAAGCAAACAGACATGAAACAAAAAAACTGGGGTAGCAATACTTATATCAGAGAGAGGACACAAATAAATAAAATCAGAAATGAAAGAGGAGAAGTTACAACCAATAACACAGCAATACACAGGATTGTAAGATATTACTATGAACAACTCAACTATATACCAAAAAATTGGATGACCAGTGTGAATTGATAAATTTCTAGAAACATGCAATTGTCCAAAACTGAATCATGAAGAAGCAGAAAGCCTGAATACACTGATAATAACTATTGAAACTGAAGCAGTAATCAAAAAACTCCCAGCACACATATGCCCTAAACTGCATGGCTTCACATACAAATTTTATCAAACATTCAAAGAAGTAACTTCTATCCTCAAAATATTCCAAAAAATTCAAGAAGAAGGAAAACTCCTAAACTCTTTTTGTGAGGCTAGTATTATCCTAATTCCAAAACCAGGTAAAGTCATAATAAAGCAAGAAAACTACAAGCCAATATCTCTGAGGGACATAGATGCTAAAATCTTCAATAAAATATTGGCAGTCAGATCCAGTCATACATTAAAAAGATCATACATTATGATCAAGTGGGATTCATCCCAGGGATGCAAAGATAGTACAATATTTGCAAATTGATAAACATAATATACCACATAATCACCATGAAGGGCAAAAATCACAGGATCATACCAATAGATTCTGAAAAAGCATTTAATAAAATCCAATACCCATTGATGACAAATAGCTCAGCAAAGTGGGAATAGAGGGAGCATACCTCAACATAATAAGAGACCATATATGAGAAACCTACTAGCAACATCATACTCAACAGGCAAAAGAAAAAAAAAAGAACTTTCCCCTTAAGATGAGAAATAAGACAAGAGTGTCTGGTCTCATCACTCTTATTCAACATAGTATTGGAAGTTCTAGCCACAGCTATCAAACAAGAAAAAGAAATAAAAAACATTAAAATTGGAAAGAAGGATGTAAAACTGTCATTATTCACAGAGGGCACAATAGTGTACATAGAAAATCCTATAATTTCTACTAAAAAACTACTGGACCTAATAAAAGAATTTGGCAAAATAGCAGGATAGAGAGTCAATATTCAGAAATCAATGGCATTTTTGTACACCAAAACTAAACCATCAAAAAGATAAATGAGAGGGAAATATCTCATTTACAACAGCAACAAAAAAATATAAAATGTCTAGGAATAAATTTAACCAAGAAAGTAAAAAAAAACTGTACACAAAAAAACTATAGAACACTGAGGAAAGAAACTGAGGAAGATACAAATAAATGGAAGCATATACTGTGTTCATGGAATGTAAGAATTAACATCATTAAAATGCTCATACTACTCAAAGCAATCTATAGATTCAGTGCCATTTCTATTAAAATACCAATGGCATATTTCACAGATCTAGAAAAATTATTTCAAAAATTCTTATAGAACCAAAAATACCCTGATTATCCTCAGCAATCTTGAGAAAGAAGAGCAGAGTTGGAGGATCACAATACTACATATCAAACTATACTATAAGGCCACTGTAATCAACACAGTCTTATACTGGCATAAAAGCAGACACATAGATCAATGGAACAGAATAGAATGGCCAGAAATTAACCCATGTTTCTGTGGTCAATTAATATCGGACAAAGGGGGTGTGAGAATACAATGCAATAAAAACAGTCTCTTCAATAAATGGTGTTGGGAGAACCAGACAGGTGTATTCAAAAAAAAAAAAGAAAAGAAACTAGACCACCAACTTACACCATACACCATAATACACTCAAGATGGATAAAAGACTTACATAAAAGTTGTGACATTATAAAAGTCTTAGAGAAAAATATAGGCAGTAAAATTTCAGATATCCCCTATAGTAATATTTTACCTGATATATCTCCCAGGGCAAGGAAAATAAAGAAAAAATAAACAAATGGGACTATATCAAATTAATAAGCTTTTGCTTGGCTAAAGAAACCATCATCAAAATTAAAAGGAAACTGGTTGTATGGGAGAAAATATTTGCCAATGATACATTGGACAAGGGTTTAATCTCCAAAAGATAAAAAGAACTCCTTTGACTCAACATCAGGAAGACAAACAATCCAATTTAAAAAATGAGCAAATGACAGGAAAAGACACTTCTCCAAGGAGGACAAACAGATGGCCCATAGACTTTTGAAAAGATGCTCAACATCACTATTCATCAGGCAAATGAAAATTGAAACAACAATGAGATATCACCTCATATCTGTCAGAATGGCCAACATTAAGATATCAACAAATGACAAGTGCTGGTGAGGATATAGAGAAAAGGGAATCCTAGTGCACTGTTGATGGGAATGTAGACTGGTGCAACCACTGTGGAAAACATGGAATTTCCTCAAAATATAAAAAACAGAACTGCCTTTTGACCCAGCAATTCCACAGCTGGTAATATAAACACCAATTCTAAAGATCTTTTATACCCCTATATTCATAGCAGCACTATTTACAATAGCCAAGTGCTGAAAACAGCCTAAGTACCCATTACTAGGTGAGTGGAAGAAAAAACTGGTACATTTACGCAATGGAATACTACAGAGCAGAAAAAAGGACCCCCTACCTTTTGCAACAGCATGGATGGAACTGGAGAATGTTATGGTAAGTGAAATAAGCCATTTGGTGAAAGATAAGTACTGTATGATCTCACTTATGAGAGGACTGTAATGAATATATAAAATAATGAGCAAAATGGAACCAGAGGCGTGGAAACATGGAACAGACTGACAACAGCCAGAGGGGAGGGTGGGGGGATAATGGTTGAAAAACAGGAAGGAGGCTAGTCACAGAACAGGTATGAATGACCCAGGATCACTGACAATGGTGTAGGGATTGACTGTGGGACCAGGGGGTAGGCTAGGTGGAGGAGGGCATAGGTGGAAAAATTGGGATAACTATAATAGAATAACAACAAAATGTTTTAAACATTTTTTAAAATAATGAAAATTAATCACACACCAAAATAAAACCACACACACACAAAGAAAAAAAATATGTCAAGGCCCCATAGCAGAAGGGAGTGTGGTGACATGAAGAACTTAAAGACAACTGTGGTTGGAGTGTGGAGAGTAAGAGGGCTTGAAATGAGGCAAGAGAAATAACCATGTGCCAGATCATGCAAAGTCCTTGTAGGCTGTATTAAGGAGTTTTGTTTTTATTGTAAGAGTGATGGGAAGCCATAATGCTTTTAAGCATGAGAATGATATGGAGTTTCTTATGCAAAGACCATTCTGTGCCCTGACTGGTGTGCCTCAGTGGATTGGGTGTTGCCCTGGGAACCAAAGACCATTCTGGCTGCAATCAAGGGAACAGATTAAAGGGGTGCCAGGGTGAATGTGTGTAGATTAGGATCTACTGAAATTGTCTAGGAAAGAAGCAATAATAGGATGGTGGTAATGGAGATGGAAAGAAGTGGATGGATTTTGGAAATTTTGGGAGGAATTAAAAAAGTAAAATTAGACCATAAAACCCTATCAAAATCAGAGTTCAAAGTGGGTGAGGAACAGGGAGATATTAAAAGTTTCCTAAGTACAACTGGATAAAATGATAGGACAATCCATTGAGATAGGAAAGGCTGGAAGACCAAGTTTCAGGAGCAAGTTGAGTTTGAGGGGCCTTTGGGATATCTTTGAGGAGAGGTCCAGTAGGCATTTAAATATACTGATCTGAAGGTCCAATGAGAAGTCTAGGCTGGAATATAAATTGGAAAATTCATCTGCATGCAAATGGGAATTAAGCTGTGAATGTGGGTGAGCTTGACCAAGCAAGTACAGAGAAAGATTGGAGATGACTTGGCTTCAGGAAAAGTCAATATTTGCAATGAAAAGTAGCTGTGATAGTACATGGATTATCTCTCCACTTCTGGAATTCAGAACGCCTGAATTACTTCTTTTGCATTGCCACTCAATTACTTGGTAACATTTAAAAACTAGCTCCCTCCTTACAAAATCAGTGCTCCAATTGTTGTAGGGGTTTGTGCCATTTTTATGAGGGTGTACTTTTACTTTTTACCAAATATTCTTAGTAACATGGTAGTAAGTATACTGTTAAATTGAGAATATGATGGCAGAAGTTTAACTTGGTAAAATTGAGCCTTATTTGTAGACATGTTGGACTCAGGGAGATCTGCAGTACTCTTTCTGCCAGGGTAGGAAAAGGATAGCCCTGTTCTGTTTTGTGATGTTCAGAGTAGTGGGTTCTACATGCTAGGCCATTCTCTGAAAGTAGAGCTATGCTTTCCAAGTACATAGGCTTCTCTGGTATATGACCCTGCTATGGGAGAAAGAGAGAGAGAGGTTTCCCCTCTCTCTTACTCAGTTTTGTAGTGCAGATATTTGTGGCCTCGAGAGTTTGAAAAACAGAAGGTAAGAATTTGGTTGATTCAACATTTGACCCAAGACAAAAAGTT
Organism: Trachops cirrhosus; assembly: GCA_028533065.1. NCBI lineage: Eukaryota > Metazoa > Chordata > Mammalia > Chiroptera > Phyllostomidae > Trachops > Trachops cirrhosus. The sequence continues at coordinate 109,217,723 of CM052541.1, read as the reverse complement.
ACTCAATAATCCTTTAGCAGGCACGAGGAGGTGGCATGTTCAAAGTCAGGAGTCTCCATCTCTGATACTGAGTGATTTGGGGATAAACCATATCAACTCCCTTTATTTCTATATCAGTAATACCACCTATTCTCCCTATCTCTTTGGCTTGTTATGAGTCTAATGAGATCACAGATCTGAAACCATTTTGAAAATGTCAGACATTATCATGCCAAAAAGTAAGCCATCCACTGAGAACTAGTCTGCCTTGGGTAAGAAACAATGTAGTTACACTATACCTGTGCTGTCTTTTTTCCAAATTTTGTTTCCTTTGAAAATAAAAGTTTCTGAGCTACTTTAAAAAATTAGAATGGGATAGCAGGTAATAATAGAAAATAATACTATATAACTTCTTTGGAAAGATCCTAAACTTCCAAACCAAATACTTTAGATTTAAATTTATTTTTCTCCAGATATATGTCCATGGGAAGACCCCATCACTCAATTTGGTTTCCCATATTCTATTCCAACTCAGAACTATTATTTAAAATCAGCCTTATTTATCCAACTGTCTTCTACTATATCCAATTCAATGTTTCATCATCACCTTATACCCAACAAATCCACCAATTGACCGCTCATTATCTCAAACCATCCCCCAAACCCTACTTCACCATTACCAAGTACTGTATCTACTTTTCCTCCTGTATCATACGTATTTGTTAATAGTACAATCATCTCGTTATTCAAGTCATTCTAGATATGTCTCTATATCAACCATTCTGAATTCAGATTATCTTTTAAGAATTAACTCAGGAATTATTCTCTTCTTGAAGAATACGCTGACTCTTTAGAAAATTGTCTCTACCTCTGTATGTTGTGTATATGTATTGGGGCCCATATGGACCTATGGACCATATCCCATATTTCAGTGTTATTTTCCTTTATTTCTCCTATGATATCTTTGCTCTTTGTTTGGCAGAGAAGAGATGCTATTGGTCTTTGTATCCCTGATATCAAGCCCAGAATCTGACATTCAGAGAGAACTTTTCATTTTAGTTCAACAAATAATATTATATTTATTCATCTATAATTAGAATTATAGACGAATATTTATAATTATTATATGTTATATTTATACCCATATATAGGTTTTAAATATTTGAAAGCAGTTAATGTAGTGTTGAGCAAATAGTGCACCCACAAAACTTTTTGGGAATAAACATGGGTTAGAGAAAATCTGATGCAGAAATTTAGAAATTTAGAAACAAAAGTGTAGCAGCATGTGAGATTGCCCTTTCTGCCAAACAGGTGTGGACTATAGACCAGATCATCCCAGGATCTTCCATTTTAGAAGCACAAGACCCTGTAATTACCTTTCATCTCTGGTTTAGTCTGTGTGTGTGTGTGTGTGTGTGTGTGTGTGTATGCACATAAATTCAGATCCCCATTGTCTTACCTAATTTTTAATGGAATAGACTGCATTTAATACAGATACTATTGCTAGTATCTGGCGTGCTACCTACAACATAATAGTGAGTTTGCAAATGTATATTTGGTAAATACAACAGTTACATATATTTTACATAGGCAGCTTGGCTGTTTTCTAATGAATATTTACTGGTGTTAGTTTGCTCTATCTTCTTCACTCCACTCTGGTAAATTGAGTCTTGCAACTGAATTTCAACCTGGGTGAAAGAATCAGTTTCAAAAGGTATATGTCAGTGTTAATAATCCTTGTTTCATTGGATTCAATGCCACCTTTAGCTTCTTAATGTATTTATGCCCATTCTTGATGGAAAATAAATGATACACAAGCTATCCTTTACAAATCTTAGCCATTGTGTTATAATGAAAACAGACTGGAAGGATTTTTAGAGCAATTAGGTTGGGTAGTTAAACAGTATATAGAACTTCAAGTAAATCAATGCTTTCTTTTGTGGTTTATTTTGTTATCTTAATATAATATAGGTATAGTAATACATAGAAATGTATCAATTGATGTGTTCATTTCCTGTTGGCCTCATTTCCCAGATAAGGAGATCTAGATGGCAATGAGTCCAAAGGAGCAACAATATAGAATATTTCATGGATGAATTAGTAGATTTCCATATTAAAGTTCCAGTTGATTGAGAACAGCTACTTTAATGGCTATACTCAGGGGATTTCTGAGACTCAGTGGGAACAGGGCTGTCCATGATTAAGACCTGACTTATTGTGAAAGCAGGAAGTGGCTACAAGTCAAATGCCCCTTTGCCTTTTCTGGACACTTTTTCTTACCACACAACCAAGAGGGAGAGCAGGTAGAAGTGATATTAATTCAGAGTGCTGATATTAATGCTCAGTATCATCCAATTAGTAGGTGAACAGCCAGGAGCAGAGCTTCTGAGTATAGGAAATAATACATCATGGAATATAATAAACAGGATAATGGATAAAGAAGGCTTATATTTTCTGTTACCAAGAAATATAAATGTCCTATAAAACAATCATATTTGATGGGACTTTTCACTGGGAAGTATATGACTGAAAGGAAAAGCCTTCTCACCAATATCAGAAAAACTTCCATAGTTTTTGAAAATGAAAACCCACATTTTGCCTTGCGAGCCCAGAATATAAGTTTCTAAATGTTAACTGAAATCATATTTTCACCACTACTCTAGAAGCACTAAGTCTAGATCACTTAGGGGATCAATACATAGAGTCATAGAAAGGCAAACAGAATGACTTGATTTCATCCCTAACAAGCAGGGAAGTGTCTACGAAAATTGTTCAAAATGGAAAGTATATTGGATACTTAATGATTTCCAAAGATACATTCTTTTTCTTTGTCTAATATTGTTTCATTATTTAATTCACATTACTGTTTAGAAAATATTTTTATATGAAAGTATTTTATAATGAAAGGGACCAAATTTATTTCCTTGTAGATAGAACCCCAAGAAGACAGAGAAATTAATTTTCATGAATCGCTTTCTGAATGATGGTAAGGACCAGACTCCAAAGACAGGAAACTCCAAGGCTAGTGATATTTTCAGGCCCTCAGAAAGAGAACTGTGGTAGACATTGAGATACTATAAGGATGAGAGCATAGAGACTACCAGAGGGGGATAGGAACATGGAGAGGGGCAGATACTCTGAATACATGGAAATGCATTGACCATACACTTCTTGAATATAGAACTTATGATGGGAAGATTGACTTGAAACTAATCAGCATTGTGAAAAAACATTCGCAGTGTATACCTTGGATTTATTTACTCAGGAACTGGTTGGATTTGAGTCTACAGAAAAGTAGCTCAGTGCCTCAGCTTATGTAGGGATGGGGAGGACAGAGCCTAACAGTATTAATCCCTACAAATATTTATTTAGTACTTACTATGTACCAAATACTGACATTGCAACAATGAACAAAATGGAGAAAAATCTTTCTTCAGGGAGTTTACATTCCTATGAGGATGACAACCGATAAGCAAGAAAAAACTGGGCATCAAAATTATAGATTGTGACAAGTACTTTGAAGGCCAGGTGATGAAAAACAGTTTAGGAGCTTTGGGGGCAGCCTAAGTGGCCTGAGAAGGTGACAATAAAACACAAGTAAGATAAAGTAAATTCTCCATTGATGAAGGGCACTGTCCTCAGCATCACAGTCACAAAGCACAACTGTGCAACATCACCAATGTGCTAATGAAACTAGAATACCTCTCCATTTCAGCTAGAAAATAAGATGTTAGCGAATTTGGCATAGAAAATTATTTCATAAAAATGTTAGTGCAATTAAAATACAAAGGCTGTTTTTCTCATCAAACTATTAAATATTTTAATAATATAACAAAAATAGTTTTGTTATTGTCAACATATGCTGGAACTGAACTAATGTTTTGTTTGTTTTCTTTATTTTTGCTTTTTCAATTATACACAATCACACATAGGTTTACCCCCCAGGGGAAGCATATTCTAGAGCTATTTGTTTTCATTGAAAACAAAAAAATAATGATAATACCTTGTATTTTGTGTTTCACTTTTTAAACAAAACTCAAATCATCACACTTCAAAATTCTAATATAAACAATGTGTTCTGGACTGAGTAAACCAGTCAATGTAATTGAAAAAAATAGCTTGTAGCTTGAAATTTTCATCAGTTTTATAACTTCTATTAAAAACTGTCCTTTCTTCCTAGTGCAGCTGCATCTCCTTGGGTTTCTGGGGCAAGTATGTAATGTAGAGAAGCTGATACATCTAGAACAATCTCATCCAATTATGTTATTTTGTGTGTGTGTGTACCTTCCATATTTTAATGCACACAGGACTCCTACTTAATGCTAATAATTTTCTAAATGGAATCATATGCCTTGGCAAATTGATACCAACTACACTACTTCCATCACCCTCTATATCTAGGATTCACACAGGTCAAGGAAACAACAGTAATCATAAATGGCTGCTATCATCTTAGGAAAAGATAAAGATGATATATTTTATTGTAAGAAACGAATTACATTTTTTCCATGTAGGTCTATTTAATAGATAAGGCTATCAGAATGTAACAGGTACATAATTCCTAATCA
>CM052541.1:109195662-109212676 GCA_028533065.1 Trachops cirrhosus | reverse complement strand
AAATTTTGCCATTTTAATTATGATGTGTCTTGAGGTAAGCCTGTTTGGGTTCCTCTTGATTGGGACTCTCTGTGTTTCCTGGATTTGTGTGACTTTTTCTCTCATCAACTTAGGGAAGTTTTCTGTTATAACTTTTTCAAATAGGTTTTCTATCCCTTGCTATTCTTCTTCTCCTTCAGGAATCCCTATTATACGGATATTATTACGTTTCATATTGTCTTGCATTTCTCTTAATCCCTCCTCATTCTTTCTGAGCCTCTTTTCCTGTTCTTGCTCTTTCTGGGTGCTTTTTTCTATTTTGTCCCCCAGCTGGCTAATCTGATCTTCTGCTTCATTGATCCTGCTTTTGATTCCTTCTACTGTGTTCTTCAGTTCTTCATTTCCTCTTGGCACTTGTTGATAGTTTCTATTCCCTTTTTCATGTTGATATGGTTTGCAGTGAGTTCATTGTAGCTTCCCTGTAGTTTCTGGTAGCTCATTGTGAGCTCGTGGAGCTTCCTGATAATCTTTGCTTTGAACTCAAGCAATGATTATCTGATAGTTGAGCTGCCTCTATTTCATTTATCATTCTTTCTGAGGCTTCCTCCTTTCTCTTCATTTGGGGATTGTTTCTTTGTCTTCTCATTGTTTGTGATGCTCTTCTTGTTGGCCTATGTTTCTTCAATTGATCTGTTCTGGTTCCTGGGTTTATGGTGTGAACTTCTGTGGTAGAATACCTGTGAGATTTAGTGGTGCAGTCTCCTTCGGGTATCCTGGTGTTCACAGCTTCCCTATACTCTTTTTTTGTGATCAACTGGAGGGGTAAGGCAAAATGGTTTAAGACAGGAAGAGAGTATTCTATGATATTTACCGTAGCACCCAGTAGAGAAGAGATAGGAGATCCTTTGGCTATGAATAGTGTTAACCATGATCTTCCACTCCACTAGCCACTTTTTAGAATGGATGGAAAGAAGATAAGAGTCTTGTTGAGAAGGAAAGGATTGTGAGCTGGATCTAGAAAGCAGTGAGGTTGTGGGAGGTCAGATTCTGAGGTGGGGTGAGAGTAAAGGGTAGTAAATAAGTGTAGTGTGTGAGAGAATAGAGTTAACCATTACAGTAATAGAGTTCAGGAAACTGTGAAGTGGGCTAAGATCTGGGAGGGGTGTTGTGTAGTATTTGCAGTTGTATGGAATAGCTATTATTTACAGTAGTATTAGAACAACCATCATATGACAGGATCTATGAGATCTAGATCACAAGAATAGGGAGTATAGTACCTTGAGTAATTTACTAATGGAACACAAATGAAGGACAGTAAATTAGTAATACACTATGAATGAGATAACAGGGGAAACCTATCAAACGATACAATATAACCAGCCAAGCAAAGAAGACTATACAGAAAGAAGAGGAATACCAAAATACTATTAAAATAAAAAGTGTAAGAATAATGAAAAAATGATAATACAAATATGCAATTACTTTCAGCTTCAAAAGAAAAGAAGGAAAAAAGCAGAAGATGGAAGGAAGAAGAGATAAATTTGGAAAGAAAGGGAGAGGGAAAAACACTAGAATGAAAGAAAGAGAAGTATAAAGAATTGAGAGATATAAAAATAATAAGAATTAAAAAATAAAAAAAAGACAAAATCAAACAAAAACCCCTCTCTTTGGTTTCAAACTGGCCAAACAGTTTTTTCTGGTCTTGCTGGCTTCAGCAGGCTGAGGGGCAACTGGTATCACTTTTCTCCCTGCCCTTTCAGAATTCAGTCAGCCTCTGGCATACAGTCCCCAGGGCTAGCAGTGCCTGTTCTCCCCAGAGCCGGTCTGGTGCCTCTCTGCAGAGCCCTGGGTGTGGGATCTGGGCACTCCTAAGCACACTCTCTGGAGCTCACCAGTGCAGGCTCTGGGATCCTGCAAAGCACCTGTGCCTTTTCTGGGTTCACAGGTATTAGCTCTGGGGATCCTGAGGGGTGTGCACATCCCCTGAGTTCACAGCCTGGGCACCCAGGATCCCGTGGAGTGCCTGAGCCTTTTCCTTGTTCATGGCTGTGGGCTCAGGGTCTTCCACAAAACCACATTCTCTCTGGATTGGGGGTGAGGGTGCATGGCCAGGCTGCCCAGCCAGGCCACCCTTGGTCACACAGGCTGCGGCATACACTCTTCCCAGGGCTATGCATAGGTGCTCATAGCCCCTGTGTGAGTGCCTCTCAGTCTTCACTCCCCTCTCTGTGACTTCAAGCAAACCAGCCTCTCCCAGTGCTGCTCAATTCTTGTTTGGCCAGTGAGGGAGCGGTTGACCCAGCTCTCTCCCAAGTGCCCTGAGGCAGACCCCGGGCCTGGGACTGCAACCTCCCTGGCCCCTGAGCTGATCCCTGGGCCCTTATTATCCTGAAGCACTCTCCTTACTGTCTGGTTTTTCAATGTCCGCTACAATTTTTGATCTCCTATTTTCATATATGTTGTGATATTGTTGGCTGTTTGCTCTGTTCCTCCATAGATCTGCTATGTTTTTCTCCTGTGTGTAGGGGGAAGTGAAATATGCTCTCTCCTACCATGCCGCCATCTTCCTCCACATCCCAAGCTTGTATAGGTAGTAAACTGTGGCACTAATATTCAAACCAGTGTCTGCTGTCTGCTTCCAGGCTCCAAGCAGTTAGAAATGAGCAGAGCAAAGACAGCGGGCCAGGTACAGAAGGTGAGCAGGGCAGAAGACCCCAGGTGCCTAGCAATGGACAAAACCCAGGAAGCAGGACCTCACCCCCAGGGCAACCTTTCCTTCCCTAACACATCATTGGTCATGCAATTTGGACCCTCCCCTGGATACATTAGAAGAGATCCAGGAAAAGGGAGTTACTTTTAGAACAATTAATTCTTAAAAGTGGACTATCACAGGAAAACTGTTCATCAAATTGTTTTGGGGGGAGGTAATATGTATAGTGTTTAAATGTAAGATCTTTGAAATTGAGACAGGTTTGACTCCTTGTCCTGCTACTCAATAGCTACATAACCTTGGTGTATTAGATAATTTGTGAGTTGTATGCTGTGATAAAAGAGCAATTATCAGAGAAAAGCTGACTCATAGGGGATTTGTATATCTGACAATTGATTTTTCTCAGTGAAGAGGTGGTCCTGGGCAGCCATATTTGTATTATAATGTCCTACTCCTGCCCTGGTCACAATTGATTAGACCAAAATTATATATGTAACTCTAGCCTCAGTAATTGTATTCTTCTTTCCAAGACTGTGGACTTGGACTGAGACAATGAATCATTATGAGTACTTCACTTAAATTGAGATAATTTATACTCTGAGCTGTGGATGTTCATTTTACATAGTACACTTGCTACAAAAATAAGAAGCTGGCTTATGTAAGAAAAATAAAGCAAATATGCAGAAAAAAGAAAGAAGGAAAAACACTATGTGGTACAGAGAGCAAATAAGTTGATGAGAGAGTACTTATTCTCTCCACCTATTATACATATATTCATCTAATTCACCCAAACAACAAAGACTGTTTCTTTAAAGTAACAAGCACAATGCTAAGGTCTATACAACTCTCTATGTTTAAGTACAATGTCATGTTTTACATCTTTCTTATATAATAATATCTCAGGATTTTATATTAAAACAAATCTATGTAAAGGATCTACTATGAGTATAATCAATGTGGATTTCTGCTACTTCTTTCTTGGTGTTGTTGTATGACATTGCATCTAATTATGTTTTCTCTTCTTGTAATACATAACACATTTTTCCCTTTGGAAACATTTAGAAATTCTTCTATGTGATCTTCATTTTTATTTGTCATTATTTGCACATACTATCTTCTCAAACACAATTTACTATACTTTGAGCAGAAATCATGCCCAGATGTCTTTTTAATTTCTTTTTTAAAATTTCATTTTATAGATTATGCTATTATAGCTGTCCCAATTTTTCACCCTTTGCTTCCCTGTACCCAGCACCCCTACTCCCTCAGGCAATATCCACACCATTTTTCATATCCATGGGTCATGCATTTAAGTTCTTTGGCTGCTCCATTTCCTATACTGTAACTTACTTCCCCCTGGCTATTCTGTAATGCCTATTTGTATTTCTTAATCCCCTCACCTCTTCATCCTTTCCCCATACCCTGTCCCATCTGGCAATAGTCAAACCCTCTTCTTATCCATGATTTCATCTCTATTCTTCTTGTTTGCTTAGTTTGCTTTGTAGATTCAATTGTTGATAGATATGTATTTATTGCCATTTTATTATTCCGAGTTTTGATCTTCTTTTTCTTAAATAAGTCCCTTAAACATTTCATATAATAATGGCTTGGTGATGATGAAATCTTTTATTTTTTTCTTGTCTGGGAAGTTCTTTATCTGCCCTCCTATTCTAAATGATATCTTCACTGAGTAAAGCAATCTTGGCTGTAGATCCCTGCTTTTTATGACTTTGAATATTTCTTCCCAATCTCTTCTAGCCTACAAAATTTCTTTTGAGAAATCAGCTGATAGCCTCATGGAACTTCCCTGTAGGTAACTAACTACTTTTCTCTTGCTGCTTTCAAGATTCTCTCTTTATCTTTAACTTTCATTTGGGCCATGTTTCTTTGTCTCCTCACTGGCAGCCTCCCTGTGTTGATTTCTATGTATTAGGTAGAGCTTCTTTGACTCCATGTCTTGGTAGTGTGGCCTAATGTAGAAGGTGTCTTGTAGGATCCTTGTAGGGTCCAGTGGCACAGCTTCCCCTATCACACAAGCTGGGCACTTGAGGTTTGTCCATTTTGTGGGCTGAGTATACCCCCTCTTATAGATGAGCCTTGGTTGCTGTTGGCAAGTCAAAGGGAATGATTTACCCAGACCAGTTAGCTGCAAGGACTGGCTGTGACCACTGACCACCAACATCCTCCCTCCATGGAGGATCAACTATGCAAGGACAACATGGTCTGTAGCTGTCCACTGGGTGTGCAGACTCTGGGAATAACCAGGTGATGCAGGCAAAGGTCAACCCCCACCTGCCTGGGCTATAAGGCAATCTGAGATGGTTGCTACTTGAGCTGGGCTTGGAGATTTCCAGGTGAAGACAAATGTCCATCTAGGCTGGCTGCTGTTATTGCCATGCCTAGGGCAATTAGCAAGAGGGGCTCACTGAAGTCAGCTGTTGCTTGTTTGAGAGAATTTAGGAAGTTGTGAAGCATGATCCAAGATCAGTCATTCATAAGGAACAGTGTGTGAATACTGTTGGTGAGACCATAAGTTGAGTGGGATGGAGTTTCAGGGGATCGCTGGGGCATGGCAAATGGAGTTAGTTAGGCTGATGGAATCTCAGAAATGGCACCCACCTGCTGTATCTCTGGCTCTATTAGGGGAAGGTTCAGAAAAACATCAGTGGCCTTTCTGTCTGGGAGAAATCTATCCCCAGATCTTGCCTTGATGCCAGACCCTACACTTCCTCCCTGTATGCCACTGGTGCCTTTCAAGCTGCTACCCCAGTGATGGAGCTCAGAGGGCATGAGTCTGAGTGGGTGAGCCCATGTGTGGGTTCTTTAAGATGAACTGCTTGGGACTCTAGAATTTCTTACACTGACTGCGTCCCCACTATTTTTTTGCAGCCAGAAGGTGTGCGGATTTATCTTCCTGTCACTAGCACCCTAGGCTGTGGAGCCTGTGTGGGCTGGGACTTCTCAATCCTAAGATATCCCTGATGAATTTTTATCCACCACAGGTGAATGTGGGACCAGTCTGTTCTGCATCTTTACCTTTCCTAACAGTCTGGATAGATGTGGTTTCTTTAATTCCAAAGTTGTCAGACTTCATTCAACTTGAATTCAGATGGTTCTGAATGATGGTTTTTCTATAATTTAGCTATAGTTTTGATGTGGTTGTTCCAGCAGGTAAGCTGTGTTTACCTATGCCACCATTTTGATTGGCAGTCTCTTTTTTATTTCTCAAGTTCATACCATAGTGCCTTGAATGGAATCGACCCTCCATCCATATTTATTGATCAATCACATTGGGAATGTAAATAAGGTCAAAATTGGAATGGCTTGCAAAGTCTTCCAGGCTGAATAACTGCTCATAACATGCTTTGCCTACTTTTGAAACACCTTTTCTTTGTTTATTTCCTCACTCAGCCTCTGAAAGTCTTTCTCTCAAGTTTAGCATCCAGAAATGTATGCATATATAAACCAAGGTTGTAACCACAGCTGCAGTATACACAGAGATGTTGGCTTACACATCATTTTCTTTATGACTTCAACCTTCCTGGCTCTGTATATAAGAGCTGAGAATGTATGATCTGGGCAAATATTTTGTGCTTACTATATGATAACACACTTCAAGTAACTGGTCAACAAATTTCTTACTAACACATTTCAAAAATAAATGTACATCCATATATGATTTATCAATCAATAGTTATATAATTTAAAAGAAAAAGGACTTGTTTGGAAAATAGGAGATTTGAACCATAAGCTTTGCTGCTAAGGAAACTTCATGGAAGTCCCTTAGCTTCTCTGATCCTCATTTTCCTTACATAAAAGTATGGGCTAGACTAAGTAACCTTTAGTTTTCCTCTATTGTTAATATCTGCTAACTTTACTTTGAGCTCTGGCAATCTGCAACAAATATTCTTCTACATTACTTAATTATGAGTGATGATGTTGTAGGAATCATTCCTTTATCCATTACTAAGTTCAATTACAATATGAATCAAGATTGAGATATGTAAGAACTCATCCATAACCTATATTCAAAATTAATTTAGTTTAATTGCTTACTGAATGCCAAATAATTTAAGCCAGCAGTAGAGATTTCAGTGTTCTTCAATGTCAAATACCCACCCCAGGAAACCAAATTTGTTTATTTTTATAATTACTTTTTGTGCGTTAAATGATTCTGTTAAATGAAGTGCCATAAACTAAGCATTGAAATGAACTGACCTGAACAACAAACTGAACATGCCTGAGGCATCAGACAGGTTTCTACTTTATTTTTATTCCCTTTTATTTGGGAGAATGATGTGACAGGAGAATCTTTACTGATTTTTGAATACTAAATAAATTAGTCATGGGTGGAATGCCACTTCAATCACTTTCCAGTGAACAGGCTCTGCCCTCTGAATTCACTGCTCATGGCTTGACTCAGAACTGGAGCAAGCTGGGAATAAGTGGTTCCAACTTCCTAGGATTCATAACTCCCTGGTAGTTAGAGTACAGATGATGGGGTTGTGCCATGAGAGAAATGAGGTGCACTCAAAGATCTATGTCCTGGGATGCTGCTACATTCACTTGCCTTTATGAAGCAAATGAGAAGAATGGAAGGAAGAGATAAGGAAAGAAATAAAACCACTAAAATTATTGACCATTACTATGTGTTAGTAACTATGCTAGTTGTCCTCACATTTATTATTCCCTTGATAGCATTACCAAAACCTTAGGGAATGAGTCTTTTGCCCATGAAAGAAGTTATTTAGGAACCTGGACTAAGTTTTATAAGGACCACGATATATGTAAATTATAGAACTATAGGAGTCTGTGGTTCTAAGCTGAACAAACTATAAAGAGAATATAATTGTCTCTTGCCTTATTTCTGACTATGCATTTTAAATAAGGCTTAGTATGAAAGAGGAAAACCCATTCTCCCAAATTGTCACCAGAAGGCTCATGTTTATCTTAAATATATTTGAACAGGGACAGGTTCTCCTTTTGTGAACTATGGGCATCTCTCAACATTCAGCTCCACCTCTCTGTGTTTAGTCCCCTGCCCTACATCAGCATCCTTAGAAAGATTAGATGAGCATTGAAATTGCATTGATCAACCAGGAGAAGTTGAAAGCAAAATATTCTAAAACAAGTGGATGCAGAATATCAGTAAGAGGTCCCCTTTTATAGATGAGAAAATGCTAGATGTTAGAGGACTACAAACTAGTTTAATCCTAGAGTACAAAAATGTTAAGAGTTTTTGGAGTCCTGACCAAAGGTTAGAACAGACCAATGGTACCAACTGCACTCCCCTTAATAGATTGTAATCCTAATTTTGTAGATGAGAGATGAGATTATATAAATTTCTGAGAGACACATAGCTAATAAGTAAATGAGTTTATTCAAATACAAGTTAGTCTGATTCCAAAGTTCAGCCTCCATCTACTGCCCCAACACTCCTCCACCTGTTCTGTCAGTTCACAGGATATCTAGGCATCCAAGATAGACCTGAACTCTCACCCCTCCACTCCCAAGCCTAGAAAAATAAAGGAAAATACAAGTACAGGTTATATTATGGGCCCTTTATACATTTAAGGCAGTCCAAGGAAGAATGTTATGAACTATGGCAAAATAGCCCCTTGCATTGTCATGACACTGCCCACCTTCAGTGACTTAAGTTCTTTGCAAGGTGCTTAAGATGATGTTTCATCACTCTATCACCACCTGGAATCATTGGCTTAAATTGATTGATTACCCCTTTTGAGCTTTGTGGTTGTAGCAAAGCCAATGTAATTCTATGAATTCCCATCACCTCATCTGAGGTGCCTGTTTAGTAACACCAGCCTCCTCTGTGTTGTTTTTTTTTTTTTCAGCTATAAAATAATCCATACCATGGGATGCACCTAGCACAGAGACTGACAGAAAACTACCTGGTTATTATTGTGAGAGTGCCTTGCGCAGGAAGGCAGAGCAGGTTCCTGGATGTCCATAGTAGGGTATGGTGTAGCAAGAAGGTGGCAGACTCCATGGCATCATGTTATCACTGGTGGTGGGGAGAGACAATGGAAGAAGAGGATATTGCTCTGGGGACACACAGCCTTCATTACAATGTTCTCCAGACTTATCATTGGGCAAAACTAGAATTTCAAGTGGTCCAAATTGTGGTACTAAATGATTTTAAGGCACTAGAGATACTGACCTCAGATTAAAAGGTTTAAGGTAGCATAGGAGAGGCTACACGGAGGGAAAGAATGCTATCTTGCAGTTAGGTCTATACCACTGACCATAAGCAGTATGTACTCTGTAAGTGAAGTGTCATGATTACAACACTAGTTTTAAACAATTTTTTCTGAAAAATTAAGGAAGTTGTGAAAATGCAAACTAACAAATAAATTTTTACACTTGCATCTGCCCAAATATTTGTAGCAGCATCAGATCTTCCACTAAGGTCTTTTGTGAAGAAAGTGCAGTGTTCTCATGGTTATTAAAACATTGAATAGTTGTAAATGAGTCAACAGTGTGTCCTTTTAGTGCAAAAAGAGTGTTTAAAGAAAAATTTATTTAATTTGCTGAAGAATTTCTGACACAATGGGGTAATATGAAGACAAAAACTGTAGTATAACATAATTGAACCAATGTTCATGTGTCCAACTCTTCCAAAGATCAAAACTCAAAAGTTTGGAGTAAAATAATGTTTCATTGATTGAGAAGGCACCAACTGAGAAGATGGGAGACCGTATGGTGCCTCCAATCTATCTCGCTTGCTGAGCTATGTTAAGGGTGTTTAAGGGGTTAGAGGAACAGGTATGTGGAAGCACTGATGGGACAAGTTTTCATTGGAGGACAATGGAACTTGGACATTTAACGTAAAGGGGCATCAAAATCAGATCTTCCTGGACTATAGACCCTTGGCTTCTAAATGGGTTTCAGTGTTCAAGATCTGTTATGTTTAGCTCCATGTGTGTGTTGGCATGGCGAGGTGGAGTGTGAGATTTTGTTCTGGGTGCAGCTTTAGGTCAAAATTCTCTTCTCTATGCATGGTTCAGCTGCATGTATTGGTCTGTTGTCTCGGAAAAGCAAATCAGTATCTCATTAAACAGGAAAGGTTCATTTTGAGCTGGTTCTGTGGTTACAGAAGGAAAATCAGGAGAGCCTGTAATACCTCTCATTCTAAGAATATTTGAAAAGGAAGGGTGTAAAAAGAGATGCAAATTTAGCAACCACCTGTGCCAACCACCATCTTTCTGAGTTCTTTATTGGCTCCTTATTTTTTTGTTCTCTATGTTTTAAAAGACTAGGGATAGATTAAAAAAAATCCTCAAGCATTAGTATAGATACCTGAGAGAGAATGCAAATTAGAACTTCTATATGTTTCCATGATGTTTAATTCCCCAAACTAAAATCACTAAAATAGTTGAATGAGTCCTTTTAAGTACATGGTTTTTCTTTTTTGCATTTTGATTTAATTAAATGTTTATTTCTTCAACCAAACATACTCATTACAAAAAATACCTCAGAAGAGTAATTTGATAGAATTAAGTCCTTTGACACAAGTATTCTTATTTTTCTCAATAAAGAGAAGCTAAAATTCTAAATTAAGTGCTTTGGCTAGCCCTGTTTGAAATGTATTTTCCCTAAAGAAAAACTTCAGCTCATGTGAAATTCTAAGAGTTCTTAGCTAAATATGTGTTCTGTAAACAGCAGTTTGTCAAAACACAACTGAGTTATTCTACCAACTTCTCCCAGTGAAAGACATAACTAAGAGAATTGAAAAAAGTACAAAAGAGAAGAAACGGGCTGGAACAGTCACTGTGAGACCTCTGCAGGTTGCTCTGTGGGCCAAGAGTTGAACAGTTTTTAGGAGAATTCTTCCTCCATAAGATTGGAAATGAAGCATTTTGGTTCATTCAAGTTGGCAATATTTGCTAATATGCAGATAGGCACATTTTTTATATAAAGCCAAGTTAACAAGCATTTGAAGTTCATATTTGTGAATATAACTGAGTTGGAAATAAAAAGAAATTAAATGGAATCCAGATTTTCAAGGGCTAAAAGCCTAGCTGAGAATACTCAAGATTAATACTCTGAGTCTTAAATTGTGTGGTAAATTATTACAAGGTTTCAGAATGCAAAAAAGTTATTCTGATTATTGTAATACATAAAAGAGTATTTTGGCAAATATAGGCACACACTTATATAGCTAAATAATTTTTGATAATTCATATACATAAAATCATAAAAGAGACAACATAGTTTTAAAACAATGTATGCACACATATGTAGAAAAATATATATCTATACTATTTTATTCACATACATATAGATATATAATTTATGAATATAAATGCATTACCCATAAAATATCAAGTAACACATGAGACTAAACTCATCAACTAATTAACTACATACTTTAGGTTCTGGTTGATGCATTTTCCTTATTTAGTTGCATTTTCCTCCATTTGGATATCAGACCTAAAGTAAACAAATTTGAGTTTAGATTTGCCAAATTATAATACAGAAAAATATCTACATATTACCCAGCCCCTACCCTATTGTCCCTCACTCCTGTGGGGCTCTGAGGCCATTTCCTTCATCTGCAGAGTCAAAATGCAGCTCTGAGAATGGGCAGTGGGCTCTGTTTCTGACAGCTGCCCCCAACACTCCAGGGAGTAAAGGGCCTAATCGCCAATCTCCACAAAGAGAATGCACAAGTCGGAAGGTGCTCTGCAACTCACCAAGAAAATAAAGAACCAGGGGACAATCCCCGCCCCCCACCCTTTGCTTCCCTAGGCTGGGTCAGTCTCTCCCACAAACATGGACAAAGCCCTTAATAGAGAAACTGGAAAACCTGACAGTCTTTGGGGAAAAGAGGGCCTCTTGGAACTTGAATCTGCCCTTGGGCAAAGCTACTTTACATAGTCATGGTAATTTTATAATGGTTATTTCTCTTTAATTATCATTAGTATATAGTAACATTATAATATAGGAAAACATTTTTTTCAGAAATGGCATTATAATTTTAATACCTATTCAAAAAACAATAGTAAATGTAAAGGTTGTGGTTAAAACTCCCTCAATTGTTTTCTATGTGTAGTGTGCTTTGTTTTTCTTAAAGAAAAACAAGCAAACAAACCCTTATTTCCCCATTAATTATCTGACTTCACATCCTAATGTGTCAGTTTTCTGAGTTGCTTATAGAATTAAACTTATGAAAAATAAATACTTCTGTATGACATGAAGGAATTCAGGTTTCCTTTATTCAAGAATATCTACTCTTGGATTGTTGCCTTAAATACATACCTGTTTTAAAGAGTAGGCTCGGAAATCTTGCAAAGTCAGTACCTCTGGCAACATTTATTGGCTCTGCTGCTTCCTGAAGTGTAGGTTCAGGCCACAGTTATGCTAACATTAAGCATCTGAATCATACCTGGTGTGGGAAAGTCTGAGTCATGTTTTCTCGGCATGAACAAAGCTCACATTTAAAACCGTGTGTTAGAGATTTCTGCATCCAATAGAGCCACATCATTTTAACTTTTAAACTTCCAAAAGATTTCCTGAGAACTCTAGACACTCCCACTGGAAGTTTTAACAGACCCTGCAGTGGCAGATTGACAACAGCAAGTGCACTTAGATTGAAGGCAGCAGGACAGACTCATGAAAACATGAATAAATTTGCCCAGCACATACTGCAAACAGGAAGAGCAGGGCCCCAGCATTTCACCCTGAGCCATGTCCTGGCCCCAGATCTTTACCTTCTTCCACCGCACTGTTCCCTCAGGGTTCACTTTGGCTCTTGGCCGCTGGTTACAGAATTTTTTCCTCCCACTAGGGGAAGTCCCTGTGTGTAGTGACAGAACTCCCATTGTTTTCCTCTGTTGCCTTCACACCTGCTGCCGCCTGTCTGGAGTCCATCTGTCCATAGCACTGTCTAGATAAGTCTCCCATGTGGGTGTGCAGTGCTTCGTAAGTGAAATGTGGCAATTAAAGATGGCCAAGAACTCCTACCTGCTGCAGCCAGCAGTATATATTCTCAAAGAGAAGCCTCCAATTTTGCTCTAAACTACTGGAACAGAAAGCTTATTCTCACAATGTTGCCTTATCCGCTTGCAACTCCATTTCCTCTGCTCTTCTGGAGAACAGTGGCCTCTGACTCTTTAGAGGATAACAGATGCTTGCCCTTAAATTAACTGTAATTTCAGCATCCTTAGATTAGTGTTAGGTGGGACCAGAAGACAATATTCTTCTTGGCTAACATTTCTGTATCATTCCAACCACTGTCCAGGTAAATATACAGTGGTACTAGTAGCACAAAGACAGCCTCCTAGACTACCAGTGTCAAGGTCAAGACTCTAAAAGGCCATCGCTTCTCTTTCTCCTTGGAGCTATATCCTAGGACAGCATGAATCATACTCCTGCAAACTGGAGTGACACACACTTTGGGGAGAAATGACTTATGGACTAAGCTAGCTTACACTGGCAATTTTGCAAAAGCAGAAATTCTACTTTTTTTTGTAACCTTGTCAGCCTTAGTATTAAATTGGTTTTACCCTTTACAAGAAACCAATAGGTTAAATAGGGCTAGCTTGGTCTTGATTAGGACTATTAACTACCCAATTTACCAGCTATTAGTTGTGTTACCTTGAGCTGGTTATTCACTTCTTAAATATCATTTCCTGTATCTATAAAAAGATTTTTTAATCTTTAAAAATATGGTTACCTCTTAACAGTAATTATGATCATTAAACAAGAAATTATTTAATAATTACATTGACAAAAAGTATTTGGAGAATTGTCAAGTGATGCAAAAATTCCTTGTTTTTATTCCTTTTGATTAAACAATTTCTGAGATTCCATTAACCATTTTTTCTGAATTTCTTTATTTTTATTATGTGTTCCTCACATTTTAATTTTCATCATTATCTGTATTGTCCTGGAGGATGCAGGACTTTCTCAGCTATTGCATCAGGCAGATAAAAGGTAGGGAGACTCCAAATTTCAAATTATTAAACCAGGTCATGAGTGAGAGTATCAACTTAAAACTTTTGTATTTGTATTAGGAAAATTAGAGCATTTTATCTCAAGATCTTTTAGGAAAAAATAACTTCATCTTGTCTTCCTTGGAGATATTCTGGCCTCCTTCCCGGGGTTATTGTAATGAATATCTAATAAAAATTATTGTAAAGCACTTTGCAAAACTAAAGTGCTATGTAATTACTTAAAAATAGTAATTAGATTTGAGTCCATTATTGCAAGGAGCTATTGCCATCAACAAGACAGCAAATAAGTTGATTGTTCTGCATTCCTTTCTTAAGGACGTTTATATTTTGTCTTGGGACATTTACCTTGCCTGTTTCTACAGTGCTGTCTCTAACTGCACTGACATCACAGAATCCCTGGAGGATTAGAAACTGCTGATGATCCTTTTTATCCATATAGCAATTTCTTAGATGCCACAGGCTGGCCCTGGAATCACAATAGAACTAGCTGCCCACATTCTCTCGGCTGAGCTATAAAGCAGCCAAAATAGCTTTGCTTTTTGATATAGTCACTTCCTGTTTTTTTTCAGTTTGATGATGGTATTCAGTGAAGAATCTTTCTTGTAACTCCACCCATGTATTGATATAAAGTATTTATTAATCTTCCTTCTGAATATCCATGGAGGTCCCTATTTTTTATAGATCTTTTCCCAATCGGCTTAGAAAGTGGAACAATCTGATTTAGTACTAGTCAGCAACACCTTCCATGACTGATAGTAGCAACTGACATTTATTGAGTACTTATAAACTTTCCAAGTTCTGTAATAAGTGACTTCTAAGCATTATAAGCATTAACTAATTAAGTTTTACAGAAATCTGTCTGGCAGATGCAATGAAAGTCCCAGTTGAATTCTTATCTGAGATCATACAAGGAGAATGGAGGTGTGAACATTTAGAGTAGTCTTAGACCTCTGTTATTATTGTAAAAGTGGCTTTCTACAAGTAAAACCTTTGTGTCCTTTGTGAACATAGAAACCTTAAAGATTAAATATTTATAAGAAATTTTTTCTTTGATTTGTCATTGTGTTTTAATTACTCATTCAACCACGTTTCACCTAGAGGCACTAATAAAAAACTTGACACAGGTCAGGAAAGATATCCGTTCCTTCATATACAATGGACTTGTAAACTGTTTATTTTCAATGATTCCCTGAAAATTTATACAGATTATTGGATAGATTATATCTTCCACTAATGTTTATAAGCGCAATTGTTTTGTAGATCTGCTGAAGTTCAAAATTTACTGAATGATGAACATCAGGGAATATTACAGTGGAAGATCTTAATTTTTTAAATTATTATTTTTCCTCATGTGAAATAATAAGCAATATTACTAAGAGACCATGTAAGGTTGTGCCTAGGCCCAAAGTTCTTGGTATCAGATAAGCTGGTATTCAAATACCATGTACCCTTGGGAAAGTTAATTAACTTTAGTTTCATTGTCTGTAAAATAACAGTAAAAATAACAATAATAACTAACAATAAATGCTTCCATGCCAGGCTCTGCTCTAAGAGATTTATACATATTAAATCATTTCTTCTTCACAACAGTCCCAAGAGACAGGCACTATTATTCTCTCTACTTTAACAGAAAGGAAGGTGAGGCACCTAATGGTTAAGTAACTTGCCCAATGTCCACAGCAGATGAATGGGGAAGCTGGTATTCAAACCCATAGTCTGACTCAGGAGCTCAGCATCTTAATTGTTCTCTGAAAGCACATGGTTGAATGCCTGGCATGCAGCAGGCTCTAAGTAATAAATCCTCTGCTGGCACTGGGTAATAATAGCAATAACTATTTATTGACTGATCAGTGAAGAACAAGGAAGGAATGTTTTATGTTCTGTAAATTTTCAGCTACAATCATAGTCCTAAAAAGCATGGACAGGAAATATTTTTGTTCCCGAGAAGAGTTGTTCTAAATGTGGCTTTAATGTAAGTTAGATGTGTTCTTATGTCCTCAGGTTAAAATATCTCACCCTCCATCTTGTAGAAATTTGCCTGTAGAGGGTGACTTATAAATCATTCAGCGACAGATGATGTTATAACTAAAGCAGTGGGAGTTTGGAGATACCTACATCAGATTAAGCTTGTGTTTATTTCAAAAAAGGCTCTGATCTAGTTTGGATTTTTGGCAGACTCAAAATGAGCCCAACATGAACTATTGTAAATCAAAGCTTTCTTTTGAAAGTCAAACTTGGAGTATTTCCAGTCCCAATTAAATATCATTTGATGTATTTGGCCTTCCATTTATTAGGGAAAAACTTCCCTTTCCCTTCTCATATTTATGGTCATGAACTCTGCTTAGACTCAGGCTTTTAAGAAGTAGCTCCAGAAAATTATAAAGACTTCACGGCTTTTATAAATTTTGTGCCAAGAAAGACAGACCAAGATATAACCACAACTCATGGATAAATTTAAATAAAAATATAGATATTAAATATATAAATACCACTTTGTTCTTTTCTTCAAATTGTTTCCAACACTTGAAAATTCTGAATCCCAATATTGCTTTTCACCTCCTCTGCAGATTGCTTAAGGATTTTTCAGATTAGACTTATAATTATAAAGTAATAAATAGCTCATTCCTGATTTAACCAACAGGAAAAAAATCAGACAGCAGTCACACCAAGGGAAGTTACTCGAGGGAAAGCTCTTTAAAATGTCTCTCAAGAGATTTTGTTAACAAAATAATTTATGATTATCTCATACTGTGCATGAATAACCCTCATAAATATGGCACAGTACAAGCCAATTAATTATGCATCCTGAATGGCTTGAAAATTTATAAAATTGTGGAATTCTGCTTAGTTTGACTTTTAAAATGAATATAAATTGCTGAGAAAGAAAAACTTTGTAATTGCAAATCAAAAATTTTATAAAGATCATGCAAGAACATTTGTTTTGTTTCGTAGATTTCTGGATTACTATATTGATTGGTTTACAGAGATTTTTAGCTCAGCTTTTATTCTTGTGGAGTGTTTGATGCTCAGAATAATTCTGCCCAATTTGTTTTGAGCTGAGTTGTACCTGATTTATTTTATAAAATTAAAGCATTATGCTAAGTGAAATAAGTCAGGCAGTGAAAAACAAACACCATATGATCTCGCCATTAACAGGAACCTAAACTACAAAACAAAGAAACAAATGAAATATAACAAAAGACACTGAAACAGAGGACAGGTAGTCAGGGACCAGAGGGGAGAGGGGAGGGAATTCCAGGGGAAAAGGGAATGGTTTACAGGAACAAATATAGAGGACACATGGACTAAACTAGGGGGGTTGGAAAGGGGAGGGAGGAGGGGAGGAATG
>CM052541.1:109169342-109195162 GCA_028533065.1 Trachops cirrhosus | reverse complement strand
TATAACCTGGAAAGACGAATTGGATTTGGATTCTGGTACAATTCTGCACATATTCCTTAACTACATTTTTGCCTAGCTTAAAAAAAAACTTTCATCTTGAAATAATTGTAGATTTACAGGAAGTTTCAAAGTATATAGAAAGGTTTCATAATGCTACTATTTTGTATATTATAATACAAAATCCATGTCTGAAAATTGACACTTGTACAATTCATGGGGCTTATTCAGATTTCTTTAGTCAGGTATTCATGTTCTTGTGTGTGTGTGTAGTTTTATGCAATTTTATGACAAGTGTAATTTGTATGACTATTGCCACAATCAAGATACAGAGAGGTATTTCCAGAAAGCTTTGTCTACTCAATTAGATTCTCTTGGTTAGTACTGTTGTTCAGTTCTGTTTCACTGATTATTGCCTCTCTAGTAGTTCTATCAGTTGTTAAGAGTGAGGTATTAAGATTCCTAATGGCAATTGAAGCTATGCTTACTTCGTGCAGCTTGTCAGATTTTGCTCTATGCATTCTGAAACTATATTGTTGGTGGATACACATTATCTTCTTCGTGACGTGGTATTTTCATTATGAAGTTTGTCTTCAGTCATTTTCTTTGCTATATAGTCTGTGTTGTATGATATTAATATAGTCACTCTTGCTTCTTTTAAATTAATATTTGCATAATATATTTTTTTCTTTTGAATTCAACCTACACATGTCATTGTATTTGATGTGACTTTTAGACAGTTTATAGTTGAATTATGAGGTTTGTTTTTAAAGAAATTCTGGCAATCTCTATATTTTAACTTGTATATTTAGAATATTACATTTAAAGTAGTTATCTATGTATTAGGGCTTAAGTATTTGATTTTTTATTTTGTTTTCTCTGATCCACCTATTTCTCTTTTTTAAGTTTCTCTTTTCTTGCCTACCTGTGAGTTACTTGAACATTTTGTTAGAGTTCTATATAGATTATTTATGTTTTGTACAATTTTCTTAGTGGTTGCTCTATATATATACAGTATATATACATGACTTATCACAGCCTACTGTTATTTACATTTTAACATATCAAGTGAAGTATTGCAAAGTAGCTTCCATTTAGGTCCATTTGCTTTCCCCTTTCAAAAATATGGTTTTCTTAAATATGTCTTCTTCAGATATTGAGCACCATATCAAATTAGGTTCTAATTTTTCCTTCAACCATCAAATATGATTAAATAACTTATGAGATAAAGGCTTGTCTACTATATTTATCATTAGTTTTATGCATTTCCTTTTTCTTTTCTTTCTAAAATTACAAGCACTTTTTGTTATTGTTGCCTTTCCTTTTCTGAAAGTTTTCATTAGCTTTTTTAGGGTAGGCCTGCTAAAGACAAATTCTCTTAATTTTACTTTACCTGAGAATGTCTTTATTTCTTCTTTATGTTTAAAGGAGATTTTCACCAGATATAGAATTCATGGTTGACCAGTCTTTGCTTCCAACCACTTGAAAAAATGTTGTGCCTTTTTCTTCTGTTTCCCAAGGTTTCAGATAAGAAATTCACTATTAGTATCATAGTACCTAGAACAAAGTATGTGTGGAAAAATGAGAGCTACTATGCTTATTTCTATTATGCTGTTTTTCTTTCTGCCATACCTTCACACCTTCCTCATTAACCCTGACTAATCAAATAAACATATTTGTGCTTAGGGTTTAAAAAAAATTAAGAGTGAAATTGAAGGAATTTTCCTGATGGTGACATTTAGGGGTTCATAAGATATATTTTAAATAGCATGATTTCATCCATTAATTGCTTTGATTTTTGGACTTGCATCTTCTTTTGTTTACTTTGAAACTTCAGTTCTCAATTTTATTAACATAGAACCAAGATCACTACAATAACCCAGTAACTGCATCCTATGAATACTACACATGTGTGGGTATGCATTTGCCTAGTCCTTAGGCAAATTACTGTCTTTTAAAATCACTCAAAATAATTTTCTGTGCATAGATTTGCCTCAAAGTTGAAATATGTTTAGGTTTGTTTCAATTTGTTTTTAATTGTTGGAGATAATTTTTTGTTTGATTAAATATATTTTAACATATATGTAAATAATTTGCATAGTTTCAAATTGAAAACTAATTTGAATCAAGATTCATTCAAATAACTCTAGTTTCTACTTTGGTAGCCTATGCTTTTCTCCCATCATTTTGTTTTGAAACTATAAGCAAAATATGTATATATCTGTATGTACATATACCTCCTTCTAATAAAAATGACAACATACCACACATTGTCTTGTACCTTGCATTTTTTATTTAATAGTGTTTTGAAGAGTGTGCTGTATCCATATGTAATGGCCTTCATATTCCTTTTTACTTCATTCTGTGGGTTGACCATAGTTTTGTTAACCAGCCTAGGACTTCTGTTAACAATCTTTGAATGTCATAGAAAATGTGAACACCTACTCTGTAAATTGGAGGTTTCTTCTTTTTTCCGTTCCTCTACTCACTCTCAGGGCCTAAAGTCTGCTGAAAAATATAGCCCAGCCATATTGGGAGAAGGGGACCAATATGGATGAAGACAAAATTCTAGAGCATGCATGGCTTAGAAAACCATCAGATTATGCAATTTGAGGAGATTCATCTTGAAGGTTCTTCAGGGTTCAGATCCCAAGTGGAAAGAAAGCTTTTCCTAGAGACATATTCCATTATGAGTAGAACCATTGTTAAGACACAGGAGGACCAACATTCAAAAACATTATTAAAAAGCTAAAAATAAAAATTTCCATGTGTAGTTACAACTTAAGTAGATACAACAACTTATTTTGATGATTTTATAACTATGGGCAATATAATTATCACTTATAATGTATAAGATGTAACAAGACAATTATAAATTATATATTGCAAAATACTACAACAGCAATGAATGGAGCCTTTTTAATCTTAGCCTCAGAAAGAAGTTAATGCACCATTTCCCTAATTTATAATCAAAATGCTAAATAAAATTTAGCCTAATAGTAACCACATACCTAAGGTATTCTATATCAAAAATTTCATAAACCTGAAGGCAACACTGTCTTTTTAATAGAAAGAGATTAGAGATGAAATGAATTTTAATATATGTATACACAGCTATAATAGTATAGCAAGCTAGGACTTTAAATAGTGCTGAAACTTGGTTAATATTACTTCCTTCTCTTCTAGGTCTCTGCACAATATTACAAATAAAACTCGGAATAAATGTAAAAAGAAAGAGGTAGAACCAGATGAAAAGTCAAATGCAATTTTTAAAGAAATCAAAGCACAGACATTTTGTATGTGTATGTTTCTGAAAAGGACAAGATCACTCACTATCTCACTTTCAATAATTGACAATAGCATAGCATAAATCATAGGGTAATTGACTCAAAAAATTTTTAATGAATACCTAAAAACCATTAAGTTGAACTCACTAATATTTGCCCTGATCTCTCTATTTTCCAGTTTAAATATATAGTCTCTTGGGATCAAGGGTAGGAAATAACATAGTCTTACTTATAATCATAGAACTAGGAGTGATGACTAGAGACATCTAAGGTCCATTTCCTCCCAGCACCTCATTGTGATATGATCCTGCATACTTTTGCTGATTACTACATGAAAGTATACGGGGTGGTGGGGAGGGGTGGGGGTATAAGGCAGAAAACTCTACTTCAACAACGATAAAACAACAAACTAAAAAAATATTTTGTAATAAAAACAGAGCGTTATTTGTGCCCCCCAAAAAGAAAAAGAAAATATATTCTAATGGGCTCAAGAAGTTTGCGGGGGGACATGCTGTTTTTGTTCCCCTCCACCAGCCTTAATTTCCCAGAAGGACAAGTGATAGCAACTGCCAGAAAAGTCAAAAGCACAGAAGAAGTCATGCACATTGAAAAATATATGATTCCATTTGCTCAATCCCAAATAAAATTTGTCATTTCTGTCATGATATCAGAAATTTAAAGACACAAAACCAATGAGTGCCAACTTCTGAGGAGTTTTACATATCCATACCCAAGTAATGTGTTTGATCCCAGGCCTTATATCTGCACTATGTTTATGGATTTAGAAGTAGAAGACAAAGTACTTAGAAGAAGCTACATCTCAATCTTTTGTGGGTATTCCGTAACAAGAACAGTCAGCATACACCTGAGGAAACAGATGACCACTATGATTTGATTCAGATTTTCCAAAGGTGCAGCAGTGCTTCCTTTTCTGGAAATAGTGAAGTCAGCAAGTCTGCAAACCACAGAAAAATCTTTAACTTATACTTATGTAATATACATGAAAGCTGGGTATTTTCTTAGGCAAAATAAATTGGTCATTTCAATATAATTAATTCGACCTTTTTAGTGAGAAACACAGCTACTTGCTCTTTTCACTTTTCTAGTGAAGAATGAACATCACTAAAGATGCTCAAAATCACTAACCATCAAGGAAATGCAAGTCACTTTCATTTACTAACTTTTGACTTCCCCAAACTTAAGCACTAATAATTTACTGTTGTCTTAATAATTACACAAAGTCAATTAACAGATATTTCAAATATGTATCATATATTGCATCTTTATAATAAACTAGAGAAAAGTAAATATTATTAAGAAAGTTATAAGGAAGAGAAAGTACATTTATGGTACTGTATGTAGTTTTAAAAAAATCCATGTATAAGCGAACCCACACAGTTCAAACTCGTGTGTTCAAGGGTCAACTGTATTTCAATTTGCACTGTTACCTGAGATATCAGATTCTCTTACAGTTGCCTTTCCTTTCTCTCTCTCACATCTGTCATGGGATATTTTCAGAGGTAATACATTTATAATTGAATTTGTTTTTTCCTTGCACAGCAACAAACAAATAAAAAACAAATCACAACAACAACAACAAAAAAAACAGTTCTACCTTAGGACTATTCCAGCAATGCCACTCCTGTATAGGCTTAAACTGTTAAATACAATGAAAATATTACTTTATTAACTTATGTATTAATTAACATATCCAAAGTCATAAAGTTACACACTAGGAAAAAGATGCAGCTGCAGATATTTTAAATCTCATATGTGCCTCTATGTGGACTAATTTGTTCTCTTTCTCTTAAAATGATTTTAAATACGCACACAGTAGAATTGAACTGATAATTTTCAGAGGGCCCAATTATTCCTGGATCCCACATTCTCTCTGAGCATCAGGGGCCAAGGAGGATCTTAACTGTTTCAGTTAACTGAAGTACATTTTAATGAGTTACTATTATAAGGACTTTTTCTCTCAAAGCCTAAGGCAGAAATGTTCCAGGGCAGTCCATGGGACCTCAGTGGCCAATAGATGACTATGTCTCCATGAACAATCAACTCTTAACCAAGGAATGACAGGCACCAAGGGATACTAAGTTGCTAACTTCCAATCTTATTCTACACACAAGCACAAAAAATTTAAAAAGGAGAAGAAAATGATGTATACTGGAGCTTATGTGCCTAAATCTAACCAAGTTCTCTCCTTTGTAAACTTTTTTTGTCAATGCAAGGGTTTATCGTCCTTTCACCTTATTTCAGAAAATCTCTCCCCACTGTGCCAGCTGCTGTCATCTAATGCATCTTGGTTTCACATATAAGATGACCTTAGCAATGTTTAGAAGAAACACGTAGCCGAAGTGTTCACTAACGAACAAACTCAAATAAAAAGATTCTCAAAATTGAACCCCAAAATTGCCACTTTTATTAGAATCTACATTACTTCCAATTGTAAATTACTATAAGTGCTTATTTAAAAAGTTATAAAATTCTGTCTGTTCTCAAGTTTCAACCCAGTAATAATTTTTAAGTATGTGACATAAATTATTAAAAAAGCAAGAAGTTATTCAGTTAAAGGTTTATTTACCTTTAAATACATAATGTTTTTTGTTTGACAAGCAGTTAGAAATATAAGAGAAAGTAGTAGGAAAATAAGTAGGACAAATAATAAGACCCTATGTCTACTGTCTTATAACCATGGAGTTTTCCTACAGATATGGTGGTAAAGCAGTACAGATTCTGATTTGTACTGGGATAAGTTCACTACTCCCTGTACTTACTAATTTTTTTTCAGATAAAAGTTGACTCATAGACCAATTTTTCCCTCAGTAGCATAAAATTTTAACTAAGCTTCCCAAACTATAACTGTAAATATTTAAATATAAGGTAGCTACTCAAGAAGGTAGCCTTACATGGAAGGATAGAAGTTATCCTTGTTGAATTCTTCCTTAAATCCAAAGATGTCCACATTCCAAAGGATAATGAAGGGACACAAAGAAGGACTAGACATAAGGGGTAGGATGAGACACTCATTCTTTGAAACTGTATGTCCCTAACATTAGACTTTCAGAATTACAAGCCTGAAAGTTACAATTAACTCAAGAAACTCCATCCCACAGGTAGTATGACTCCTAGGACCCTTACAACAACAACAAAAAGATTATTCAGCCTCTGAGTCACCTTCATTCTGAACTTGATGCTTACTCATCACTGCAGAGGAGACTGAAATAACGAAGGAAACAGTCCCATTGCAGACATGGAATTCACAGACCTTTCTGCAGTATTTCTAGTGGTTGTTTTCTGGAAGGAACAAATCCAGAAGAAATTTCCATGAAATACCAAAATTATGATACAATAAGTCTCATAGGCAGTTTTTGACTTCCAAAAGAGGCAACTCTACTCCTATAAATAAAACAGTTAATGTTCACTCTAAATACTTTTCTATGCATCTTAATGACCTGAAGGCATGCACACCAAAAGATACACAAACACCCACACATGTCTAAAGCTCTTGGAGATCAGGATCTGAAATCTATCATTTTAGTCCCAAAACTATTATAGTCTTGGCATTTAGCACAGTAAATTCCTGTCAACATGAAAGAAAGAATGACTGGCTAGCATGCCATAGCTACCACTGTCATTTATGAGAGTCAGTATCTTTTCCTATGTGTGTCTGTGTGTGCACGCATGCCCACATTTAATTGTAAGCTTCTGTGAATATCCAAAAGAACCAATTTAACTACAAATTAGTTCATAAATATTCTAGTCAAAAGTTATTTTCCTCTCCTGAACTTTGGCATATTTCATCTGTTGCCTTTAAATTTCCAGTACCTCACCCTGGCTGGTGTGGCTCAGTGGGTTGAGAACCAGTTTGAATCCCAGTTAGGGCACATGCCTGGGTTGTGGGCCCAGTCCCCAGTTGAGGGCATGTGAGGGGCACCCACACATTGATGTTTCCCTCTCTCTCTTCCTCTCTCCCGTCCCCTCTCTCTAAAAATAAACAAAATTAAAAAAAAATTTCCAGTACTTAGCCCATAATACCTATATTTGCCAGATTACACATGAATATTCTAATTGTATGCATAAAGTTAGAGCAGTTTCTTTCTTTGTGAGTAGAGATTTCAAGAGGCATGAATCAAAGAATGAATAAAGCTCAAGCAAGTATGTTTTGGCTTTTCAAACTTTCTGACCTAATAAAGACAAAGACACAAGATCCCAAACTGGAGGTGAGTTAAGGGTTAGAAATGAGGAAAATTGGTAACCCTAGCATTGATTAAAGATGATATAAACATTTTCCTTAAAGTCATAGTTTTGCAGGCCAGAGGAAGATGACCTTTCTATCAGCAGATACTAGAATTATTATAACAACATTATGGCTTTGTCTGGTTGCTTTAGATTATTCTAGAGAAATGGTCACGTATGCTTCTGACTGTTAGTAAGGGTGTCCAACAAAGTAGATGCCAGTCAAATAATTATTTTGTGTGACAAGGTACTTAGGAGTTGGGTGTATCTGAGATATTAAGAATGCTTATGCAAAAAATACTCACCAAACCTATGAAAATGTATGCCTAAAACTCAATCACACACTTCCCTTGTATGCCTAAATGTATGCCTAAAACTCAATCACGCACACAAACATAAACTTGACATCTAAATTCAAATAATTACCTCATAAATAGAATGCATCAGTTGCCTTTATATCTGATATCCATAAACTCTATCTCTTTATTTGGTAACCAATGAACAACTTTTAACAAAGCTGTGTTTGCTTGATAAGTTTTAAATCTAGAATGGTCATTAGCCCAGAAAACATTACCTGGAAAATAATATGTTGGTTAATACACTTTTGGCATGCAATCAATATTTATTGAAATATATTTTGTGAACTCAGAAGATGTGATACGTGTGGTGATTGGGATATACAATATTGAACACATGGACATTACTCCTATCTTTACTGAGGTTAGGCTCTACCAACCAGACAGATGTAAAATATGTAAACACACAAATAATTATGCAAATTGCTGTAAAAAAGAACTGGACATTGTATAGAGAATAACAGAGAGAATTAATTTAGAATGTGAAAATATAGGACATAGTTGAAAACTTGGGTTTCAAACTTAGGTAAAAAAAATGAATAGGAGTTCACCAAGTAAAGAGTGGACTAATTATTTCTAGATAAAGAAACAGCACATGCAGTATCTATGTAAGGAAGGTTCGCCTCACTTTAAATATTGTGTAGGAGTCTAATTTTGCTATAGCATAGGGAGAGAGAATAGATGCATGAGTTAATATGATGTTTGATTGACATACAGAGTCAGTATCATGGCAAATAATATAGGCACTCTTAAGGAGTTTGGTTTATATTTTAAAGTCAGTGGAAAGCTTTTGAAGGCTATCAGTCATTCATATTTTGCAGCAGACTAACATGAACTGACTTATGATTAAAATGTTAAGCTGTAGATGCTACATAAAGAAAAAACTTAGAATGGAACCACAAAAAGGCTACTGAAGTACAGGCAGGGAGATGATTATGACTTGCGCTTAGTTATTGGTATCGTGAATAGAAGAGAATAGTTGCATCTGAGATCCATAAGGCAGAATTGATAGAGACTGGTATGGGTAAGGAAGGGGAGTTCAAGGAGGGAGAAGTGTAAAAAATGTGTGAAAGGCCTCAGACAAAATTTCTATGCTCAGAAATTTTGTTATTTAAACACAGTGATACTTTTGAGAGTGACAGAGCTGAGTTTAATACCTGTACTGGGACAGCAGGTATAAACTGGAATGACCATGAGCAAACTGAGAATGGTCACTGTGCCTAGGAGAGGCTTTTGGGTCCACTCCAGTTGGCCTTCTAGGGCTGTCGGTGATCACTGAACAATGGGCTCCGCATTGTACAATTCAGTGGATGTTATTCAGCAGTTTTTGCAATTGATATCTCTGTGAAACTGCTGAACACTTTGTATTTTTAAAACTTTACTTCTCACATCATTCTTCCTGAGGGTTCCTCTTCTTCTCAGTTTCCATTGAGATTCAATTTCTCATAGCCACCCAATATTCTCATAGCCACTAGTATTCCTAGGTTTCCCTTTATTCCTTTTAATCAATGTTACCTGTTTCCCTTGACATCAACTACTATCAATGCATATATAATCAGCACATATCTCTAGACTTCTTCTGACATGAGACTATATCAATAGTTATTTAGTATTTTCAACTGGATGCTTTGCAAATTAAAATTTCAATGGCATCTCTGCTTTCTCCAAAACTGTCCTTCTTCCAGTGTTCCTTCGGCATGGTAAATGGGGAAATTATTTTGGAAGCCAGAAATCTAGAAATTACCCTTGACCTTTCAGTCTCCCACTCTTGCTATTAGTAGCACCTGCCAATTTACCTACCACATATTTCTTAGTATTGTCCACCTATTTCCAACTTCTTTGTCATCACCTGCATTAAACCTACCATTATCTCTCCCAGACTTCTGTAAAAGCCCCTTAGATATATTTGTGCTTTCACTATTGCACCCTTTCAATTTTTTTCTTACTGAGCAAGTGACTTCTAATTCATGAAAATTGGGTTATATTACACACACATGCACAAAACCCTAGCATTTAAAAACTTTCAGTGAACACTGGCCAATAAGGCTCAGTTGGTTGGAGTGTCATCCCATAACCAAAAGGTTGGAGGTTTGGTCCCTGGTCCAGGTACGGGCGGGTGCTACCCCCTGGTTCGACTTGTACAGTCAGTCCCTGGTCTGGGCAGGTTTGGGAGGCAACAAATCAGTGCTTCTCTCTTGCATTATTTCTTCCTTCCTTCCTCATTCTTTTCCTCTCTCTCTCTAAAAGCAATAAAAATGTCTTTGGGTGAGTATAAAACACAAAAAATACATAAATAAGATAAAATCTTTCAGTGGTGTAAGACTTTTCAGTGCTTTCGAGATAAAGGCCTCCTAGGCTCTTTGAGCTCTGAACCTACCTTTCCTGAACACTTTGAATTACCTGTTTACTTGATATTTGCATTTTTGTATTATTTTATTATTTTGTGTTATCACATATTTTTTACTTAAATTAAGAGCATCATTTCGCTCCTACCAGAGGGCCTCTGTGCATGCACATCCTAACATTCACCACCACATACACACATAGCTCCACCTGGTTAACTTGTATTGATCCTTCAGATCTCAGATCCACCACCACTTCCTTAGGGAGCCTAATCTGAATCTCCAAGCTGCCTCAAGTTTTCCTGAAAAACGCTGTCTTCCAGACTTGTACCACTTCCAGCATGTAAAGTTTTGATTGCTTCACCAATATCTTTTTTCCTCCACTAAGTTAAAAGTTCTGTGACAGCAGAAAATGGCAATATTTGCTTTCCATTTTTTACCTTCAGCCTAACACATGGGATTATACACAGAAGGCACAAAATAAAAGACATACATATTTGTTGCATGAGTGAATGGCTTCTAACTGTAAGCATTTCTAGTATATGAGGTTGTTGGACAAGTTAATCAAAGGAAATGGACTGCAGTGGTATCTCAGCATCTATGTTACCTGGAGTCAGTTGCACCTTCCTACTATGCCATTAGGTCTCACCCAAAAAATGGGGGCATGGCAAGTTTTCCCTGTGCTATCCCTCATTATAAATTACTCCCAGAATATCCTGAGCACTTAATAGATCTGTTCCACACAAACACAATTTTTTTACTACTAATCAGATTCACCATTGACATCACAAGCTGACTGCTACTACTGCCAAATGACATTTAATTTATTTTGCAGCAAATATGGCAGGTAATCAAGAATAAATTGTCTTACTGCAAACACTCTCCCCATGTGGCAACCATACACTTTCCCTCGTGTGTATATACACACACATATATATACACACACTCAGATGTACAAATCCGTTATCTTTATCACCACCACCACTGCCTACATAATTTCCTGGTGTGCTGCAAAACATTTTAAAACATGCAATACTTGAATATTTAGTCAGGAGCACTGACCTCTTGTCATGTTAAATTGTCAAGTTAAAAAAATGACAACAGCCAACATAATAGCTGTTTGGTGTGAATGAATCAAAATTATACCTATTTTTGCCAGATCGGCAAAAATTATATTTCTTTGGTGTGCCACAAAATTTTACTAATTAGTTTGTGTGTGCCATGAGATGAAAAAGGTTGAAAATCACTGATGTAGTTAATTGAATGGCATAATCTCCAAAATGACTTGCAAAGTGTATACAATATACATTATATATTGTAGGTAATTATACGAAGCTTAGTACAGACTTGCCAAAATGAAGGTTTCATGTAAATGAGTAATGTAAATGAACTTCCAAAATGGGTATGTTGATACTGAATATGATTCTTCCTAATAGAATGGAAGTGTGCCCCAGTGGCATTAATTTAGTCCTTTTTTTTTTAGCCTCTCCACTCCTTTTAAGCCCCCAGTTAACTAGCACAGTGGCATTTCACCTCTCTGCCTGGTTCATCTGGCCCACTAGGGCTCCTTCTCCCAATTTGCCCACATTGAGCCATGAGCACTAAATGAAGCGAATAATTTGGTGCATTGTTGGGGGGGTGGCAGTGGAGGTGGGAAGGGGAGGGGACAGCTGACAGTGAATGGTGTCAGCTGCAGAGGCAGCAGAAAAAGCCGACATCTTAATAAAACAGCCTCGGGCGAAATCCCATTAAAGCCTTCAGAAGCTTGTTTCCCTGCAGTTGAGCAGGTAGGCGTTGAGCAGTACGAGGCAGCCCTGAGTGCTCTCAGGGAGCCCAGTTCAAAAAAAAAATTGAGTGCTTTTTTTTTTCTTAATATAAATCATCCACCAGTCTAGCTCCTCAGAGTCATTTGCGAGGCGGAGAAAGAGAGAGCTGGCACAGGAGAGAGGAAAGGTGGGAGGGAAGGAGTGAGTGAGGGAAAAAGAGAGATGTAAAGGGACTGAGATGCTCTGCCCCAGCAGGAGCAGTGAGCAGGCTGTGTGCACCCATTAGCGGTGGCGTGCAGACCTCAGGCTGACCTTTGGGGAGGTGAGGGAACAGGCAGAGCTTGGGCAGAATTACAATGAGGATGGGGCATCCAAGAGGTGCATTGTCTGGCTGGTTTCTAGGCCAAAGAGGAGATGTGGCACATCCTTTGCAAGTAATTCTATCATGTGGGTAGGACGGTGGATGGGCAGAATGTTGGTGAATAACATAAGGATTGTACTTTACAAAGCATAGCAAAGCATGCCACTGACTTTACAGTGAAAGGAAAAAAATATATATATATATACACATACACACATATATCACCTCCCCACTCACACTACGATACATGCAGAACAGGTGTCACAATAATAGTCCAGAAAATATTTTGGGGGTTCATGTGGTATACCCTCAAAGAGTCACACTTACAGGCATATTTGTTGAAGAGAGTGAATTTAACTTATTAAGGCTTTCAGAAAGACACTGCAGTGTCCTAATAGTTACACAGGGTTTAAAGTCTCTCTGTCAGGAAGTTCACAATTACATCTGGCAAATGCTTCTCATACTGCAGCCACAGATTATTTCCAATAAGAATGAGTTTGAAAATTCTGTATGAACAGAAAATTTTAATGTTATATA
Organism: Trachops cirrhosus; assembly: GCA_028533065.1. Taxonomy (NCBI): domain Eukaryota; kingdom Metazoa; phylum Chordata; class Mammalia; order Chiroptera; family Phyllostomidae; genus Trachops; species Trachops cirrhosus. The sequence goes on along the minus strand of CM052541.1, from coordinate 109,182,274 downwards.
ATTGAATACCCTTCAATTGATAACAAGTTCCTTATAAGTAATGGCCACAGAAGCCTGAGGTTCCTAACATTTTTTGTTCTGCTTTTTAGTTAAGTGCAGGTTTATTTCTCTAAATGCAATCTCTGCGGTGCTGAGAAGTTGTGTGAATTTAAAGTCGTTATAAACCGAATCACATTTGAAGCATGACATTTAAATAACACACACTGTGAAAGGATTCCTTAGTAAGGCCAATCATCCGTGCTGCTTTTTTTGTTGTTTGAACGCAAGTTTTGCTTACCATGTATGCTGGAGATTCTTTGCAAAGTTAAACATTTGTACTTCAGTTTCACAAATCCAGCCCTTCACTTTGCGGCACCACGCTTGAAAAATCTCAGTTCACTAGGTAGAGAAGTTGTAATAGTAGTGGAGATTTTAAGAAAGAAGGCTGACCTTAAGTTACATTCAAATATTTTCTAATTAATTAAATTTAGCATTCCATCTTTGGGCAAGTCATAAACAGGCATAAAACAAAGGTGCAGGTATTTAGTTGAGTCAACCTACATAAGACTGTTGGTTTCCAAGTGAAATTTTAGGCTGCTTTCCAGCCCAGCCCTGCACTGGCCCCTCTTCCATCGCCCCTCTCACCTGCCTTCAACTCTAAGACAGTCCAAGAGAATTTAAACAGTAAGGAGTTAATGCCCACCCTGCCTGGAATCTATTTGACTGTGTAACTCAGTAATTCTCTCTCTCTCTCTCCCTGTCCCTCCCTCCCTCTCTCTCCACCTGGAATATTTTTTTGTTTGGATTAATGCATGTTTCTCTCTGTGGTGCCAAATAAACATAGTGCCACTGTAAACTAGTCTTGCCTAATGCTCTAGCCCAATCCTTAGGCAAAATCCCTCTTTACTGCTTTATTTTCTTTGGGTTTGATTTTGGCTCTATCAGAATGTGATATCTATAAGGCTATGATCCCATGGGCCCAGGCTTGAATGTGCAGCTCTGTGGGTGGTTCACTGCACCCACAAGGAATCTAAATATGAGGCATAAGACACTAGCATCTAAGTATGAGGCATAAGACACTAAGTTGGTCACTCAGCATGCTGTTGTTACTCTAGATGCACAGACTCCAGGTGAAAAGTGCCTTTGTGACTCACTGGGTCCAACCAGCCTCACTGGCTCTTTTTTGGTTGCGGGTGGGAAAGGAAAGGAAAGTAGTATAATAATATAGTTTTATAAATTTTATTTTTATTTATATGTTAAAAATATATTTTTATGAATATCATTTTTATTTTAAAAATCTTTGGGCAAAGTGCACTTTTTGTGTGTCTGTTTTACAACATGGCATGGCTTTAGGAAGATCAGGTATTTGGCATTTCAAGATCCTGTATCTTGGACATTTTCTAATCTTAGCACAATTCACATTTGGTGTAGATACTGCAAACTAGAGTGAACATAAGCACAGCAGCTGGGGTATCAGAGCACTGTCTGCAGGGGGACAGGCTCATGAGTAGGGAGAGACCTCTAGTGTTAATACCTCAGACTGCAAGTGCAGCTACAAACAGCAGCATCCCTCAGAGGGCAGAAGAGAATATTCCAGGGCTTTATGGATTTGTATCTCAGATCTGAGAAGGCTCATGCCCCAGGTGACTTGCCAGTGTGGTCCTGTGAGCAAAATCTTTTGTAGAAGACTCTGACTCTGGCCTTCACAAACAATGAACCAAAGCAAGTTCAGTTCAAATAACTCAGAGCTTCCCAGGCTTTTGAATGGTGACTCCTAGAATTGTTAAGTGTCACGGTCTCCAGCATCCTGGGTCATATTCTGTCTATAACCAATTTCTCATCCATATTGAGTGATTATGGTTATGTCTTTCAAGGATGCAGAATGTGCATTTAACTACAGTGAGATAATGAAGTCCACATTTCTATAATTTTTAAAAAATTGCTAGCAAGAAAATCTTTATTTTCTTTCCACATTGAAATTTTCTAGGCAAGGACTTGTATCATGTGCTCACTCCAGACTGGACTAGGCTTGGTAGTTAAAAGACAGTTCCATTATTGGCCCTGGGTAGGTCGTGTGTCCACTGTGTTAGAGGAGAATGTGGGTGAAATGTTTCGCAGCTCCTCTGGAGCTACATATTTGGAATTGGAGTGTATTAATTCCCAAATGCTATCTAACGATGTCATGATAATAAATGTCCACTATAACCACACACCCCCATTTTTCAGGCTTATCTTTTCTTTCCATATAAATCTTACTTTTACATAAGGTTGCCTATTTTACATAAGGTTCAATAATAACAACAGGCATAGTCAACACTTGACATAGTCTTGATTATATGCCAACAGTTTTTATAACCTTATAAACTCTATGTCTCTCTCTCATTCTCATCTTACACACAATCACCCATGAGATAGTGTGGTAGATGCTGTGATGTTCTACCCAGATACCCTGTCCAGGGAGGACTTACTAGCCAGGCTTAAAGGGGTGCAGTGGGCTGAGTCTTCAGCTGTCAGCTCCTACAGGGATTAGCTCAGCTGCAGACAGATGCCTTACCCAAGGTCATGCCCTTCCCAAGACAGCCCACATCCAATGAGTGATTGATGCCTGAATAAAAAGTCCTGGCCATTTTAACCAAACTCTGGACACTGCTGAAAGACCATTCGAACTCCACAGCTCCTGGTGGAGTTTTCTAAATCTGTTCTTAGGTCTGCATCACATGAACTCTTTCTCTGCCTGCTCTGTCCCACCCTTTCATAAGTCACCCCTTAATACATCACCTCCATGGTAAATTCCCACTCTAAGTCTACTTCCCAGGGAACCAACCTGAGATATATAGCTCCTATTATTATTCCCAGTTTAGAAATGTGGACATAGACAAGGTAAGCTCTTTTCCCCAAGTCACAAACCTAGTTAGTGGCAGGGCTTCAAGAAAATACTTGCTCAGCTAGGCTCTGGTTCACCACTGGAATTCACATGTGACTTCACACGTGTAACCAAAGACCCAAGCACAGGTAATGATCATTATGGATGAAATTTATGCTTTTGGGGCTTTCCTCGAAGATAAGGAGCCACAGAAAATAGAGAGCCATAAGAGCTGTTTTTCCTACATAACTGTATAATGAGTTTGTTACTAAAAATAGTCACAGATATGAAAGTTTGGGTATTATCCCCTCTTTAAGTCAAAGAGGATTTAAGGTACTTCTTACAATGACATTGTTTTTATTACATTTCATTTAAATTATCTGTGTTAGTGGAAGATGGTGAAATTATAACCATTAAATTAGAATTATGTATGACCCGGAGTCTTTTTTCTTCTATGTGGACAACCTTATACTTGACAAAGGAACATTAAGTGAACACCATTTGTCACATGACTGTGTCATATTGTGAAAGTGCTCAGGATTCCAGGTATCTCTGTGTCTAAGTCTTGGTTCTCTCTCTAATGTTTGCATGTATGTAATCTTAGCAACCTACCTTTACTCTATGTCTCAGTTTCCTGAATACTGTGTAACTGCAATTATACCATTGAATATATGTTAGATTTATAAAGAGAGATTTTGTATTTTTGTGTTACTTAGCATGGTGCCTGGAAATTCTTATTGTAATAGTAGCTATTTGCTTTTTATTTCTCTACCTCTTTTTTTCTCTTCCTCTTCCTTACCTTCTGACTCAATTTTCAGAAAAATTAAAAAACTGCTAGTATCTTGAAAGAGGAACTGTATTTTGATTTTAGATGCTTTGGAAAATGAACCTGTGTCCCTAGAATCACACATAATCTTTGATGTGCACATACTATATTATAAAACTTTGGCCAAAAACTTTTTCCTAAAACATTTTATTCCATAGAGTCTTCTCAAAATAGTCAGGAAATATTTATGAAACCAACTAAACAACTAGACAATAAACATATAAGGACCTTATTTTGTCCTTATATGTTTATTGTCTAGTTGTTTAGTTGCAAACATTTGCAAAAAAATACTCTAATTAATACATGTCAGATCCTGTCATTTAGGTTACTTTTGAAACCTGATAAATAAATGTCTAGTTATTGTAGCTATGATAAAAAAATTAAAATGGAATCTATTTAGGATTTTGAGGTAGAAGATTCTGTTTGGGGAGTCTTTGGAAAACTTTTCTTTTTTTCATAATTTGGAGGATAATGAAACTTTTATAGAATCTGCCTGAAATATCTTTAATCCTTCCTTTGCTGGACCCCAGTACCACCTGCCACCACTGATAGTTATTTTTGATAACAGTGCAGATCAGAAAATTAAGAAACATTTTATCAATATAAATAATAATGTATGAATGAACTCTGTCTCATGTAATCACAACTGTATACCCACTTTTGCCTATATTGAATATGTAACTTCAGTATATTGTGTATGTATACCCCAAACAAAACAAAAAAAAAGTCATATGTGCTTCAAAAGAAAGAGAGTAATTTTTTTAAAGTGATGATGATGATGGGAAAGAAGCTAAATTAGAATTAGGAAGCTCACACTTTTTGAGAAATTTGTTTCTGGGAGAAGATATCTCTTGTGAGATTTAGGTTGTGTGTAAAGTATCTGACATGTAGATAAAATATAAGTTATGCTTTCCTGAAATTTTATTTAATCATTTTTTCTGGTGACTTCTTTAGTGAAGATAAAGTACAATTTTATTTAGCATTCTAAAGCAAAGTGCATATGTGTGTATGTATATTTATGTATAAGTATGTATAGATACATATAGACCCATATATATGCTAAACACATAGACTTAATTATATATGTGTTATATATATGTTAAATGCAAATAAAATAGTCTATATTTTTATTGCCATTTATATTTTTCCTCTCAGTTGCTGTTTATACATTTGTCTAATATTTTGTGGTTTTATTGATTTGTTGGAATTATTTATATACTCGGTATACTGATACTTTGATAATTCTTTATATTGCAAAATATATTTTCCTTCCTGTGATTTGTTTTTTTAATTTTGTTTAGAGTGTCTTTTTAGTGTGCAGACTTTTCTGATTATAATGTGGTCAAATTTAGCACTTTTTTCTTCATGGTTTCTGCTGTGTTGCCTTGGTTATGAAATAATTTTCTAACATGGGGTCATAAAATTTTTCTCCATTTTGTTCTAAATATTATAAAGTTTTACATGTTTACATTTGTGTTTAATATTCTTGATCTTTATCTCTGAAGAATCCAATTTACTTGTATTTATTATTATTTCATATAGATAACCAATTTTCACATTTATTGAGTATTACATATTGTCCATTGATTCGCAATACCACTTTCATTATATAACAAATGTTCACATATTGTAGGTCCGTAGACTGCTAATATTTAAATTCTGATCAATAATTAAAATTAGACTTTGGTTCTTTTGTAATAGGTTAATTTTATAATTAAATAATAATAAACAAAATTTACATTACAATAAGTATGTAAAATGCTTACTGCAGACCAAAGTAATATGCATCAGGCACATATTTCTTCTCTATTTCTAGCTTCATCATTTCCATTTTATTCATAATAGATCTTTGGTTTTTAAAAATAACCCCGTAATTTCTTAAACTTATACCACAATTTAGTGTGTTTTTTTTGTCCTGGAATTGTTTCTCTACTGATGTTTCTAGTTGTCTAACTCCATGGTGATGAGTATTTAAAATTTAGCTCAACTTTTAGGTTCAAATGATGATTTTGCCACTTACTAGATGTGTGACTTTGAACAAATTACTCAAGATACTTGTTTCCTCATCTTTAAAACTGGCTTAATAGTAAAACATACTTCATAGATATGAAGTGATTGAAAAATGAGCAAATGATTATAACTTATAGTACTGCATGGAAGTTTTTGAATAATGTATGTTAACTTTTGTAAAATTTATATTTTTGCTTATTGCTAGTATCTTCCACCTTCTTACATGTCTTCTTACATGGTAGATTTTGTAAATTCTTATCTCTGAAATTGCCTGCCTTCTCTTTAAGAATTGGAGTACTTAAGTGATCTTGGAATTCTGACTGGCACAGTTTACATTTTGGGGAAGCTGGTGGTGGTGGTAAGCGGGTAGTGTTTATGTAACTCTCCCCTCACTTTTGACCGCACTTTTTTGTCATATTTTAAAATTCTTCTAATATCTGAATAATATTTTCTTTTTTTCATACTCTTTTCCAAGAATTTTTCATTCTTTTGTCTTCTGTTCTCCTGCCTATCTGGAGACTGCCCTTCTTTATTTTGAGTGGAGTTGCATTTTTCCCAGAGCCCAGACCTCCTCTTTCTCATTTGACCTCTCCATTTGCTTGAGAGAGGCAAGAGATGTCTTAAGAACATATACATAGGAGACAAAATAGCTGAGGCAGATTGGGTTGACAAATGCCTTTTTATTCCATCTCTTTTGAGCAATATTTACATCAATCACAGTAGATAAGCTTATTTTATGGTAACAGATGACACGAATCAATGTTCTAAAACACAGGTTTATTCTCACTGGTGCTACATGTCCATCATGGTGCTGTTTGTTGTCACTGGAGAGTCAGCATCATAAATTTGGTCAGTTCCTATGCCTGTGGGAAAAAAGGCAGTTATTGGATACCCTTATAAGAAGTTAAACATATGGTAGTTACTCCTTTTACTTCTACTGACAACACACAGGCCAGAACTGGTTACCTGCCCCCACGCCCCACCTACTGAAAGGAGACCAGGAAGTGAAATTCTAACATGTCCTAGGGAAGCAAAAAGCCTGAAATATCTCTTGATCAGAGTTAGTAGCTATCACAATAATTTGGCTCATTTTCTTTCTGCTATTTCCATGACTTGAATGCTAGGCTTTTTAGATTGATTTTCTATGCCTTTTATCTCTCTGTTTATATATATATAAATATATATATTTTTTTGTGTGTGTGTGTGTGTGTAGGTTCTAGCTTGTACATAAACTGCTTACTTGGTGCCCTGAATGTCTCACAGTTGGCTCTATCTTTACATATCCAAAACAGCTCATGATTTCTGCCAGCAAAGTATCTTTTAAAGTTTTCCCCATTACCAACAGTGGCATCAAATTTACTTCATGCTTAATTTGCAAAAATAAGGATTATTTCTGTTGTCTCTCTTTTCCTCACATTTCACACCTGATCCAAGTTATCTCTACATTTAAAATGCATATATCATTGATCCAACTATTTTACACTAAACCTCTTACCAATAACCTAGTTCTACTCACCGTCTTTTTCACCAGGATTACTGCAATAAACTCCTAATTGGTTTTAACACTTCAGTTCTTGCTCAGCTACCATCAACTCTACATACACAGGCATCTTTTATATATAAATCAAGCCATAACTCTTCCATGTTCAGAATGCTCCAATAGTTTCCCATCACACTAGTAAGAAAATACAAAGCCCTTCCAATAGCTTAAAGGGTCCTTTCCTTCCTCTGTCATTCACCCCTGCATTCTCTCCTTAGTCATTCTATTCTAGCCATACTGATCTTATTGATTTAGCAAAGCTCAAGCTTTTTTTCTTCTTAGGGCTTTTGAATGCAACTATAGGTTTAAAAACGTGTTTCCCAGTCTTCACACACCTCACTACTTTTCTTCGTTTAGCTTCCTTTATATATTATTTCATTAAAAAGACCTTCTTTGACTAAACTTTTCATCTTGTTCTAAGTCCTTTTCCTGCTTTGGTTTCCTTTCATAGCATTATCACTTCTTTGTACCATATTATACATTTATTATTTATTTCTTTGTTTTCAAATTTAATTATAAGGTCCATGTTGACATTGTCATGGTTTATAAAGATCACTACATTATCTATTATACTAAATCAACATCAGCACAAAGTAGGAACCAGTAAATATTAAATAAATAGACAAATGAATGCATAAATAAAATTTGGGAGACTAACTATATTCCAACCTTTAATTTTAATTTTTTAAATTACTTTATTGTCGTTCAATTACAGTTGTCTGCATTTTCCCCCTATCATTCCTCCCAAACCCCAGCCAAATCCACCTCCCTCCCTTGCTTCCACCCTCCTCCTAGGTTTTGTCCATGTGTCCTTTATGGTAGTTCCTGAAAACCCTTCTCCCCACTGTCCCATCCCCCCTCCCTTCTGGCTATTGTTAGATTGTTCTTAATTTCAATGTCTCTGCTTATATTTTGTTTGCATTTTTCTCTTGTTGCTTATGTTCCAGTTAAAGGTGAGATCATGTGGTATTTGTCCCTCACCACCTGACTTATTTCACTAAGCATAATGCTCTCCAGTTCCATCCATGCTGTTGCAAAGGGTAGGAGCTCCTTCTTTCTCTCTGCTGCATAGAATTCCATTGTGTAAATGTACCATAGTTTTTTGATTCACTCATTTGCTGATGGGTATTTAGGTTGCTTCCAGCACTTGGCTGTTATAAATTGTGGTGCTATGAACATTGGGGTGCATAGGTTCTTTTGGATTGGTGTTTCAGGACTCGTAGGGGAAGACAAAAAAAAACAGTTAAAAATGGGCAAAAAACTCAAACAGACACTTCTCCAAGGAGGACATACAGAGGGCCCAGAGACATATGAAAAGATGCTCAGCATCACTAGCCATCAGAGAGATGCAAATTAAAACCACAATGAGATACCACTTCACACTGGTCAGAACGGCCAACATAAACAAATCAACAAACAAGTGTTGGAGAGGATGCTGAGAAAAGGGAACCCCAGTGTACTGTTGGTGGGAATGCAGAGTGGTGCAGACACTGTGGAAAACAGTATGGAATTTCCTCAGAAAACTAAAAGTGGAACTGCCTTTTGATCCAGTAATTTGAATTCTTTTTTTGATTTTCTTTTTTAAAATTTTATTCAGCTTTTTCTTGTGTTCCAATTGTGCATTTTATATGATACACTGTTGTATATTTATTAAATGAAATAAATCCCTAATGATCTTTTATGATAATAATTGGAATTTGTTTTAATACTGCAACTGGGCTTATTTTTATTTGTTCAGAGTCAGTTTTTCTGTTTTTATTGTTTGTTTTAGTTTGACATTGACAAATTTTCTCAAAGGTTTGATGATTCTTGATTGTTTAATAAATTGTTCACCATTTTCCCCCTCTATTCAGGAGGCCTATTGAGTTGGGTAGAATTTTCATGGATGGCAGTAAGAATCAAAGCAATAAATAAAATAAGAATATTTCCATACATCTAGGAACTTGAAATAATATCAAAAGCTACTACAAGGATCGGTTTGATCTTCTTCCTGTCCTGGAGTTTGCAATAATGACATTCCAGTAGAAAAGGTGAGGCAGCATAGTTTGGATTAATTTATTTACGCTGACCATGATGACATGGAGGGCTGTAATGTACGCTGAGGGAGTTATCAAGTGTGCAGATGCATTTTAGTGGCAGTTATTCTTGTTACTATATTGGCCTTCTGACTTTTTTTAATTAGAATGTGTTAAGGTAGTCATGTACAAAATGAAATGTACCTATTTAAAATGTATACTTTTATTAATTTTGGCTAATGGATATAACTGTAATTACCACCACAATCAATATTGCCTTGCTTGTATAATAAATAGCATATTTCCATCACCATCAAAAGTTTTCTCACCCCTCTTTGCCAACAGTCCTTCAGACTCTGGTCCTAGGTAACCAGAGCTCTGTTTTCTGTTGCCACTGATTCATTTCTCCTATTCAAGAATTTGATATAGTATTGATGTCCACTGTAAATTAAAAAATTTCAAGAATTAAGTATAGATGGAATCATCCAGCCTTATCCTTTGTTGTTTGACTTCTTTTTCTCAGCATAATGTTTTTTGAGATTTATGCAATTTTTTGAGATTTATCAGTAGTTCATTACACTTTATGGCTAAGTAGTATTCCATCGTAAGAATATACCACAACTTGTTTAGCCATTCACTTATTGATGGATATTTGACATGTTTCCAGTCTAGGAATATTATGAGTAAAGATATTACATGCGTTTGGATGAAAATCTTTATGTCAGTATATATTTTCTTTCTCTGAGATGAAGATCTAAGAGTGAAACTATTGGATTTCATGGTAAGTGTATTTGTGCATATGTTTAATTCACTAAGAAACTTCCAGTTTTCAAAAGTTGTTGTAGAATTTCACTCCTGATATTTTACATCTTCATAACATCTTAATAACATCCATCTCTTTAATTTCAGTCATTCTGTTAGCTGTGTAAAGGTATCTTATTGTGGTAGAATTGGTTTATGCATGATTGCTAGTGATGATGAGCATCAAATTATGTGTTTATTTGCCATTTCTATACCATCTTTTGTGATATATCTGCTCAAATTTTTGACCATTTAAAATAAAATCACATGTTTCTCTCTCGGCATCTTTAGTAAATTGGCTGTGGGACCTGGGAACAGGATCATATTCAGTGTTTTTCCCACAACTATTCAGCAAAATATAGGTGTTATATTTGGCAAAAATATAGGAACGACATGGTTCTGGTTTTTTACCTTTTATGATGATAGCAACCATTGATGCTTAATGTCTATATTCATTAGGGATTAAAATTGATGTTCTGGTTATTTGTCTTATATTTTAATATAGAAATTATGTAGTTTGAATATCAGTGTTTTGATCAGTATACATTTGATGATATTTTCCCAGTCTTTAATTTGATTGCTCATTTTCTTTTTTCTAAATCTTTTAATTAATTATTTATTGATTTTTATTAAATTTATTAGTGTGATGTAGGTTAATGAAATTGTATAGGTGAAAAAATTGGGACAACTATAATTGAACAACAATTTTTTAAAAAGCAGCAAGACTTTTCTTACTAGTTAGTAAGTTTTCTTAATATTAGTTAGTTACCTACAGGGGATTTCCCATAAGACTCAGCTGATTTCGTGAAGAATCTTTTCAGGCTAGAAGGGATTGGCAAGGAATATTCAAAGTCAAGAAGAGCATGGACCTACAGCCAAGATTGCTCTACCCAACAAAGCTATCATTTAGAATTAAAGGGCAGATAAAGAGCTTCCCACACAAGAAAAAAATAAAGGAGTCCATTATCACCAAACTATTATTATATGAAATGTTTAATGGACTTATTTAAGAAAAAGGAGATCAAAACTATGAACAATAAAATGGCAAAAAATACATATCTATCAACAGTTGAATCTGAAAAACAAACTAAGCAAACAAGAAGAACAGAGACAGAATCATGGATAATGAGAGTGTTTTGGTGGTTTACAGATGGGAGGGGGTGTGAGGGAATGTGTGAAGAGGTGAGGGGATTAAGAAGTACAAATAGGTAGTTACAGAATAGCCATGTGATGAAAAGTACAGTTTAGGAAATGGAGTAGCCAACGAACTTACACACATGATCTGTGGACATGAACAATGGTAGGAGGATTGCCTGAGGGAGTGGGGGATGCTGGGTGGAGGAGGCAAAGGGGGAAAAGTCAGGACAACTATAATAGCACAATCAATAACATATAATTTAAAGAAAACAATGACATAGAATAAATATACAAGCTGATCTTGAAAAAAAGTAAAATTGTATAGGTTTCAAGTTTACAACTCTACAGTACAATGTCATCTGTATATTATTTTGTGTGCCCACCACCCAAATACAGATCTTTTGTCAGCATATATTTGACCCCCTTTACCCTTTATTACCTCCTCCTACCCCATTTTTCTTTTAGTAACCACCATACTGTTATTTGCATCTATGGTTTTTTATTTGTCTTGTCTGTTTATTTGTTGCTTTCAGTTTTATACTAACATGTGGAAATTATTTCCATTTTATTCAAGGTGATAATACAGTTTTTTTATTTACTACACTTAAAGTTGCAAAGTAAAACACAGATTCAGAAAAATAAATTAAGTGAAAATGCGATATAATGAATTATTCTAAGGTAAACACCCTTTTAACATCACCAGATAAAGTAATAGAACTTTTTGTAATTCACTGCAGAACCATTTCTATGCTTCACCAACCACATTAGGTAAGCATTAGCCTACCTTATACAGTATTTGCTTGTGCGTTTTTAAAAGAAGCTTATCATACAAAAGTGCCTCCGCAGGCATTACAATGTTGCTCATTTCTTTTAAAAGTTGATGTCTTTTAATTCTCTTTTAACCTTGGGTTCCCTCTCCAACCCTTTCTTTTACTTGCTGAAAAGCCCATGTCATTTGTCCTGTAGTGTTTCTGACCGGGTGGATTTTGCTCTCTACACATGCATATAGTGCAGTTTCACATGTTTCTCTCTTGACATCTTTAGTAAATTGGCTGTGGGACCTGGGAACAGGATCATATTCAGTGTTTTTCCCACAACTATTCGGCAAAATATAGGTGTTATATTTGGCAAAAATATAGGAATGACATGGTTCTGGTTTTTTACCTTTTATGATGATAGCAACCATTGATGCTTAATGCTTATATTCATTAGGGATTAAAATTGATGTTCTGATCATATCATTTTTGTTAGTGGGAATGATTTTACAAAGACATCTCCTTTGCTACTATTTTTTTCTCCTGTATTATAGTTTAGATAAAAAGGGAAAAATTAACATAACTTGTTTCTTTTTGTTTCTTAGACTACAATAGAATGAACTTATACTCTATCATCCTGCAAAGGTGACTAATTTTTACAGTGTCATTATAAGCATGAATTTAAGCACTTTAATGGATTTTATTCCATTGCAGTTTTTATCATTATTGAAGCTCAAAATTTCCCATATTTGTTTATTGGGAACCTAGTGTCCTTACTACCAGTAGAACAAAATCCCAAGGCTCACCTTGAATACTTCTTTCCCATCCTGGAAATCAGCCTTTTCTCTCAGAAGCCATTTTAGTTCATTTTGATACTTCCAATCAAAATTCAAGACTGCGTATTTTTTCCTCAGTCTCTTCTCTAGTACATCCCTACTACATCTTTGCCTTCTTTCTTCCACACTAAAACTCTTGGTTCTCAACAATAGGAGAATGATAGGCTTAT
>CM052541.1:108984741-109168842 GCA_028533065.1 Trachops cirrhosus | reverse complement strand
TCGCCATCTTCCCAAGGTTCTACCTCATGTGTTCTTTTTATCTGCAAAGACTTTTTTAAGTTTAATAATTTTGCTGGAATATCTCTAGGCTTTTTTTTGTTCTGGGTTAATACTATCAAGTATGCAATGTAGTCTTTCAATATGTAGTTTTAAATGTTTTATTTTTTCAGAAAACATACTTTGAATTATAGTTGTTTCTTCAGTTTTTATTTATTTTATTGCTTTGTTTTTCTTCTTTTTTTGCCTATATGTCTTTTTTTGCCTATATTCATTACTGTCATTTTTTCTAAAATTCTGTTTATCATTTATTATTTTTTCAGTTGTCTTTGAATTTATTTTTCACCTTCTATTTCTCTCAATGTGTCTTAGTTTGTTATCTGTTATATTTATAGCTCATATGTTTTTATAGTTAGTATTTTAATTTTGAAATTACTTTAATCTCTTTTTTATTCTTATTTTACTTTTTACTTTGTCATTTTTTTAAATTTTTCAAATTTTAATTTATGTTCTTTAATGTTCACTATCACTTGCTTAAGCACTTTGACCTGGTTTTGAATTATATGTTTTCCATTGTGTAAGCAAGTCCTTCTGGTGCGCTCTCATTGTCTCTTGTACACTTTTATTGTCTCTAGGAGTGTGGTTCTGCTTTCTCTTACTTTAAAATAAATTTGCATATAATTTGATCTTAATAAGTTTTTTCTGCTTAATTTTATATGAAATTACCTTTTCTGGGTTTTTAAAATGAGACAGGTTTAGGAAAAGTTTTCCAACTTCATGGAACACCATCTTCTATTGCTTATTTCCTAACCATACCCCTGTGCCATTTTGACCTTGAATTTTCATTTCCTTCTCTCTGTTCAATTTTGATTCCACTTCCAGAAGTTCTCCTCACTACATGGCTCTGCTCTGGAAGAGAGCCCTGTTTAGCGTGTTTTGAGAGTTCACAGGGGCTAGACCTCACCAATCCTTCTTGTCCTTCTTAGGAAGGGACTCTGCACTCATCTCCAGCAGGAGAAAGCAAATCTCTACCTACTCCCAGTTGGTGTTCTCTAACTGGCCACTTGATACTTATTGACTATGTTATGGTTCTTTTATTCTCGATTCTTCAATATCACCCTCATCGCTTCCTCTTTCACAACATGGAGGTGCTATGTCATGTGGCAGATGGTGATGTGACAGATGGTGGCTTTCCCTTTCCTCCTAATCTTGCTTTAAATGTTGTCTTATGTTTTAGCTTTCGCTATCTTATTGCCTGTTAGTTTTATTTAGGTAGGGATTTAGAGAGACTGAAAAACTATATTGCTATGCTACCATCTCCACAGATTCTCCTTTGTAAAAAAAATTTAAATAAATTCTATCCCCTCTGATTTTATCCCTTTTCCACTTCAACCCCCTTAAATGTTTTCCTCTGATACTCTAGGACAGAGCTATTTAGATGGTGTGTCATTCACCGTAATTATTTATTATGCTTTTAAACATGACTTACCTCATCATAATATAATTATTATGAAGAATATTTTCTTTCACAATAGGGTGTTGACAGGGTTGAGATTCAGGTAGATTTTCTACATTTTCTAGAACTTCAACTAAACTACATCACCTCCTTCTTTTAGTCATAATATAAACACTCCTAAACTTATAGATTTTTATCTAATGTCTCTTCTGAATTCACTGACATAGTACATTTTAGACCAGCCAAATTAACATTTTAAGTATTTACTTCTTTCAATTTAGCATTCTTTTCCTCCTAATCCATTTCATGGGGCATTTGGAAGGTAGAGAGAATCAACGTGACTGAACAGGTCACCCTCCTGCCATCATGCACTGAAAGCAGCTCATTTGATTTTTGTATTATATAAAATATTTTCAGCCATATATGAAAACTATGAGTAATGATATACTGATAATTTTACTTACCTAACAATTTAGAGTTTTTGTTAAGTGTAGTAAACAATTTTAACACGACATTTTATATTTTTCACCAGAAGGACTAGTGATTTAGCTGAACTGACCAACTTGACAAATTCACAATTTTCTGGCATAACCAAATGTGTTCTCAATGTTCATATTTTTTTGTTTTTCTATTCTTGGCCTTATATTTATGTTGTGCTTTTGGTTTCCATTATTGTTTATAGTAGACTGTGGGATAAACTGAAGTGAGATTTATATAGAATTATAAATTCTTAGAAAGTCAGAGTTGGTCAGGATACACAAATTTATCTAGTCTGAACTATATATATATATATATATTTTTTTTTTAAAGACTGAAATTGATGAAGAAAAAGAAAAAAGTTTGCTCAAGGCCACTTGCCCTATTGATAGTCAAGCAGAGAGTAGAAGCAATCTCTTATTCTTTCTTTTGGCCTGTGGTGCACTGTAATCTGTTTCTCTGTGTGAACATGTGTGATATGGTCTCTGGAGTTTTATACTTTCTACAGAATAAAAGTTCCATGCACCAATATTTATCAGTATTGTTCCCACATATTTAGTTTTCACTTACTGCATGTGCATACTACAGTTAATTTTTTCAATTGGATCATTTGGGATTTTTTATCCTATGTGTAACAGGGTAATTATTTTTTCATTGGATTGATCTACTTTTAAATATTTAAACATTAAATACTGTATCTTGTTACATATTGGTCTTAGTGTATAAATAAAGAAGTGCATTTTATAAATAGTGGGCTTTTTGTAAGAAAGCATTGTGTGAAGAATACATTTTTTAAATAAAACAGGACAGATATTTTTATTAACAATATAGCAGATTAAGGAATTTGGGGATTATCATCTGGGCAAAAATAAACAAGTAGAAATGTGTTGAAAAAAAACTCTCTTTTCCACTTCACTTCTTCCCTTATTGTCTTTGCTCTAATTCCTTTTTGATATTCTGTTTCTCCATGACTTTGCCTCAGCATCCCCACTGCCTTTGCATCCTAAACTGTAAAAACAACAGGAAGCAGTGGTGTCCCTTTGGTTGTGACTGACATAATCTTGATCTCTGTGGACACACCTGGCAGTTTGGCAGTGTGAGGGCCATTGGTGGGGGGTTTTGTCTAAGTGGAACAACCAGGTGTTGACTTGCATGGTGTGTGAGCTCCTATTGAATATATATATTGGATAGTTGTGTGTTATAGCACAGAAGCAAGTATGGCATTTTATAAACGTTGTTTGCCTTATTGTTTCCATGCTACAAAATACATTTGTTTCTCCAAAGTGGATTAGCCAGTCTAGACATCCTATAAAACGTCGATGCGAGTATGGATCTTCTGTACACAGGTCCCAGAAGAGCAGAGCTTGTCTGCAGTGCTGCTCTTTCCCAGTCCGATCAATACAGTCACACTTTTTTTTTGTACTTTGTCAACAGAAAATAATATCAGAACAGAGAATATTTTTGTTTCCTAAGCAGGAAGGACCATATGACCAGAACTCAAGAGGGAAAAAGTGAGCTGGTAAACAAATACCCAAGAACTTGGGAAGAAAGTTATTTTTTTTTATTACCCACTAAGCCACGATAAGGGTTATTATCATGAGATAATCATTCCTCTGGAGCAATACAAGACAGGGGACACAGCTGAGTGCCATCGTGCCCATGGGATGTGATTAGCTCATGATAACAACATCCCCTGGACTCATTGCTATTATGAAATGTCTATTTCCCCCCATTTCCTATATATAAATAAATGATTTTGGCGGACGAATTCAATTCCCACAAACTGCAAGTTTGCATTAAAATGCTTCAGATGTGAGATTCACAGATATTAATCTACCCTTTTGGAATGTTGAACAGTCAATCAGAATCTTTCTTCATCTCAAGCTGTTTTATGATATTATTACAATGTATTTTGTGACGGAATGGCGGGGAAAGCAAGATTCAGAGAAATAGGCTTGTTTGGGCTCGATTTAGTTGCTTGAGGGAAACCTCTACATAAAATGACTCTGCCTGCTCACTAAGGCATCCTAACTTTCTCATTATTTTTTTTCCTGCCTGACTCAATTTCTTTGCTGCATTTTAGAAGTCTGAAGTTCATTCCTCTAACTAGATTAATAAAAGCAGATTTCTCATTTCATATTTCATAACTGACAGGGGAAAATACTGCCCTGGTAGTAAAGACAGAAAGTACTAGTTTAAAATTTGGGATTTAAAAATTAACATGAAATAAGATTGATTTTGGATTTAGAAATAAAAGGGAAACTTTTGGTATAATAATAGACTGGTAGGTATGCTTTACTATGAAATTAAGTAAAGTTTCTAAAAATGAGGCAGTAAATTTATAAAAATTGAAGAGTCAACATTATTTCATTAAGCTAAAGAATTTTGAATTTAATATTACTGGGATGAAGCCATCTCTATGGTTGTACTTATAACAATAAGAAACAAATAAAATGACCATATAATCCTAAAACAAAATGTTCTGTCTATATTAATCAATATTAGACATGTCATTAATTAGACTGAATTATTAGACATGTCATTATTAGACTGAATTATTTCATATAAAAATGTGTATATAATATAGTTTATAGATTAGTTTTTATATATATGGAGAGAGAGAAAGTAGCAGTTTCCTTGTCCGAAAATATGTTTTATTATTTTTGGCAGGCAGTCTCTCATTCTGAATTTTCACTGCTCTGAATTGTTGCGATATATAAGCTGCCATCATTTAATTATGTTACATCTTTCATTAAGAAGTACAATATTTTCTGCTTATCCCTTTTTCTCTCTACCAATGTTGACTTTGCATGTGTTAATGGTAAAAGAAACTTGCCTCACACCATCTCAGGCCAGAAGAGGGAGGGAGTTGTGCACTAACTTATTCAGAGTATCTGATGGTGAACCAAACTAATAAAGTTGTATCTAAGAACACTTTTACAAAAAGAAAATATATATTTTGTGAAAATGAAGATTCAGTTATCACCTCTGGAATTATAAAGTGAATATAAATGAACAGCGTTATGTGATTTATTTTATTTTATTTTATTTTATTTTATTTTATTTTATTTCATTTTATTTTATTATTTTTAGAGTATTAACCAACTTTAACAGTATTACAGAAAGCAAATAACAGTATTACAGAAAGCAAAATATCATTTGATACAACTTGAAGCTGCTATAAATCTAATCTGGCATCATAACTAATTTTAACTGATTTTAAACTACAGGTATTATTGATGCATTTCTTGTTTTGTTAAAAAAAAACTTGAATTTCCAGCATTTTAACAAGTAAACCTGAGTAGGCTATGATATCACTATTCAGTCAAACACTAGCCTAGATGTTTCAGTAAAAGTGCTTATAAATGTAATTGACATTTATAATCAGTTCACTTTATGTAAAGCAGATTATCCTTGATAATCTGAGTGGGCCTGGATTGAATTGTAGAAAAGCTTTAAGAACAGAAAGGCAAGACAACCTGAATGAGAGAATATATTTGCAAATAATATATCCAACAAGGGGTTAATATCCAAAATATATAAAACTCATACAATTCAACATCAAAAAACATGCAATCCCATTAAAAGATGGGAAGAAGACATGAACAGACATTTTCCTAAAGAGAACATACAGATGGCCAACAGATACCATAAAAAGATGCTCAGCATTACTAATCATCAGGGAAATACCAATCAAAATCAAAATGAGATAGTACCTCACACCTGTTGGAATGGACTATTATCAAAAGGGCAACAAGTAGCAAGTGTTGGTGAGGATGTAGAGGAAAAGGAACCCTGGTGCACTGTTCATGGAAATGTAAATTGGTGCAGCCACCATGGAAAACAACGTAGAGATTCGTCAAAAATTAAAAGTAGAACTATCACGCTAGAATCAATTTTACTTCTGGGTATTTACCTGAAAGGAAAAAAAAAACAATAATCCAAAAACACACATGTGCCCCTCTGTTATTTGTAGCATTGTTTGCAATAGCCAAGACATGGAAGCAACCTAGGTGTCCGTGGGTAGATAAATGTGTGTGTGAATGTGTTTGTATGTATATATATGTTAGTGATTAAAAAAATGAAATCTTGCCCTTTGTGACAACAGGGATGGACCTTGAGGGTATTTCATGAAGTGTAATAACTTGGACAGAGAAAGACAAACTCTGTATGATTTCACTTAGATGTGGAATCTAAAAACAACAAAGGAACAAACAGTGAAACAGAAACAAACAGAGATAGAGAACAAACTGATGGTTGCCAAACTTCCAGTTATAAAATAAATAATGGAGATACAATATACAACAGAGAGAATATTGTCAGTAATATAGTAACCTTGTATGGTGACAGATAGTTACTGGACTTATTTTGGTGATCACTTTGTAAGATATATAAATGTTGGATCACTCTGTTCTAATCCCAAAACTAATATATTATGTAGCAGCTATTATTAAAAATAAAATTTTAAAAAATAGAAAAGAAAAAGAACGGAACTGAGATTTCCCTGAAGAAGAAATTCCACCTGTGGTCTGCAGCACCATCTCATGCCCAAGCATTTCTAGCCTAACTCTCCCTTGGAGCATGCCCTATGAATATTGAATTTGTCTAATTTGTCCCACAATTTTGTAGCCAATTCCTTGCCAAACAATTGCTCTATATAGATAAATATTCTGGGTTCTGTTTGGTGGAATGCAATTTGATACACTTAGATAGAACTGGTGGGTCTTATTTATTCCTTCATTATTTTGATGTCATTAAGTGACATAGCAAATGAATGAGTCTGATTTGGGGTCAAAAACAAAAGATATAAGATTATCCCACATCTCAGTAAAATGGCTTTATGTCAATTTTTACATTTAAAAGAGAGTTTTATTTTACTTTTTCCATTACCATTTATTCCCCCATAACGTCTTTCACTTCCACCCACCCCCACCTCACCCCACAATCACCACACTGTTATCCATCTCCCTTAGTTAATACTTCTAAGCAGTCTTTGAGATAAGGAACTTTTTTTTTCTTTTATTTTACATATGTGGAACCTGAGATTTCAAGAGATAAGATACTTTATAGAGATCACACAGCTGGTAAAGAAGGAGCAGGGATGGTGAGTTTGAGGTGAGTGAGCTGACTATATGAATACAGAAGGAAAGTTCTTCAATGAGAGTATAATTATAGCTTCAACTAGGATAGTTACAGCTATTATCCTAATTAATGAGATAAAGGATCCAAGTCACTTTTTAGTTGGTGGATACTTTTAAAAACTCAAAATATTATATTTGTATAACGTTTATCTAGGTCTTTGATGGAATCTGAACAACACAATGTTATTATTTAAGAATGTTAAATCCAAGACTTACATAATTTTACATAGCAGAATTATTTGGATTTCGAGCACCCAATATTACTGTAAGAAAATAAGGAGGTTTCCCTCATATACAACCAAGCAGTGCTTACGGCCCCAGCGGGGTGTCCTACAATTCAATTCAATTCTGATGCTATCTACCTGGAGATGGCATGAGACTCCACAGGTAAGGAGCTCAGTCCCTCAAGACCACCCTCCTCTTCAGAGGTCAATTGCTAATTGAGGGGAAAATATGTGAAATATACTCTCCTTATCCTGTAAGATAGGAATTGGCTCTTTTTTTTTAAAGACTTGGATTTGAAGAGCTTTTTTAAACGAAGTTTGTGAAATCAGGCAGGCAAATATGTGGAATGTTAGGTTGTGTAAAGTATTTGATTACACACATTAGTTGCCAAGAGCATCCTGTCATCATAGTTCCAGAACAGAATTTGAGATCCTCTAGTCCAATTTCCTGACTTGAGGAATGTTACATGCCAACAATCCAAGAAATAAGGGACACAAACCCTTTCTAAAAATTTGTAAGGAAAATTATTGAACAACTTTTTCATTTTGCTTTTGCATATACTTTGTAAGCTTTGCACTTCAATAAATATCTGATGTTGTGTTTTCAAAGTGTGAAACAAAATGTGGCATACACATGACAATATTTATGTCTTGGTAGACAAATGTAATGTGGTACTTAGTGCAGCCCTCAACTCCAAAGAGTCCAATGCACAGGTATAGGATTTGAAGGTCAATACCTTGTAAACAACGTTGTAAACAGAAAGCATTCAAGTAAGATGCAGCCACATAGCAAACACCTGAGAACTAAAAAAGTGACACTTCATCACCCAACTTACTTTATTTGTGGTTAAATTTATGTTATTGAATGTATTCTCTTCACAGAGCTATCAGTGGAGGATGGAACTAGACAGATTAAAAGTTACATAAAACAGTTTGTAAAGCTGACTTATAATAAAAAGAGCAAGCAATTATTTTCATAATTCAACATAAATATATTTTTGCTCTCTCATCCCTATTCTGCTCTCAAATTTTGATCATCAGAATTACAAAGTTAAGGTTAAAATAAAAATGACCCTGAAAAATCTAAGTAAGTTCTGAATTAGACATTTTATTTTTTATGTATAGATACAGTTATTCCCCTGAAAATATGTTAACTAATTAATCCTGTAAAAAAATAGGAGGAACATAAGGAGAATATATCAGTATGCTGAAAATAAGTATTTTATACCTTTTTTTACTTTTAATAGTATTTCCTCCTTATTTTCAAAGGATGTCTAAGCAAATTTTCATAAAACATTATAAAACATAATTTCCATATTAATAAGATTGAAAAATGAAGGTTTTTGTTGCATACTCTTCTCACCTGTGGAGATTCAAAATGCATACTAGCATATTAAAATGTGAAGACATACTACAATAACAAAAAGGGTTAAATTTGTTTAATTCAGTGTTTACTAACTAATTTGATTACAAAAGTGCCATACCTATCTCCCTCTCCCTCCAACACTGTCATCAATACACCATTCACCTGATGTTTCTAAGAATCTCTTTGCTAAATCTGCCATCAACCTGGACTGTTGATGGGATTACAGTGGGCCAGGGCTCTTTGGTAAAGGGCTAAATCATAAATACTTTAGGATCTGTGAGCCACACACGGGCTATTAATTTTTGCATATTCTTTATTTTGTTTTATAACACTTTAAAAATTAAGAAAAATATTTTTAGCTTGAGGCCCATACAAAAGCAGGACACAGGTTGGATTTGGCCTGTGAGCAATATTTTGTTGACCCCTGGATTAGAGGATACAAATTTTAAAAAGATGACAAGGAAGAGGACAGTGGTATTCATTGGTAAAGAATAAGACACATGTTAAGTGCATGACAAGTAGAATTTTGACCAAATGGTCATAAATATTAACACATGGAACAGTAAGCATAAACAACAAATGCTCTTATTTTATAATTATGGAATTAAGAACTAAATTTAGATATGTTTTAAAGTAAAAATTATGAAAAGATATATTGGTTAAAGATATCTGAGTATCAAACATCAAATTTTAAGAAGGCTTTATTAGGGTATCTTGTGGTACTTAGATTTTTTTAATAGTATTTTTTAACTTTTTGAGTGAAGACATGAGTATGTACTCGTTCTCACTTTTAAGGTTTATCTAGAAAAAAGTTATGAGTTAGTATACAATTTGGTAAAAACTCCTTAGAGCAAATTAAGAATGAAGAAAAATTTCTTTTTTTAAGGCCAAATTAATAATTCCCAATTGTAACTAGAACATCATTTAGGAAAAATGTATTAATTACAGGTGGGGAAAAGTAGGTTTACAGTTTGAGTATAATAAACTCTGTTTACTCTTGTATTATTATTTATTAATTATTGTATGATTTTCCAAATGAACAACTTGTAAGCCTACTTTTGCCCTATCTTCTATGTTAAAAGAAAAAATTGGGCAGTGAAAAATGAGTATGTACTAAAGGATGCCCATTGTCATATATTTACATATTCAAAAAACAAATATTTAAATCTATATTTAAGATCTTTTGCACATATTCACAATAATAAAATTTGGAGAAAAATTTAAACTTGTAGTTATTGAGAATCTTTCACAACTAAAAAACATTGCAAACCTTTTACATGAAAAGTATTCACAAAAACAGGTACTTGGGCAAAGGAGATTACCAAACAGAACATACACACTGTTTATAAGTATTGTTGAAGAGAAAAAGACAAGCCCACAGTAGCATCACTTGTGCTAGATAGAGGTGATGAAACCAAACCTAAATTTAGTGTCTGACCTAATTGCTGTTTCAGGCATTTTTTCAAAACAAAATCTTTATCAACCAATCTGGAATTTTCTGGTCTTGCAGCAGTAAAGCAATCTGTCACAAGGGCCTGCTTCCTTGCCTCATAGAAAGCTGTGTCAATCTGCATAATAAAAACCCTTTAACCCCTATCCCCTGCAAAAGGAAATGTCTTGGTCCTGCCTTTTCCTTTGTTAGTAGTTCCCTTGCCCCACCCTTCTTCCTAAAAAAAACTTGTATTTTGTAGAAGCCCTAGGTGTGTCCTTCTAGTTGCTAGATGAGGTGCTGCCCATTTCAGTATTACTTTTTTAAAAAAGATTTTATTTTATTTTTAGAGAGAGGGAAAGGGAGGGAGAAAGAGGGGGCAAGAAATAGCAATGGGTGGTTGCCTCTTTCATGCCCCCTACTGGGGATCTGGCCTGCAACTCAGGTGTGCTCCCTACCTGGGAATTGAACTGGTGACCCTTTGGTGTGCAGGCCAGCACTCAATTCACTGAGCCACACCAGCCAGGGCCATTTCAGTATTACTTAATAAGGCCAATTAGATCTTCAATTTATTTGGTTGAATTTCATTCTTTTATCTATATATATACACATCTATATATTAACATATTCCTATGCAAATAATATAAAAAGATTTGGGAAGAAATGCAAAAGTGGTTAATTTAAGCTGGTGGAATCATTGTTTTTTTGATAAATTTTCTGGGTTTTACATGTTTTACACAGCATATATATTTGTTCCTCTTACAAAAGCAATACATGTTAGTGCTATTAACTTATTTGCTTGTTTAAGATCTACTCCCTGGCCTTGATGAGTTTACATTTATTACATTTCTGGGCTTCCACCAAAAGAGGCCAACCTAGACTGGATGTCAAGTAAAGTGCAATTCATTATTTAGAAGATGCATGGTGAAAATCCAGGTGAAATAAAGCATTTCTGGCAATAGTGAGTGCTCTTTCTCTATTCAATGATGGTAAATTCCTATGGGTTTCATGTGTATTAATGTCAACAATTCAATAGACTGAGGTGTTACATGTGGCCATGGCTGCATTTTATGATTTCAGTAATTCACACCTGCCTGGGCTTGGCCAGGTGGGGATGGCTCTGCTAATTTAACCAAATATCTGTATTACATCAATTTGCCCTCCTTTTGTGGCTTGAGAAGACAGCTTCACTGAGCTGCCTGTGATGCTGCCTGGATCCTAGCCTCCAGCACACTAAACGATGTCAGTCAGTGAGGCATGTGAAAGATACTCTACCATTTCTTCTGATGTGCTTGCTTTAGTTTAGGACTGGCACTGTATGGCCTGAACCTCACCTCCTGAGTACCTTCAGCTCCTCCCTCCTGGGTACAGGTCCCTTCTACATGATGGTATGTCAACAAAATGGTTGAACAAAAACCAAGGTTTCTTTCTTTCTTTTTCTTTCTTTCTTTCTTTCTTTCTTTCTTTCTTTCTTTCTTTCTTTCTTTCTTTCTTTCTTTCTTTCTTTCTTTCTTTCTTTCTTTCTCTCTTTCTCTCTTTCTCTCTTTCTCTCTTTCTCTCTTTCTCTCATCTTTCTTTCACACAGTTTGTTTCTCTTTAAGCAATCCTGTAGAACAGAATGTGAATCTCCAAATAGCTCTGTTCTTTGTTTCTGAAGGACTCCCCCATCGTATACCCATCTTGACAGTATCGCTTAGTCACACACTAACCTAACCAGCAGGGGGAAAGTCTGTGCCTGCTATTAAAGCCTACCTACTGGCTTAGTGTTTGCAATTCAATTCTAGCTATAAATCAACATCAGAGCATACAACCCAGCATGTTCAAGAGCTTTGTTTAAACATCAAAAAAAGAACACAGACAAGCACTATGATAGAAATATAACTAATCACTTGCAAATACATCTTTCCTGTCAGTAGGAGCTTAACCTTTCTGTTTAATGTGACTGAGAAAAAGTGTACTTATTTCTATTCTGTTTGCTCTAAAGAGATGTAGAATTTTTCTATGAAAAAGAGATTATATTTGTTCTTAATGTAACACAGAGCATAAGCATTTTAGAAGTGTTTAGCTGAAGGGAGCAACAAGAAACTGAATGCTGTGGAAACCTAAAAGCTGTGTATCAACATATGATCATGTAGTACTAGGAAAAAAGTAAAACATAGTAAAAACAAGATTTATTTTAAAGATAAGAAGGGATAGATATTTATTTGCTTGTTGACTGGCAGTGGATGCAATTTGATGCTTTGTGGTACATTGATTGGGATCAATTTAACTTCATCCTCTGCTCCTGGTTTTATCCGTTCATGAGGGGCCTAGGAAGGATTTATATGAGGTGCTTAGAAAATCCTAGAATCTATAAACCATTCCTTTAATTTGAATGCTACAGATTATGGATGAAAGTTTGGTCACCTGCGTGGATCAGTAGGATTAGAGACATCAAAGCAAGTAAAAATAAGAAAGACAAGCAGAGAAACAACAAACAAAAAGAACTCCATCACTGACACCAAAGGTAGTGTCAAGGGGGCTGGAAGGTTTGGCTGGCAGTAAAGCATTCGGAACTGAATGAGCTGTGCTTGAGCGCTCTCACTTTCTCAATTGGAGATCAATCTCAGAGGCGTGAAGTCTCAGGGTCATTGTTTTTGAAAAGGGACTCTTCTGTTCATTCTGGTTTGATATATCTTTGCAATACTGGTAATCTTGATCTTCAAGTGTCTTTGTGTAATAAAAATATTTTTAGCTAGATTGTAGCAGTGGGGGCTTTATATGACTTACTGGCATTTTTATTGGTGAGGTTCTTATATATATGTATATATGTATATAGATATGTGGTTCTGTTTGTGTATAAGAGAGACTGTCTAGTCTAATGATAATGCGACTGATGTCAACCCTATAACAAAGTGAAGAGTAGAAATACTGAGTTTGACAAAGCTAAGCTGGAATCTGGGACCCACAGACACACATTGTGAAACCTTGGGCAATACCATGATGCTTATTTTAGAGTTGTGACAATGAAATGGACTCTCATATAGAAAGCGCCACATGAAATTTTAACAGCCCGATCAGTTGTGGCCATTATTATCAATAGCATTATTATCATGATCAAAAAACAGCATACCAAGATGGAAGTTTTTTCCACACACATTTGTGTCACACACATCTGGATGACTTAAAAAAATAAAAGCCAGATAATAATTGACTCTCAGTAAGTTGAAAGAACAAGAGGACCATTTCCTTTCTTTTCTTTTTCTTTCTTTCTTTCTTTCTTTCTTTCTTTCTTTCTTTCTTTCTTTCTTTCTTTCTTTCTTTCTTTCTTTCTTTCTTTCTTTCTTTCTTTCTTTCTTTCTTTCTTTCTTTATAAAAGGCAGAGACTTAAGAACAGTTGTTATTGATCAGACAAATTTGATCCTTTACCCATGACTGAGGGTGGAACCACCTCTGCACTCTCCTCTAGTTTCAAACACACCAACTATAAAAAGTAGAGCATGGAGATGCTCTTCCCTCTCTCACTCTCTCCACCCCCATCTTATACCTTAGAAAATGTGCTCTGTATACAGACATGGCCATTATAAGTGGGTGTATTCACATATATCAAGGGTAATAGCCACTTCCCACTGGCAAATACTAATCCATATTGCCAATGAGTCTCCATTAGGGTAAAATGTAGCTGTTGTGCCCATTTAAGTAAAGCATTTCCAACAGCATGGCAGAATTATTGCACTATTAAAATGCTAATGCATATCCAGTGTTTTGAGAGAGATTGTAAGATCCTTGAGGGCAAGAATTTGCTCTGTCCTAAGGTTACATACTACATATAGAAGTGTGGAACACTTAATGATTTTGCTCTTAACAGCAAGCTAATTCTTTTTGTTCCAAGAAAAACTTAAGAGTGAAAATAACTTCCTGAGGCATCCTTCTCAGAAGGAGAAAATGAATTGGCAATTTCCAGAAATCAGGTCTGCAGGATCTTAGGACCATTACAAAGTTCTGTGACATTCAGTTCAGTTTTTCAAGAAAACAGAAAATGGACAAGCCTCAGAGATTGCCCCTTTGTATTTACGATCTTGAGAGAAGAGGAGATGAGCCCCTTGCTCAGCACTCTTGTCCAGAGCTAACTTCCCTCTAGCTTTGATTTTCTGGGTCTTCTCCTTCTCTTCCATGTCTCCTACCTTCCGTCTCAGATCCACAGCTTTACTACCCAGACGTGTTCATGCTTATTTATAGAGTAGATAGATTAAAGGCACTACTTTGGACCTCACAAACTGGTGAAAAGAATAACAGTAGAATGTTTAGGATAGAAAGTGATGGATATAATCAACTACCAATTGATAATAAATATTCTACTAATGTCCTAGGTATTGGTGTTGTGCAGGTAGGGGCTATGGTAGGGTGGATGAATGGAGGTTAGGAACAGAATTTGAGAAGAACAGGTGAGCATTGTCAACCTATTAAAAAGCAGTAACTAAGGTTATCTTTATTTATAGTCAGCTTATAACAAGATGAAAAAAGAATGAACAGAATATTCTGATTCATTCTGACTTCAAGAAGAAATTGAAATCAAACTAGTAATATTTATTATATAAAAGTTAAATATACATTCACACTTTATTAATATTTTCATAACTTGCTCCTATGTATTATCCTGGGTGTTATTTACCTGCTCAATTTCTATTTGTTAAATTTTTGTATATTTTTAAACATTTTGTAAAAAGATGTGGTAGTAGATGCATTAATGGTATTTGAATATACAGAGAACCACCCCCTTCTCTTTTGAACGACAATGACAATTTCCTCAGATGAAAATTATTTGCACCCTTGGTTTTCTGGACAATAATACTAAACTTCTATGCTTACTAAACAGCTTCACATGAAATAGAGACCACAAATTAACTCTTCCTAGGTGTTACTTTAACATAATAATAAATTGAAGCAGTGTAGTAGTGAACCAAAACACTTGAATCACACTTACATGTAGAAAATCCTCTTCCCCCTGAGGTGGTTGTCTCATTTGAGTAGTGGATGTTAGGAAACCCAGTTCTGCCTTCTCTTTCACAAGCTCCACACATGTCCCCCTCCTGACATGTGCCATGTTGTTATTTCAGCTCCACGTTGTCTTGACAAAAGCCAAATTACTTACGAGAAACAGCAAAGAGGCTGTCATCTGTTTTGCCCAGGCAAAAGAATCTACAAATAAATGCACTAAAGTGTAGTAAAGAACCCTGTATATTATTCTTAAAAGCCAGTGTCCATCACTGTCCTGGGGTGAAGAAAACTGTCTCTTGCTAGAGGAGTCATCTGCCTGTTTTTGTTCTACTTAACTGAGTGGTTCACAGTACCTCCTCAGCCTGGTAGTCAGGAAGCCAGAACTCTCCCAGGGATTTTCCAACCTCCCGAAAATGCACACTGAATCCTGTGGGAGGGTGTAGCACTTTCATGAGCAGATGCCCCCTGGGTTTGACTTTTCTTTCATTCAGTTCCCACAGTCTGTCTCCTTTAGCCTAGCTCCCAGTTCCCAGTATTTTCTGCCTCCAATCCTCTCCCTTATGGAACTTCAGACATTCCAATATGAGAATGGCCCTTGGCCTGCTCTTCAGAGTCATAAAACTTTATGCTTTAGAAAGCTATTGGTAGCTCTCCTTTACTCATGTTTTTTCCGGTCCTGAAATAGGACAGAAGGTTCTGGTTCTGTCAGTGGCAACAAGATGGTGGATGCCTTTTTTCTAGTTCAACTCACCAAAGGTGAATATTGTAGCCATTTTCCTCTTAAGTTACCCATTAGACAGTACAACTCAACAGAGTGAATATTATTTTCTACCTGCGAAAGGTGAGCATTAAAAAGCAGTAACTAAGGATATCTTTATTTCTACTCAACTTATAACAAGATGAGGAAAAGAGTATTCAGACTTTAAAAAGTTATTTGAGGAACATGATTTTGTTTTTATATTTTGCAAAGCATTAAATCTTAAATTCTTATACTGAGTTATAACTTGCTCAGAGTTTACTTTTATGACGACATGTGTTTTGTTACCAGGGACTATCTGTAAGGCAGAGTGGGAGGGTGATGCACTTCCTGCACATACAAACTCCTCTTTTACTTGGTTCTGGGCAAGGGCATCTGAGGCCATTTGAGAGACATGAGAAGGACCCTCAGGAATCATGCCTGTGATGCCTGTCATATGCTCTCTCAGACCATGTAGCTGAAACAATATGTGATTTGAGTCAGTATCACCTGAAAGCTCTTAGAAATTATTTCCCAGTTGGCTAAATTGTCAAAAACAAAACAAAACACTAATAATTCTTTGCTAGTCAAATCCATGGCTTGGAAACACCGATGCAAGATTCCCTGCACACCCCCAACCTACTGATCAGGACAAAACTTTTCTAAACTGCTGACCCTTCCCTTCGGCACCTGCTCTTACTTTGCTCCTTGAATTCGATATTTAGGACTTTTCTTTTCCAAAGCATTACTGTCTTACCTAAATTCCCTTGCTTAGGTCCCAGCCAATATAAGGGCTTCTGACCTTTCACTCCAACAAGTTTCTGTGTTACTCATGGGGATTCCAGGAAACTAGGGCACATATCAATTATTTCTATTGGACAGTAATAGATATTTGAGGTTACATAATCCATGAACAATATACTACTTTAAAATTTCATCATTTCTTATAGTCATTATCATTTAAGGTCCCTATAAATGTTGGCAGCCATAAAGAACTACTTGAACTTTGTTATTTGAATGGCCTTCAAACTTCAGTATACACATATTAATGCCTTAATCTGGGGTCAGACTAGCCTAGATCACATTTATATACAATTCAAAGAAATCAGACTCTCTAACTTGCTCATTTTAATGATTAAGGGAGTTTATTATCTGTTATTTCTGGGAGACAAATCAATAAAATTAAAATATAGGAAGTGGGGGAAAAAACCTTATGTTATGCAAGGAGTTCCCCTTCTTTCTTTACATACTTAACAACATGAGTCAATGGAATGTGGAATTGGAATATCAATGTATGTTAGTTGCAAATCTACCATTTAATTAGCTCCATTACCCTAACTAAATCACCCAATTTCATGTTGTCTAGTTTTTTGGTGTTTTTTTTTTCAAGTGAGGATAACAAAATCTTCATTTTAAGAGACAAGCTGAAAATTGTGAGGTTGTTTAAAATGTTAATACTTTTGAGCTTAACTACTGTTTCCTGAGTTTTAAAGATCTCACTAAAGTGAAAACAAAGTCAATATTTTTGGAGAAGAATAATTTCTGTCTTATAGAATATAAACCTCAAAAGTGCACTACATGTGCTATGTTAGCACCAGGTGACAAATGTCTATTTTCACAGGTCTGAAAGAGGTCATCAGACAAACTACTTGGTGGAGGTGAGTGGACCGAGGCGCTGAAGCTGAACACAGTGGGCAGCCCAGCCTCTCTGATCCCCCTTCACGTGGGTGACTGCTTACGCAAGTTTGTTCAGAACATTGCTTACATAACTAGCTCACCCTTGTTTACCTTCCCCCAACAAATATTGCAACTGCTGTAGCTAATTTCATAGCAGTTGATAATATACTAATCTTTAATATATAAAAGTATATTAGTAAATAATATGTATTTGATACTATGGTTTGATAATATAATTTCCACAGTCTAAACATTCATATTGCATCATGAGACCAAGTGAAAACATTTACCTCACCAAAGAATGCTCATTTTCTAGCTTTCAGACCAACATACTGAAAAGTACAATTCTCAAAGATGTTATTTTACCTAGAAGATGTGAAAGGACATGCAAGTTTTTCAAAGGCTAATAAAAATATGAAGAACATAGGAAAAACATGTTGGATCCAAACTATAAATGGACATTGCAAAATTATAATCAGTTTATGGTTAGGTAAACATTCTCACATTCTCAAAATGTAATATTATACAAATTAATTAACTATGACTTATACCATTTTACAGACATATACACATGTTTCTATAATGTGGAATGTGAGCACGTTTCAATATTTGATGTGGTCTTCTACTAGCAAGATGGTTCAGGGCCAAATAAGATCTTAAACTGGTTCTGCCTACAAAATCCCATTTATTAATGGGGAAGATTTCTGTTGTTGTTGTTGTTGTTGTTTAAAAAGAGTTATTCGCATCTGTTTAGTCTTTTCTACCTCTAACACTGTTTTATAAAGATCTATTTACTTCATGATTTTAGGTTTTCTTTATTAATCTTAATTAACCTTTCTTTAGGAGAATAAGCCCAGTCTGGCACATAAACCCCTTCCATTAATATTAGATGCTGCTGGTATGTGATTACACTAAGGACATTCAAGTTCGCAAACTGTCACATCTTTAAGCATATTCCTTTTCTTCCTCTCCCTTTTTTTTTTAAGTATTAAACAAAATGTATCTCCTCCTAGTGGTAGCACAAGGGAAATCACAAGCTCACTGTATTACACCACAGTGACAGAATGTCATTTCAATTGCCTTATTAACCATATGAAAAAATATATCACAACAGTGAGAAAACTTCTCAGTTATCTATATCTTCCCCCTTAGGCTATTGTCATGAGCCACTGGCATACTAAGAAGGGTGTACTAATTCAGTTGTCAGCTGCCTCACCTATTAAAAAGGGAGGAAATACCAGCAACAACATTGAAACCCATAATAAGGGTGCTGAAGAGAACTGGATAGCTCTGTCCAGTTGTAGTCCTGAATTAAACACTCCCTCAGAAATGCGCCATTTGAACTGTCAAGGAAAATGCTGCTGTCACCCACATCGGGCTTGGTAATGAAGCATTAACAGTGTTTTGAAAGCAGCTTCCCCTGGCTGCATTTGGGGAACATGAGACTGGACACTAAGACTTGAAATTTGCAAGTGGAGTGTAAATATCGTTTACCTCATGTTCTTTTTATAGGAATGAGGAGCTCATGAGAAAAATATGAAAGTGTATGGTCTGAAAGTCAGATCAGTGGTCAGGGAGGCCAAAAAACAACAGATGGATGAAACCCGAACCAGCATGATGAGTAGAAAATTTAAATTTGTTAGTTTTTGACCAGGTTTCTAGAAATATGCTGAATTTCTAAAACTGATTTCTGAAAGCCTAGGAAAATGATAAGAGTTTATCAAATGATGTCCACTCTAAGATACATCAAATTTATGTATCACTGGATGTGGTAGGAAGAGGTATGATAACTGATTCGTAAGCATATATCAGATTTACTTTTTCAT
Organism: Trachops cirrhosus; assembly: GCA_028533065.1. Classification (NCBI taxonomy): domain Eukaryota; kingdom Metazoa; phylum Chordata; class Mammalia; order Chiroptera; family Phyllostomidae; genus Trachops; species Trachops cirrhosus. The sequence continues at coordinate 109,149,536 of CM052541.1, read as the reverse complement.
AAACTATTAAAGCCACACTCTGTATAAAACAAAACTGACTTTAAGCCCTAGGTTAAATATATTGGAGAACTTTATACTATTTATGGTACTACTTTAACCTACACAATGATAACAAGGTTGAGTATCAATTAGTATAGCTTATCTTTTAGAGAGAAGTTAAATACTGACCAGAGTGAATGCTTCTCATCTGTAGTCATTTACCTGGTAAGTATCAGGAGATGATTTGAACCCAGGACTGACTCCAAAGTCCTTGAGTTTTCCTCTGTATCATGTCAGAGAAAGCCAGTATAATGGGTTTTGACCTTGAATCCATGTGAAAATCAGACTGACAAAGCAAGTGCATTTACACACATAATTTAAAACTCATTATATAGTTTTAAATTACTCATATTTATTATAGGACTTTGGGAGCATAAAGTCTTCCCTAGTCTTAATTTAAGGAATTTTGTATCACTTAAGCGTAAATATTAATTCTATGTATTTGTAACCATTTAATTTGACAGATTTTTAAAAGATGCTAGCTGACAAAATAGGCTAACAATATCTTTAATGCTTCTTATGTGGTCTTTAAAACTCATTTTCTTTGTTCTGATTTTTTAATTGAAATGTATTTTATTAATATTGAGTTGGCAAAAAAATCTGTTCAGTTTTTTCCATAAAATAAAAGACACATTTTTCGGTTTCACCAATAACTTTATTGATCTGGATATTTTGAGTGTGTTGGCTATCTCCCACATGGTATTACATTGATTGTTCTCAATTAATGTCTTGATTTGATTGCTATCAACTTCAGCTGGTCTGCCCAACCATGGAGCATTGTCCAGAGAGAAACCTCCAACACAAAACTTTGCAAACCACATTTAACACATTCAATCAGTCACAGCACCTTCTCCATACACTGCACAAAAAAATCTTTTTTTGTGTTTCAGATGTGTTTTACCTTTCTTGACATAATAAAGGACAGTGTGCCGAAAATTTTGCATATATTCTTCCATCTTCAATATTAAAATGGCTACACAAAAATTCATCAATTTTGATCAGTTTTTTTAAATGCACACTGATATGACAGCTGTCACAATACAATCTAACAAAATTGTTTTGAATGAAGCTAAAGACAACAAATCACTGCTAGAGCCATCTTACAAAAAAAAAAACTAAAACTTTTTGGCCAACCAAATACTGTATAAAACTAATGTATACAACATGTTAATATATTATGTTTATACATCTAATATGATTGCCACTGTAGTGATAATTAGCACCTCCTCACATTACATAATTATCATTTCTTTTTAGTAGTTGAATAATTAAGTTCTGGTTTCTTAGCAAGCTTAATGAATTATAATACAATATCGTTTTCTAGATTATCTATACTATACATTACATCTCTAGGATTTTTTTTTTACTATTCATTTTAATAACAGTTGTCCCATTCTCTTACCCTCCATTCCTGGTAACTGCCATTTTACCCTCTGTTTTTAGAATTTAGTTATTTTGGGCTCCATTTATAAGTGATATCATACTGTACATGTCTTTCTCTGACTTAGCACACTGTGGTCAAGATTCATCCACATTGTCTCAAATATTTGGATCTCCTCCTTTCTCAAGGCTGAGTAATATTCCGTTGTGTACAGCTAGATAAGTGGATGGATAGATAGATGCTAGGTAGGTAGGTAATAGATTAGATAGATAGATAGATAGATAGATAGATAGATAGATAGATAGACAGATAGATATCACAGTTTATCCATTTATCTGTTGATGGACAATTTAGTTATTTCCATCTCTTGACTACTGTCAATAATGCTGCAATAAATATGGGAGTGTGTTTATCTCTTTGAAATCATGTTTTCAGTTCCTTTGGGTATATATGCAGAAGTAGAATTGCTTGATCCTATGGCAGATTTTTTTCAATGTTTTGAGGAACTTTGATACTGTTTTCCATAGTGTCTGCAATGATTTACATTCCAGCAAAGGTTTTCTCTTCTTCATATCCTTGCCAGTACTTTTTTATGTCTTATCTTCTTGATGATAGACATTCTAACAGGTGGGAGGTGATATTTCATTGTGGTTTTGACTTAAATTTCTCTGATTATTAGTGATGTTACGAATCTTTCTTTTCATGTGTCTTTGACCATTTGTATATCTTCTTTGGAAAAATGTCTATTTAGTTCTTCTACCCTTATCTGATTCATGACTTGCTAACATTTTCTCCCATTCTATAGGTTGTTTTCATTTTGTTGTTTCTTTTGCTGTACAAAAGCTCTTAAGTTTCATGTAGTCCCATTTGTGGATTTTTGTTTTTGTTGTTTGTATTTTTGGGCTCATATCCAAAAAATCATTACCAAGGTTAATGTCAAGAAGCTTCTTTCCCACATTTTCTTCTAGGAGTAGTATGGTATCAGGTATTAATTATTTTAAGTTTTTTTTAATCCATTTAAGTTAATTTTTGAGTGATATGACATAAGGGTCCAATTTCATTGTTCTGGATGTGTGTATCTGGTAAAACTCATTTTCTTAATAAATATTGGGAGAATATTGCTGTATGTTTTTAACTTATGTGGTAGAAAACATAAACTGTGCAATATTTCATACCTACAACATTTATTCACGTGTTCCCTATCTAGAGTTTTACCCCAGAATTTGTCTCAAGAACCTCATTGTCTTAGCCTCATGGCATGCCACCACTCATAAGTTACGGTACTCTTTCTTTGTCCCTATTTTTATTTTCCATCTTCCCTTTGTTCCTCAGTTCAAATTTTAAAAGATCTATTTGATCCAGCTTGTGGGAACCCCAAGCTGGCATGTAAAAAACTATGAAGGGCCTTATGAACAGTGAAAATCATCTTTACATTAATTCTTTGGTAGAAAGAAGACACTGCCCTTACCGGTGTGGCTCAGTTGGTTGGGCATCATCCCACAAAGCAAAAGGTCACCAGTTCAATTCCTGGTCAGGGCACAAGCCTGGGCTGTAAGCTCAGTCCCTGGCCAGGGCGAATATGACAGGCCACTGATATATATTCCTCTCTCACATAGGTTTTTCTCTCCCTCTCTTTCTTCCTCCCTTTACCTGTCCCTGAAAGTAAATAAATAAAATCTTTAAAAAAAAAAGAAAGAAGACACTGAACAGTTATGATATACATGTCAGTATATCATAATTAGGTTTTGGGAATACTTACTACCAGTCTTAACCACAGGATGTATTCATTGGTGCTTATGGATCATATTATTTTTCCTGACTCTTAACCTTTATGGATAGATAACTTACCTGTATCAGAAGTCGAAGACTGGAGGAGATATAATCTTAGTTTCTGGATTCATATACGTGGAGGGACTCCCCCCCAAAATGGACTTACATTCTGGAGGGCAGTCTGCATGTATTACAGGCTTCCCCCGCTAAGGGAGTATTCTAGGAACCCACCTATATCAGTGTACCAGCTGACATTTTTGTGACAGGCTGAGTTCAGCTGCAGTGAATTTTTTAAAGACTGGTTCAATGCATTTGTCCGTTTCATGATTGGTGATTTACAAGCGCACCTGCCCATACTGCACTAAGTGTACAGCAGTTTTTTACCAAATATGGCATGGCCCCCATGTTCTATCCCCCTATTCACCCAACCTTGCCCTGAGGGACTTTATTTTGTTTCTCTTGATGAAAAAAGTCCTCAAAGGGAAATGTTTTGCCCATGTGGAAGAGGTGAAACAAAAAACGGCAGAAGCACTTAAAAGGCATCAAAATCGGTGAGTTCTAAAATTGTTTTGAGCAGAGGAAAAATGTCTTGATAGGCATATTGCATCAAATGGAGAGTACTTGGAAGGTGATTGAAGTTTAAATATTTAAGAATAAATACAAAATTTTTGTAAATAAATTGCAGAGTTTTGGGGGGGTTCCCCTTTCACAGATCTGGATTTGAATACTTGACTTGTCACTTAGATGGATGCCTTTCCTGAGTGCTTGCTACCTCCTCGGTTTGCTCATCCTTAAAATAAAAAAATAAAAAAAAAAGCCTTTCATAAGGTTTTTATGAGGGCATGTAAAAATATTTGAAGTAATTCTTGTCCAGTGCATATCACTATGGAGAAAGACAGTACAAAATATGGTTTCTAGTGACATGCTGATTCTCTACCTTCAGAAAAATAACAACAATAATAGTAAGTTTGAATTTCAACTACATACCTGAATTCAAATATTAATACTAATTTTTAAGGAAATAATATTATATACACTTTAATACTAGTTTTGCCATTACTTGCAAGTCCCCTCTGAGTCTCAGTTTCTTAATCAGTGAAATAGTGATGAACACATTGGACAAAACTAAGAAGGAGGGTGGAAGCAAGGGAGGGAGGTGGGTTTGGCTGGGGTGAGGCAGAGGTGGGGAGAAAATGCAGACAACTGTAATTGAACAACAGTAAAGTAATTTAAAAAATTATCTTTAAAGAATATTGTAAAAGTAAAATATGCAAAACATATAGTATTCTAATAAGTTTAGAGTTCTTAACAAGTATATGGGTTAATCTTGGATCTGTCTGGAGAAATTTTTAAATTCCACCTCCCAACACTTTATTCTGCGTTCTCTCCTTGCATTCCCCAAAATTTCTTCATGGCTCTCTTTAAAACCCTGTATATAGAAAGAGGGTATGTTTGGGGAGTGGGTGGTCAGTTCTTACAGATTATTTAGTTGCCTGAGTGGATATCCTCAATATCACTCACAGCTTGTAGCCTTGGAGATGATATCACTGCTTGGCTTGGAGATGGTACCAAGAATCAAAGCCAATGCTTGGCTTTTCTTTCAAGCAGAGAGCAGGGTACACTCCCTAGTTAAGAACTTATACTCTCTGGGTGCCTGATTTAGGGTATAATATGCTGAGTTTTGAAAGAGTTAATAATCAAGGTCTTGTGATGGTGATAAGATAAAATAGTAGAGTTCATATGGGGAGTGCAAACTTGGAGCTTGATGGTGAGGTGAGGCTTATGAGGCTAAAAGCAAGAAGGGGGATAGCAACTCTAGGAGTGGGCTGTAGATTGAGTAACCACTGCTGCAGTGGAGTTTTACATCCCCACTGTGTGGGCCTGTTGTTTCTTCACATTCTGAGGGTTAGAAACTCAGGTCATTGGCATTTCAATTTATTCAGCTTTGTACGCTTTACTGTGTATGCTAACAGGTGTTAGAACAACTGTTCTGTTTTCCACCCCTTTATTCCTATGTTCCATTTGATTTGGGATATATTACAGTATCTGTGGCCAACAGCCCCATTTCTGCTATGGTAATTTTACAGATCTGATTCTTAAATATCTTGGTCCTACTTTCTTAAATTGTGTCTGTAATGCACAGTTGCCTATAAGAGTAATGTCAATATTATCTAAACTATCATATTATCATTTATATGGGTGGCCAGTCTAAGTCAAAGTTTCTCACAGTGTAACCCACTGACTGGCCGGCAGCGTTAGCATCATCTGAGAAAGCTAAATGAGAAAGTTGGGTTGGTAGCCAGGAGCTGGTATTTTAATAAGCCTCCAGGTGATTCTGACAGACACCAATAGTAGATAATCATTTGTTTAGATTCTGTATTGAGGAAACAATCATTCAAGGTGACTTGGAAGATCTGCTGACCTTGATTGTCTTCCTTTCTAGAATTCAATCATTATAGTTCTCTTGCTATTGCCTGATAAAATTCACTTATCTTTGGAAAGGATAGTAGATTAAGCTACTGATGATAATTTATAATTTTGTATAAATTTGTTAACATTTTCTTTTCCTTGAAACAGCTTTGATAGTAGTTAATTTGAAAAACATTATTTGAGGGAGTGGATAATTCCAAACTGCCAATGTTTTTTATTTCATTCAATAAATTGAGATTTTAAAGTCAATATCTTAAAAATTAAAAACATAACATATGGAACATTATATTACAATCACTTTAAAAGTATTTGAGTTTATTTGTAGCAGTTTTTATGTGAAGACATTCTTAATTTGTGCTTACTAATATCTCCAGTTCAGAGAAGCACTGGTTAGAGTCTAGAAAAACAGAAACCTCTGGTATTACTCCTGAGAGATTTTATTAGATGAATATAACCCAGGGACACAACTAAGTTCAGCTAAAGTTTTATTGATATTTGAAGTCCTCAGTTCAGGTCGACTAATACCCCAAATAGTGGGCATATTTTGGAGAAAAATATGTACAAAAAACATAAGTATTTCAGAAACTGAACCAAGAATTCTAGTTACTAAACTATTGGCAGGCAGACTGCAGGCAGCCCTATTTTATTTCTGAGGGTGAGGGAATTTTAGGAGAAAAGTGATGGCTAAGTACCTCCTGGAATATAACTCTGAAGGCATTTCCCATAACTCTTTATTTAGTGTGTAATGATGGTGTGGTCCAGGCAGTAATTCCTTATATTTCCAGTTCCATTTGCTCTAGTCTGTGTTACTTACTGTGTATGCAACTCTACCTGGGCGCCTCTCTGCTCACATGGCTAGTAAGTGCTACAGCCAAGATTTAAGTCCAGCACAGGAGCTCACATTCTTCATCACTGGTTAATTCTCATCAGGGTTAACTAATTCACCCAGGTTATTCAACCAAATGCAGAGAAATATAAAGACTATCTATAGGGTGACCATATCTTCCACATCTTACAGTTTGGGAAAAATTGCAATTTAAATGATTGTCCTCACATAATTATTAATCCTGTCCCTTTCCATTCTCAAAACCAATCCAGTTTCAACAAAACTATATTGTCAAATTAGCATTACAATTTAAATTACAGTTCTGTTTTCCCATATTTTATTTTTTACACAAATTTATTTGATGCAAGAAAGTTAATTTATTTAGCTAGTTATGTTTTTCCTGTGTTCAGAGCACATGCAAAAGAATTTGATCTGTAGATCAGTTCATCTCCTCCTATGGCATCTTACTTAAGTCAAACAAAAAGCTATTTCCCTTATGAAAAATAAAGTACAGGCCCTGGCAAGGAATACGCTGTAGTAATGCACTTTTTGAAAGTGCGTGGTCAGTTTATAAAGAAAAATAGTTTAGGGCTAGATAAAACAAGAAGAGGCAGACACATTTTTAGACACGTCACAACATTTACTGTGATTTTTGGTGAAAAGTGCAGCACATTTCAGCAGACTGAGAAAACTAGCAGCACAGCTGGCCTAGAGAAAAAAGGAAAATCTGCCTTTCACCAAGATTTTGAAAATTTTGTTGTAAAAGGCCTCTTGAGATGTGAGATGCTGTATATTTTCTTCAGAATTCTGCATTCAGCCTATTGTTACCTTAGGATTTTCAAATAAATAGTTAATCCTCTCACAGATTCCCTGCAGTGTGTAGGGTTATGGCAGTGTCCTCAATATCCCTAGTGCCCTCATTAATGAATGCGGAAAGCGATGCCTGCATGGGTAAGTGTCATGCTTGCTTGGTGGAGGTTCAGTTAGTGGTGAGGACCACAGAAGGGAGGAGCCCCTACTCTCAGTGGCCGCCTTCCTTTCCCTGACTTTTGAATGCCCTTCTTTGTAGTTTTCTACTTCTAGCAATTTCTTATGGTATTTCTTATTTCTTATTGTCTTACTGTTTCTTATGTTGCCACTTATTGTATTTTTCCATTTTTAACAGCTTTTAAGAAAATGGTCCATGCTTTGCTCCTCTACTTCAAAACTCTACTCAGGCTTAGTTTCAGGTAAATATGACATCTTCATGTGGTGTTGGAGGTCCTTTGATGTGGTCATGCTAGAGGCAGGTACAGAAGATGGGACTGGCCCAAGTATAAGGAAAGAGGTTTCATTTACCCTGGAAATGAAGGAAAGAGGTACTCCTCCTCCCTAATCCAAAGCTCCAATGCAGGTATGCACACCCCCCACACACATGACATATATGTAGACATATACACCCATACTCCCTACACATTAAACATATACTCATGGATAATTTTAACCATAGTTGCCATTAGGATTGCCTGTGCCAAAACCATCTAAGGTAATTTTCCTCTATCACCAACAGTTTTTTGTTCTTTGGCTCACTCCTCTAATCTTAGGACCCAAGGTGGCAAGAAAACTCTGATGATAGAAATAAACTTTTTCCATATTTTCTATAGTTTCCTATATTATTCAGCTAGTTACTTTGTTGGTTAATGTTAATGTACTAATAGTGGGTGACACTATTAGAAAAATATTTAAAAAATAGTGGGTGGCAAGTTAGAAAAATATTCACCTAAATCTCTGGAGTAGTTTCAGGGACCTGGAGTGGCAAGAGTTCTCAGAGATACTGCCTTTAACTTGAGCTGCCCTGTTCACAAAAAGGGTGATTTACAAACAATATTATTTTCTCTTCCTAATGTGTCATTTATTACTTAAGGAAAGTTGGTGTGCTTTTCTTGGACTAACCCATTAGTCACCATAATAATAATAATTTCAAAGGTATGGCCTTCAGTGAAGAATCAAGGAAATCATGGAATCATAAACTCATTCAAGATTGGTCCTGTGAAGAACTAGCTAGCCTACTTTAGGTGTCTATAGAATATTCTTTCCACCTTCAGGTATTGCTGTACAGGGTGGATCCCCTGCACTTAAAACCAGACCTATGAATGGCAGAATTTTCCTAATTTTTAGATTCTACCTATTGATAAAACAATAGTGATCCTTTCTATTTATATGTTTTTATCACAGTTTATAAAGAATATTCATATCCATTAATCATTTAAGTACTTCCAGGGAGACTTTTCTGAAATCATCTCAGAAAATTGTTCCTGCATTATGTTCTCTAATAAAACAGAGACCTGTATCTAAAGCAAAGGCAGGGAAGGTAGCTTCTATGGCTCAAGAAATGCTTGAATGACCCTGAAACCTGTGCAGTCACAGATTTGATGCTAGGGGGAAAATTAATTGAGTAAATTAACTTAGGACACTTTAAAAATACAAGAGTAGAATTGTGACTTTTTTCTCAACAACTTTGTTAATGTAATAAAGAAAAATTGTGTAGTAGACTTTGTTCAAGATGTCTACAGTACACTGGAGCAGAGAAAGAATTTCAGGAGGAAAACAATAGGTCTCAATTCAGATTGACATTTTTCTTCACTTGGCATTGAGGGAACATCATCTCAGGAGGAAAAGAAGTAGTAAGATTGAGTAATTTGAACATACCAAGCGCTTAGTGAATGTAAACTAACAGATTCCCAGCTGTGGGAGAGAGTGCCAGAGGTCATCTGCTTTTATCAAAGCCTCCCAGCAGGGTCACCCTGAAACCTATTCCTAAAAATATGCTGAAGTTTAAGCCCAATGTGGAATGAGCTATACAGAATTAATGAACTCAGATTCCTATTAAACTTACTTTTGTTCTGTGGCTAAAACCCAAAATTTAAAAAAAATGGAATAAGACCATTTGACTACATTCAAATGTGGAGATTTTATTTTCTTAAACATGAGCAAATTAAGAACATGCCTTCTGAAACAGGTCTGAGTTGATCTAGTATTTATTTGTTTCAAAAACAATTATAGTCTTTAAGATAAAGGAATTTCATAGCCTCCAACAAAAACATTTACTACACTTTCATATGCACAATAAAAACCCTGTATTTAAATTAAACTCCTCAATGCATTTTAAACACATTTTCTTGCCTTTGTAAGGAGTGGCCATTTTCTTTCTTCTTCTTTAAAAATAGTTTATTTGTTTATTTTTAGAGAGGGGGAAGGGAGGGAGAAAGAGGGAGAGAAATATCAATGTGTGGTTGCCTCTCATGTGGCCCCACTGGGGACCTGGCCCACAACCCACGCATGTGCCCTGAATGGGAATCAAACCCGCGACTCTTTTATTCACAGCCCACACTCAATCCACTGAGTTACACCAGTCAGGGCCATATCCATGCCATCCATTCTTTTCCATTAGAGTTTTCACCAAGGGTTCCCTTTTAAATTATAAAACTGTAATTTCTTATACTTCACTTTCAATCAAGTCACAGAAGTAGTGTTGATTGTGTTTATAGTTTTTAACAATCTACTTTGAAAACTTAAATGTTTTTTACGTGTGGAAAAAGAGTATCAGGTAGGTCCACAGTTCAGCTTCCCTTGGAACTGGCACCGCAACCACAAATCCCTGATTAATGTTGTCCTGTTAGAGATGAAGAAACTGAGGTTTACAGAGGTAAATAGAGGTCATGCATGGCACTAACCATGGAGACAGAGATGGAAGATTTATTTTTGAATTCTACCCCTATTTATCTCATTAAGTTGTACTACCTTTAAATACTCCATGCATCTTGTCTTTAATTTTAATAATGTGAATATATCATCTCATCAAATTAAATGAAACTAAGCAAAAGGCTAGTTTTAAGATGTCAAAATCATAATAAAGTTCAAAAGTCTAGAAAACACTCACAATAAAATAATACACTTGGGATCTCTGTAGGTTATCAGTGACTGTCATTCCCTTTCTTCCCGCTCAGTCACATGGGACATTTATATAATTTCTTCAGCATTACAATAGAATTACTCCCCCGAGAAATCCCATACTGTGAGAATGTATTCGAGTAATTGAGCTGGCAGATGGCCTTAATATAGGAAATATATTGATGCAACAACCACTTACTTCCCTGACCGATGAAGCTGATAAAAGAAAGAGTAGAACAGAGAATATATGAGAGGAAAACACACAGGCTGCTTAGACACATGCTGTGGGAGTTGGAGTCAAAGTAATATAACCTCCCTCATTCACTTTGATTAATTTTTTCCTCTGGTGGCATTATTTTATTCTCACCACATTGTTCAAGACTTTATTATAGAAGGTAGCTATTTTCCATTCTTGTTGATTTGAAGCACCAAGACCCATATGTTCATTCATACAGTGCATGGAGCCCTGTAAGCCTCATTTTCCCAAGTTTACAGAGCCACGGTTTCCCGTCCCTCTGTGAGCTCCACCTTGCCGGAACCAGCTCACTTGCTTTATTTCCTGCAGTCCCTGACACGGTGCTTGCACATAGTAGATGTTTAACGGATATGTGTTAAATGAACTGATGCTATTTACTACAGTGACCCCCCCACTTACAAACTTCATAAGCACTAGTTACTATCTCATTCAAGGTGAGCTAAATATCCTATTTTCTCCCAGATATTGCCTTTATTTAATAAATTAGGCCATCCCAAATTGACATGCCAGATATATGTTACCTGAGTTACCTTAATTAACTGATTCCCTATGGAGAAATTGGTACTTTCTGCAAATACTTATAGTAATAAATGAAATGGTGACCAAAGAATAGAGGAGTTCAGAGTCAGAAATACTGGATTGAAATTCCTGCTTTCAGATTACTTAGCTCTGTGACCGCAACGATGTTACTTACCTACTGAGGCTCAGTTTCCTCTCTTGCAGTAATGTCTGGCTTCTGAGATACCTCACACGTGCATAAATGTCAGGGGACTAGCCTAGTGCCTGAAGCGTTGGAGGCCTCACTCCCAGGTGACTATTGCTGTTCTTTAATTTCACATGGATCATGTACTGCCAACCCACTTATCTAGGGGCAAGTATTAAAGTGTTTTACTAACCATTATTTATTTAAAATGAAAGTGTATGAAAATAAATCTCTGCTGCACTAAAATATAGGATAAACTATTCAGTTTAAATATATCAATCAGAACAGCAGAAGATTACAATAGTATTAAACTGTAAAATTAAAGATTTAAATCTTCCTAATACTTTTCCTAATATTGGGGACAATTTTGTATTATTTAGCAAGTCCTGAAGGTCGGTAGAGCAGCAAGTTCTGGGGCTTCTGGGGAATGGCGAAGCAGCACAAAAATATGTATACGATTCTGGCTGCTTCTCCTTGGCCCATTTACACAGTCTCACTGTGTCAGCATTTGAAGGTTTGCAAGCTATAGTGATGCCAGATGAGACTTGAGGAGAACTAGTTTCTATTGCAAATGCTGGAAAGAAATTTTCTAAAAAGCTTCCATTATGATTTGATAATTAGATAGTTGCTTTGGTCTGTTTTTCATTCACCCATTTATTATTCTTAATAAAGACTACACAGGGACTACTACATGAAGATTGAAACCAATGCCGGAATAAGAAATCAACTTGACCATGACCACCATGCAGTTTATAGTGTAATGAGAAGAGGGGGGATTTATAATCAGGGATGTTCAGTAAAATACTATGGGTCCATTAGCTTAATTAACACAGGTTAGATTCTATTTAATGTGGCACACATTTTAAACAGAAAGTATTTTAATTTGGTCAAAATATAGCACTTGCTCTTTGGATGGTGGGGTCAGCAAATTGCAATGACATATTATGAGTTGGACTTGCAAGTCACAATATGTCTACATTAAAAAGTCTCTCCTCTTTTATGGTCTTGCTGAGATTGTTACGATTTTTCTAGATTCCTTGGATAAATTGTTTTCTTCAAGGGTCAGTAGAGAGATCAGCATATAAGTACATTGTTTGAAGTCTAAATGCTTTCAAATAGAAGGAAATAAAAAGGTAGAAAAGCTTTCACAGACTGAGGAATCACAAGCAGATCATCTCTGGTTGTAGTAGTGGTAACAACTGATGTTTACTGAACTCTTCTTATTATACTGATTACAACAATAAGTGTATAAGAATGTTCTCACAATACCCTTGTGCAGTGGAGCTTACTAATTTTATTTCTACTTCGCGGGTGGGTTAATTGAGATTGAGAGAGATTATGCAATTTTCCCACAGTTGGTGGAAGTGGCCATGAACTATAAACCTAAAACTCTTGAAGCCCTGACTGCCTCACAGTGATGAGCCACAGGGAGGGGGGCCTCTCCTGCTGGCCTCAGGCAGGCCCCTCCCATCCCAGGGGGGATCAGACTACTGACGTCTGCAGGCTACAGGTCTGCAGAGTGGTGGGACTATCTCTGCTGCTTCTGACTGTGTTGGTAACAACAACAACAACAACAAACAACAGCAACCAATGCCACTGGCCCGAGTCCTCCAGCCAAGGTCCAACAACATGTCTGGCTTTGTACATTCCATAGGTTTTCTATTTTGATTCTCAAATAAACTCAAAAGAATATCATTATCCCAATTTATAGATGACAAAATCTAGGTTTAGAGGTTTAATGAGTTACTCATGTGTCAGCATTCAAATACATATTTGCTCAGGACCTGTGTAAGCCCTGAACTAAACTGTAGCTTCACCAAAGGGCTAAAAAAATCGTCTTTGTTAATGGTAGGCGAGCTTCCTGAGAGTTCAGTGAATTCATCTCCATAATAACTCAGAATAAGCAGAGAGATGCTCTTCTCTTTGGTATTTGGTATCAAAAATTTTTACTTTGATATTTGGTAAATCTACTGCAGTGCCCTGGTGCTCCCAGAACAACTGCATCCTGACTCCATTTTTCCTGCTTGGAACTTTACCCAAAGTACTTTTTAAAATTAAATACTTTTCCTAAGACTAAAAGTTTGTTTTCCTCCTTATCCATATATGTCCATTTCCCTGCATACACATGGGCAACACAAACATTTGAACTAATGATTTTGGGATTTAATTGTTTACTCTTGTTATTTTTACTGCACATTAAATAATATTTTAGAGATCTGGTTTTTCTATCACTAAAAAACAAAATTGATCTGTTATTATTAGGCACCCTTAACTTTTCAGCAATATTTTTCAGAAATAAATTTTAAAAACCATTTTCACATAGCATTTTTACATTAAAGGAATAGATTTTTAAACAAAAAACTACAATGTACATTTATAACACATATTTTTATGCAAATATCTTAAATTCTAGAATTCAAAGAACACTTCCTTAGAAAGTTATCACAGTTCACACCTCTTAGTGAATCACAGATGTTGACAATGAATTTTAATCTTTTCATGTTTATTACAGATATATTTTAATCACACTGGAAAAGTGAAAATAATCCATAGTAAGGTCTTCAATGAGAGTTCAAAAAGAAAATTCTAGGTGGTGAGGGAAAGTGAGCGTGTGCAGCAGTTTTTCATTGTGACAACACTGCCACCTAATGTTTAAGGTAGGACTCAAAACAATTTATAGTTTGGTTCAGAATCCTGCACCTATGTTCATGCATAGGATAAAATTAAACAATTTAAATGTGAATAAATAAGAATGCATTGCATCATTGTTTAAAAATAAAAAATATCTAACTCTAAGTCTTTTAATTGTTTCAACATAGGAAATATTAATTTCTCACTAAGCCTAATAAAGGACAGGGCTATTTATTCCAAGTATAAGCAGAAAGCTGTATCTCTATCATCATTATTCATTAAAGGAAAGATGCATTTCAAATTAATCTATTATAGCAAAATTTTACTATTGTAAATTGGAGTGTATAATATCTCTTTGAGTTAGTGAAACACATGAATTTCAACTTTGTGTTTTATTTTTTAAATGTAGACTCTTACGTATGATTATCAAGACACATTGTCACAGAAGAGCTCTTAATAAATATGTAAGAATAACAAGTAATTATTTGCAGTAACTCTTTTTTTAAGATTTTATTTATTTATTTTTAGAGAGAGGAGAAGGGAGGGAGAAAGAGAGGGAGAGAAAGAAACATCAAAGTGTGGTTGCCTCTCATGTGCCGCCATACTGGGGACCTGGCCCACAACCCAGGCCTGTACCCGGACTGGGTAATCAAACCAATGACCCTTTGGTTCAGAGGCCAGAGCTCAATCCACTAAGCCACACCAGTCAGGGCTATATTAACTCTTTTGAATGCATGTCTAGGCATTTAAGGTGACTACAAATTATTTCTTTTCTTAAGTGGATTAAACTCATCCAACTACTTATTTTTAATAATATGTGAAATTAATATAAGTCTAAATATCAGTCTAGCATGTATCCAAATTTTCAAAAGTCTAAAGTAACAGAATCAAAATAATGTTGTTATTTGATTTAAATAAACCCTTTTTAAAAAAGTTTTAAAATGGGCAGAGGACCTGAATAAACACTTCTCCCAAGAAGACATTCAAATGGCCAACAGATAGTTAAAAAGATGCTTAACTTCACTAGCTATTAGGGAAATGCAACTCAAAACTACAGTGAGATACAACCTCACACTGATTAGAATGGCTACGATCAACAAGACAGGTAATCACGAGTTAGAGAGGTTGTGGATAAAATGTATTGCGGGTGGGAATGTGAACTGGTACAGCCATTGTAGAAAACACTATGGAGTTGCCTCAGATTTAAGAATAGAATTATCATATGATCCAGCGTAGAATCTCTCTTCTGGGTATCTACACCCAGAAATTGAAAAAATTATTTACAACAAATATGCACCCCTAAGTTGATTGCAGCATTATTCATAATGGCCAAGACATATAACAACCAAAGTGTCCTTTGATAGATGTCTGGGTAAAGAAGATGTGGTGCGTGTATACAGTGGAGTAGTACTCAACTGTAAGAAAAGATGAAACACTGCCATTTGTAAAAACGTGGACAGACTGAAAATATTACGCTAAGTGAAATAAGTCAGTCAGAAAAATCTGAGGAGCATATGATTTCACTCATGTGTGGGATATAAAACTGACAGTCAGAGACCCAGACAACAGTATGGTCATTACCAGAGGGAAGGGGATGGAGGTAGTACAGGGTATAGGGGGACAAATATGGTGACAGAAGATGATTTCACTTTGGTTGGTGGGCACAAAATATAATATGCAGATCATGTATCATAGAAATGTATACTTTAAACCTATAAAATTTTATTAACAAATGCCACACCAATAAATTTAATTTTAAAATAAAATTAAATAAGTAAACAAACTCTTTAATCTATCCTATGTTTTTTGATATTTCTAGAATAATTTAAAAATATACTATTTTATAAAATGTCCTTACCTAGTCACAAAAAAGTACTTATGCAAATGTAACATTTTAATACAGTCATTGTAACCCAGCAGCCTGGGGTTCTGCCACCTGCCACAACTTACAAGCATAACACAAAGATTTGTGGGAAAGGAAGAGGTTTCTATTAACAGGGTTCCCAGTTTCTTGGTGCTGGAGCAATCCCTGCCTCAAGTCAATCTCTTTTGTAAAACACAGGAATCCCCTTGTTCCCAGAAAGACTGAAATCCAAAACCATGCCCAGAGGCCCCCTCCATGCTTACCCACCCTTTTGGAGCCTAAGGCTTCTACACAAACGGGTCTCCATCCTCAGGGTCTCCATCCTCATGCTATCTCTCCCTGGTGTAGGCACTTGTGGGTTCCTGCATCATGCCATCGCTTTGTTCAGGTTCTCACCCTCTCCTGGGGATAGGACACACTGTCAGATCACTGCAGCCAGTCATGCAAGGTGGTCCCTCCATGGGGCCCTGGGGCCCAAGGCTGCTTGGACCCCTAAGACAAAATAACTTTCCTGGCCTATGTGTCTGTGTCCTGCTCTCAGGGCCAGAGAGTGGAAGGAGTCCAGGACCCTTGCTGTGCAGCACCGGGTTGCAGCATCCTGCATGTGTGCCATATCATGTGAGCAGGGCAAGGCAAGACCTGTGAGTGGGGCCCCATGTCCGGTGGGGTCCCATGAACACCCCCCACCCCACCCCAACTGGGGTGAGGAAGACAGTGAGATCCTGTATGCCTACCATTTTAAATTTTTACCCCAAAATTCCACATGCTGTAGGAGTGTTCAAATCCCAACCAATTTGGGCCAACATCCACCATGTTTGTTAGCTGCACAGTGTCTCTGCCCCTCTTCTGGCCACCATTTTTCATTACGGGGCAGGAGTTTCCCAGCTGTGCACAGCACAAGCGTTTGGGCCTGAGGCAGGGGGGCAAGCATCTGGCCCCACAACCACACAGGCTCTGTGCAGCCTGTATCATAAGCTGCTCAGCTGCTGGGGGAATGCACACTGGCTTCTGTTGGCTTTTTTTATAGTTGCCTTGGGGCATGGAAGCCCAGCAAAACCCAGCTCTATTTTCAATCCGTTTGCCTTCGGGAATTTCTGCGACCTTCTCCCTTCCTGGGGTGGAGGTGCTGGCTCTCACACCACTTCTGGGGTTCAGTTCCTCTGCTTCTCAGCAATCTGGCCAGACTCAGCCTGTTACATTATTATATGCATTTTGGGCATATAATAACTTCCTAACTTTGGAAAGGATCTGAAGCTCACCTTCATATGATTTAGGATTTTGATTCTAATGGTTCTGTAAAATAACTCAGTTCAGCCTTTCCTATTACATATGGAGCCAGCTCTGTATCTTTCCACAAGCATTATTTATCTGTTTTCATTGAGCATGAATTTTCCTGAGGTGGGAAGAAAATAGGGTAATAACTCTTTGCTCGTTTTCCTTTTCTTTGTACACAGTACACTCTCAACAAATGCTTGCATCAACATTCTTTGCTTACCTGAGTATAACCTTGTATTTTATTTATCAGAGATTTTATTCCCCAAGTGTTCTAGATAGTGAACTGGATGTCTTGTTTGACCCAAAGGTTTCATAGTTTCAGCCCTCTCTGACCTAATTTGTTATTAGTTTTTTGCCCAGAGATACTGGGGTACATAACATATTTATGAGGAACTTTGTGGCAGATTCTGTTAATTAAGTAACCCAATATATTAACTAATAATCTCATTCTTCCTTCCCCACCCCTCACAGGAGCCAATGAAAAGTGTGCAGAAACATGCCAGGTATCAGGAGTGTTTTTTGGAAAGCTTTGGCTTCTTTTTACAAGGAACTGAATTACCAGCTTCACCGTTCCCTTTTCTTTTTCTTCTTCCCATGCGCATGAACTTGATGGCCCTAGCTTTAGAAGCCATTTTATAACTCTTACAGAATTACCACAGAATTACTTCAGCTGATTTCTCAAAAGAAATTTTACATGCTAGAAGGGATTGGCAAGAAATATTCAAAGTCGTGAAAATCAGGGACCTACAGCCAAGATGGCTCTATCCAGCAAAGCTATCATTTAGCATTGAAGGGCAGATAAAGAGCTTCCCAGGCCAGAAAAAATTAAAAGAGTTCATCATCAGCAAACCATTATTATATGAAATGTTAAAGGGACTTATTTAAGAAAATGAAGAGCAAAACTACGAATAATAAAATGGCAAAAAATACATATCTGAATCAACAACTGAATCTAAAAATCAAACTAAGCAAACAAGAACAAGAGACAGGATCATGGATATGGAGAGTGTTTTGATGGTTGTTAGATGGGACGGGGGTGTGGGGGAATGGGTGAAGAGGCAAGGGGATTAAGAAGTACAGATAGTAGTTACAGAATAACCATGGGGGTGTAAAGTACAGTATAGGAAATGGAGTAGCCAAAGGATTTATACACATGACCCATAGACAAGATCAATGGTGGGTGGGTTGTCTGAGGGAGTGGGGGTTGCTGGGTGGAGGGGGGTAAAGGGGGAAAAATCAGGACAACTGTAGTAGCATAATCAATCAAATATAATTTAAAACAACATATGAAAAATAAATGGCTAATATGGCAAAACATCTGCTACGTGTCAAAGAGTTAGACAGACAACATCTACTTAAGTTAAAGGCATGCTTACAAATACAAACTTTGGTAGCTTCTTGGAAACTAGATAAAGAGAAAGAGAAAGGCATTCCAGGTAGAGGATTAGTACAGGGGAAAGTCCAGAGGCTGACACTGCAGTGTGGTTTTGCCAGTTGTTAAGTGGTCATTAAGAAGTTAGGCTCATGTAAATGCCTTAGATTCTTTTTAAGGCTTATGTTTGCTTGGTTCTATAGACAGGTAATTTGAATCCTTTTACCTAGGGATATGATGAGCAATAGAAAGAGAGTGAAATTAATAGTCAGAGAAAAAGGTTGATAAGTTGAGCAGAAATCATGTAAATTCATGAGGCAAAACACAAGAATTAATTCAAGGCCTAAGACTTCAGAAAATAATAATCAACACAAAAGCATGTAAACTCGTGAGGCAAAACATAAGAAATAATTCAAGGCCTAAGACTTTGGAAAGTAACAATCAGCATAAAATCACATGCCTGATTTCATACACTGTAATTGAAATCCTACCTATGACCGAACATCAGTCACCAGGTCATGGATGACAAAGAGCATTGAGTGGTGGAAGGTGATGGAGGACAGAGAGCACAGTGGTCCCTGGGTCCATATGTGAGCACTTTATTTGTCCTCCACTTAGATGAACATGCAGTTCAGAGTCAGCAGCATCTGGCTTACACTTTCATACTTTTTTTTTCTCTGAGCTGCTAGTATTTGAATTAGAAATGAATGGAAATGAAACCCATTCATTTATTCTTTCAGAAAATATTTATCAAGTGACTACTCTGTGCCAGGAACTGTAGGGGCAGTGAGGATACAAGGAGCTTTTTACCTTTACCATTTGATCACCCACATATATAGAACTACTGGGTTTTAACTTAAATTTTGGAGACACTGATGTCTACACTGCAAGGCACAATCAAAAATTTATTACACAGCCTTAGCTAAGAAAGATCTTCTAATTGTTGGAAAAAGGCAGAGAGAAACAGTTTCCACAATTCAGAGTCGATAGTTTTAGTGCAGTTATCTTTCCAAGAAAGTGAAGAAAGATTATCATAATGGTACAGAAATGTTCCATTAATTATAATTTTTATCAGCAAAAAAATTCATTTTAAAATATTTCACTCGCCCTGACTGGGTGGTTCCATTTGGTGTCATCCTGTACACCAAAAGGTTGTGGTTTGATTCTGGTCAGGGCACATACTTAGATTGTGTGTTCTATGCCTGGTTGGGGCCAGTACAAGCAGTAACAGATCAATGTTTCTCTCTCACATTGATATTTCTCTCTCCCTCTCTTTCTGTGTCTATCTCTCTCTCCTTCTTCTCTCTCTAAAATCACTGAACATATCCTTGGGTGAGGATTAAAAAAATGAAAAAGATAAAGTATTTCACTTATGTAACCTTCAAATATCCCTCACTTATGTTGCTTTTCAATTTTTCCAGTTTCATTTAAGTGCACTTTAAGTCTTTGTACTTAATCTTAATTTGATTTTTATCTTGTCATATTTTCCCCTTGGTTTGTTTACAAAACTTCTTGTCATAATTTCTTGCATCCTAAAAATATGTGTGTGTGCTCTAGAATAAACATGGTATCTACGAGAACTGAGCGGACAAAGTACAGTATCAGATACATAAAATATACACCACTGTTACCACAAAAGAAAGAGAAGGATTTTGTAGAAGAGAAAATGAGATTTAAGAAGTCAAGAAAGTCATAGAAAGAAATAAGAGAATCCACAGTTGGCTCTAGAAGTATACTTGTTTTTTAAAAAAAATAGCTTTAATATAAACCATGTCTCACTCAATCTAAAATTTTCTACACTTGGGTTAGTCTGATTTTCTCTTTTTAGACAACAGCATAATGGACCTGTGTGGTGCTGTGGCAGGAAGAAACTCCTGCTGCACAGAGGCCAGAGTAGCTTCCCATTCCCTCAGCTTCGTTCTCAGCATCAGCACAAAAACGTGGGACTGACGGCAAGGAGCTGCCTCATCTAGGCTTTCCCTGGAACACTTCTCCACTTTAAATAAATAGTGAACATGTTACTTGGTGAGTTCTCAGTCCCAGAATAGGCCTCCAAATTCCTAGCCAGACTGTGCTACCTGGATAGTAAGGATGAAAAGGTAAACATTGATGCATAATATGGCGATGGCAATGGTATTGAAAAGTAGACCATTTTAAATGTTTGTTTTTTCCTTTCCCTTTAGATAAACCTGCTCACTTAAATGTCTTTGAAGGTTTTACTCTTTAAGATCATATACTAAAGAAATTGATATGCTGTTAAGAGAAGTGTGGAAAAGAGATTATGAAGCTTTTTTTAAGATTTTATTTATTTACTTTTAGAGGGAAGGGAAAACAGGGAGAGAGAGAGAGAGAAACATCGATGTGCAAGAGAAATATTGATTGGTTGCCCCCAACCAGTGATCTGACCTGCAACCCAAGCATGTGCCCTGATGAGGAATCGAATGTTTCAGTTTGTGTAAGGACACCCAACCCACTGAGCCACACCAGTCAGGGCCAGATAATTTTTTATGGGCTTTATTTTACTTGTATTTACTCTTCAGTATTTTTACAATATGAATGTGACACAAGGATTATCCCATAACCATCATTTCATTATGTGACTTTTAAGTGACTTGTCAAACAAAGTGAGGTTGCATGTGTGTCTTTATTTCTTTCAATACATACTTTTCAGTGCCTTCCTGTACCAAGCATTATTGAAAGTGCTGGGAATATAAAAGTGAACAAAATTTAAATTTTTTTTTAAAAACCTAACCCAACAGAGTTGGTTCTTTGTTTGTTTTTTCTTTTTTTTGGAGTAAGAGTTATGATGAACAAAACAAATAAGTAAAATAGGTGGTATTTTACATTGTATAAACACTATGGAGAAAAATAAATCATGAAGAGGTGTAGGGAGTGTGTGGGGAGTTGCAATTTTACATAGAGTACTCAAGACGGGTGTCTTATTGCACAGGTGTGTTGAGTAAATACCTGAAAAAGATTATTTGAACCTTGTGGATATATGGGAAAACAGTCACCCAAGAAGAAAGATAATTTGATGTCAAAATCATATAGGACATTGAAGGGCAAAGGAGAAACCTGATAGAACTGATATTTTGGCTAGTGATTTGAGAATAGACTAGAGTGAGGCAAAGGAAGAAGAAGGGAGACCAGTAAGAAGGCTCTTAAATATTCCTGGGGAGAGATGATGGTGTCATGGAGCAAGGTCACAGGGCAAGAGGTGGTGAAAAATGGTAGGATTCTGGATGCATTGATAATACAGAACCAGTAGGATGTGCTGATGGGTAGGATGATGGAAAGTATGAGAGAAGTGATTCTAAGTATTTGTTCCAGCAACTGGAACTATAGAGTTGCTGCTGCCATTAACTAAGATGGGGAAGACTTTGCACAGAATGAGTTTAAGGGAGGAGATCTGGAACTCGTTTGGGGCATTTTAAGTTCAGGATGTCTGTTATCAATCTCAGTGGAAATGTGGAATACCCATATAGGACTCATATTGTGGGGAGAGTTCAGAGGTGATCACATAAATTTTAGAATATATAGATGGTATTTAAGGTCACTAGACTGCAAGAAATCACCAAAACAGTAAGTGTGGATATACGAACAGTAAGGGCCCAGGAGAGAACACTGCCACACTGCACAGCTGAGACCAGGGAGATGAGGAAGAACTAACAAAGCCACATACGTCTCCTAGAAGGAGCAAAGCCAGCTCCATTCTTCCAGTCTGGTTGGAGCAGAAGGCAAACAGTGTTGCTCATTTGACAAAATAATCAAATTTTATGACAATAAGTAAAAATATTCTTTCATAGTAAGTTTCTAGTCTATAAATGTGTTTTGTTCAGTTCAGTGAAAGAAATGATAGAACATTTGTTGCAACTTGGCCAAAATACTAATTTTAAATTACGGTGATCTGAAATCCCTCAAAACTTCAATTGAGCGGATATGGGTTTTCCGATCATGGGAATTGACTTTGATGCATATTGAATTTGTTTTCTTGAAATAATTGGATTACATTGAGAGGAGAAATTCATCAAGAATTGACTTTCACAGAGTTTTTCTTTTCATAAGCATTTTAACAGTATAACAACTATGCATACAGAACCTTACTGATTAGGGACATGGAAAATGAACACATCATGCCATTTTACGATGATTTCCCAAAAACATGAAGTGTATACTATAGCTTGTCCATGACCATATAAACACTTAGAAAAATAGCTATTTCTACTCATGTGTCTTGGTGCTTATGAACAAGTAAAATATTGTTATATGCCCGGGCTGTCATTAAATGGTTGACAGATTTGCGAATGGAATGTAACAAGATGTCCATAGTTATCCAAGGCAAGGTCTTCCTTTAGTACGAAATATAAATCAGTCATCCTATGGGTGCTTATCAAACCACGTACCTGATGAAACAAACTGGTGAGTAAATGACATGAATTTCCTACCTCTGCAATTGGACCAGATATGCTACGTGCATTTTAAAAAGTTGGGCCATTTTTTAAAACATGGCACCATTTTTTTCTACACATAGGAAAAATAAGAAAACAGGGTAAGTCAAAAGTAGGTTTGCAGTTGTTCATATGGAAAATAATACCATAATTAATCAACAACAACAAAAAATAAACCCTGTTTTATGTACTCACAACTGTAAACCTACCTTTGCCCCACCTTGTATGTATGCTTTGAAACTATTTCTTCCAAGCTCTAGAAAGCTAACCCTGATGGAAGGAGGTAACCTACTAAAGTATCAAGAACAATTTATTATTTTCTCCATCAGATGTCATTTTAAGTAGAAGCTGAAAATGACAAAATAAGATTCTACTTGGAGAAAAAGCAAACTTGCACATTTGGCTTGTAGACAGTGGGGAAGAAGAATAAAATACAAAAAGTGATATTGTCAAAGACCTTTGTAACAGGAAGGTGGACAGTTTATAAGATGACACTACCATCAGTTGGAGGTGTGATATGGAGTCTGAAAAAGCCAGTGTTGTTTGAGTTGCTGATATAGAGCCATCAGTCTGTGGATCAGGAAGATAGTAGCACCCCTCTAGTAATGGAGAAATTCCATTCTCAGAGTTCTGTTTGCGTATAGACCTCTCATTTGGAAAGCTATGTAGACAAATTGGGAAGCAGGCAGAAGAAATGTGATGCCACGATTAAGAGACAGAAATTCTAGAAAAGTCAAGCTCTGACTAAACAACAGCACAGTATGAATGTAAATAACTGCTAGTAAAGCACAAATGCTGAAGATTATTATTAAAAGTGGGACAATATTCAAAATCAATTTATTTTACTTCTAAAGGACAATGCTCTTATAAAATCATCTTTCCAGAGAACTAACACAACATGTAGTGTCTGATTCAGCTGAGGTTCCCCCTAACAAGGAAACATACCCTGGCCCCAACAGTGGGAAAGAAGACTGTTCACAGTTCTGAGAGCTGCTACAATTCCTGGGAGATGAATGGAAGTGCCCAGTAGAAACTCTAGCAACCAACAGTGTGAATGTAATAATAATAATATAGCCCTATATATGTACCAGGTATTGTTTTAAAGACCTCATATATTAACATAGTTAATCTTCACACACATTCACTAATATTATACTCATTTTGTAGGTGAGGAAACTGAGGCACAGTGAGCTGAAATTCAGGCCCATGTGCTTTTTCCACAGCTAAAGTGCTTCACCTCTAAGCTAGGCTACTGTTCCATTAAACTCACATTCTCCTCACCTGAAGGACTATATGCCCTCCTCCCAGACACCCACAAATAGTTCAGCCCTGTCCTGAAGTTCTTGGAGGGCTATAATATTCTCTTTCCATAATGATCTGCCCACATAAAATAAAAATGGCAAGTGTGAAATCAGGGTATGTCTCATAGTCACAAGGAGTCTCCGTAGTGGGACTGCAGCTAACTCAAGTCAGGTACATGTGAATTGATTTTGAATTATTAAGAATGAATTGCATTATGTCCAGTTGTACATAAACTAATTATACAGCAAGTCTGCTTAATATGGTTCAAACTTTGGTGTCAGAACTAATTTTGAATCCTTACTGTTCTGTAATTTTGGCAAGTTTTTCAATTTCTCATATACCCAATTTTCTCATTATAATTTAAGGACAGTGAGGTTTACCTGGCCAGGTGACTATAAAGGTCATATATGTATATCTATATATATTAAAATTTATATTTATATATAAAGTTTATATTTATAAAATATATTTATAATAAAATTTATATGTATATATATTTATATATTATATATTTTTTACTTTATATATATACATATAAAGTAAAATAACACATAGTAGATTCCATGGGAGAGTATAATCTATGAGAGCTCAGCCAAAGAAACCTTTGCACAGCATGATTTAGTTATCAGGGACCAGGTCTGTGTAGCAACTGGAATGGATGCTAGGAAGATCAGTGGAGATCATGAACAGGGATCCTGGAATAGGCAAGGAATTAAGAATCTGGAACATGGCATTGGCCAGGGCTATGCCTAGAAAGTGTGCTAGGGCAAATTTATTTACTATTAATCACCTCTTTTCAACAGGGTAGCTTTTTGGTTGTCTAACCAGCACCACTCTTGACCTATTGCACTCTTAAAGAATTGTGGTCCATCAATAGTTGTTTTTCTTTATTTAAAACAGGTCCACATGTTATTTTATACCTAGCTTTCTTGGTATATTATACAGTTAAAGCACAGGATACAGACTGAGGCAGAACAGGGTTCAATGATTATTAGCTGTATTTGGTTGTTGAGTCTATTTAATCACTCTGTGCTTGACTACAAGCCTCAAAAGGAAGCACAGAAGATTATACAACAGAGTGTAGAGTGCTAAATATTATGTATCACCGTTCAGAAGAGCAAAATATTTAGAGTTCATTCTATCCTGTGTTCTTATTGCACTAACAGAAGGGGTGTGGACTTAGAAAGGAAAGGAGAGTGATAAAGATTTTAAATTAAAAAATATGTAAATGTAATAAACATAGAATAATCACTTTATTTCACTTCAGTACCATCTGGGTGAATGTTTCAAATTAGGGCTTTTTCTCCAAACTCCTACTAGTGTCTTTTTATCTACTCCTAAGTTGCAGGGTAGGAGGACACTTTAGACATGAGTACTCTTAATGGAGAGAGGGGAGCCCTTCATTTCCTGAATACCTTTTAGGTTTCTGCAGATATCCAAAGAAATATGGCTGCCCAGGATTGATTCCACAAAATGTTTAGAGGTGTGGTTCAATCTAGCTTGTTCTTGCCTAATCAATGCTATAAAGTCACCTCTCTGTTTTTTTAATCATAAATTCTCTTTATAATTCCCACCAGTAATCTCTCCTTTCTTAAACAAGCACATAACTCTTTTGACCTCATATACTTACCTGGCTACCACCCCATTTCTCTTCTCCCCCTTACAGCAAAACTTTTGCAAATATTTATCCTTGATTTTTCTCTTTAGCTCCCACCAGTCAGACTTAGTTCTCCAAAACTCCATTGGCATTGCTTTTATCTAGGTCACTAATGACCTCTGTGTAGCTAAAGCCAATGGAAAATCTTAAGGTTTATCTTACTAGAACCTACAGCAACATTTGACAAAGGTGATCACCCCTTCAACCCTGAAATGCTCTTTTCAATGGGCTCCCAGAACATATTATTCTACAGATATATTCTTCACCCTCATTGAACACTCCTTCCACTCGATTCCTCTTTATCTTCCCAGCTTTTAAGTATTGAGTTATATTTGACTTATTTTTGGACCTCTCTTTTTTCTCTATCTGTTCTTATCTGTTAGTGATTTCACCCAGTTTCATGGCTTTAAATACTATCTGTGTGTTGATGACTCACACATTTACTTGCTCAACTCACATTGTATTGCTTAAGAACAGTCTTATAGGTATAGCTGTCTCCTTGATAACTCTTCAATGTCTAATAAGCATCTCAAACTTAGGTTTGAATGAATTATTGATCTTTTTTCTCCATCCCCCAAAATTTTCCTCCCAGAGTTTTCTTCAGGAAATGGCAATTATGTTTTTCCAGTTGTTGAAAGACAAACACTTTAGAGTCAATATTCACTCTTATCTTTCTATTAAACCTCATATTCTAATCCATGAGAAAGTCTGTCAGTTCTACCTTCAACATGTTCACATCAAGTCACCTACCAAGATTTAATTACTTGCTGTTCTGTTTACCACTATCACTCCGGTTCAAAACACAATCAGTAATTGCCTGAGTTATTATGATATCCCTCTAGTTGGTCTCTTTGACTTTGCTTTTATCCCCTTCATCCTATTCAACACAGAAGCTAGAATAATCCCCTTAAAGGTAGGTGGGATCAAGCCATTCTTCTGTCAAAACATCTAATGGCTCCCTGTTTCACTCAGAGTAAACTGAAGTCCTCACATTAGCCTTCAACGCTTCAACAGATCTGAACTCTTACCCTTTACTCTCCCTCTCTCTTTCTGTACTATCTCCAAAGGACTTCTTGAAACGCCAACCACACTTCCATCTCAGAAACTTTGTTGATGCCATTGTTCCCATTGCCTATAACACTCTTCCTTCAGATTTTTACACTGTATCCTTTTTTTTAGGTTTTTCAGAAATGTTATCTTCTCATCCAAGCTTTCCCAGAATGCTCTTACTAAAATTAAAGATGCAACAGCTTAAGCTCTTTTTTAAAAATCTTTATTCTAGAGTGCTTAACACCCTCTGATACATTAAATCAGAGTTGTTTATTTGCTGTTTTTGTTTTGCTTGATGCTACTATTTTATTGGCTGATGTTAGATTTTGGTCTCCACTCACTAGGATCTAAGTCCCATGTGAACAAGGACTTATATATCTTTTTTCTGCGTACTCATATATCCCAAATATATAGAACAGTGTCTGATACATAGTAATTAGTTAATAAGTATTTGTTCAATGAATCAAATGAATCAATAAATGACTAGCATACTTGTGAGTGTGCCTTAAACTTTTTCCTTTATGTGGAATATCTCCCTGCTTATCTAAAATTCTTAATACCCAGTTCAATCGTCACCTCTTTCATGAAGCTTTTGTTTTCCTCACTATTTTCTCTCTCTACTGAAATATGTTATTTTTACAAACACATCCATTTAGACATTAAACTCTACCTCTTCTTTTTTCTTTCTGTTTTTCTACTATATAATTGCATGCATATGTTTTATGTGGCATGGTTTTCTCTTCCAATCAGATCATGTATGAAGTCCAAGTCATATTTCTTCCAGGGTTTCCTGCCATTCTGTCTTCAGTCATTCCTTGTGCAGTTCTATAAGGATTCTATAAAATTCATAAGTTCATAATTGAAGAATAAATAAATGAACAACTTTAGTTCTGTCCCAATCACTCAGGAAAATTTTCAGGTAAATGGAATGTAGGGAAGGTTGACCTACCTACCTTTTAGATGCTTTTTGTCAAAATTAAATATTTCATATTTAATACTGAAAATCTATTTTCTCATTAAAATAGAGAAAGTTTTTCATTTTAAAGGTGAAGTAATAACTATGGAACTATTTTAAACTCATTTTGGCATAATACTTCTAAAAGTCTGAAAAATAAGCCTTGGGGCAGAAAAAATATTTTTCATAATCATTGATGGTAACCACTTTCATAAGGTTTTCATAAACATTGATGGTAACCACTTTCATTTTTAGAAAATTCTACAGTTCTTAATTGCTATGTATAACCAATGGGGATTTTTTTTACCTCATATACATTGTATAACACATTTTTAAACAAACAGAAAATCAACTATCATTACCAAAATAGTCAATTAATTAGAAGTTTCTGCACTTAACTTCAGCTTTCTAGAAATGTTTGGTGTACTCATGCAAAGAATTGATAGAGATGGAGTGAATTAGATGCACTTGAAAAGGACATAAAGAGTGTCCAAAAGTACACATTTGAGAACTATGTGTTTCTAGTAGCAATGTGGGAAAAGATTATGCTTTGGATAATTATAGGTAATGATAATATAAAGAGAGAAGAGGATGTGTTGGGAAGCAATTTAAGGCACACACATTTCAGGGCCTGATATGGGAGGTAAGAGTGTTTCTTAGCGTTACTTTGACATCTGGTGATGCTGTCACTGAAGTAGAATCAGGGGAATAGGCTGCAAATTGGAGAAGAACATACATTTTGTATTTGGCATTGAGTCTGAAGGATTTTGGAGACACCTGAATGCCTTCCTACAAAGCAAGAAGGCAATAATATACCAGTGGGTCTAGAAATTAACTGCAGACCTGATTTGGTGTTCATTAACTTGTGGTGTGTAGTATAGGCTATGAACATGGATGGAGGTTCCTAAGGACAGGGCTTATATTGGGAAGAAAGAAAGGTTAAGCCTCAACCCCAAAGAACTCCAACATTTCATGGACAGATTGAGAGGTGAGAGGTCAAATAAGATGAGGACTAAAAATGCCCACTGAATTTAAAGCCATAGAGGTTATTGGTGATTTTAGTGAAATCCATGTTGTGGAATAAGCAGAATTGAAATAGGAGTCAGTTGAGGGATGAGTGGAAGAGAAACTATAGAAAAAGTTATAGAATGCTTTAAGAAATGTGAAGAAGTGAACAAATATTGAAAACATAACACATGAAAGCACAGTAGGGACAGTAGGGTTTTTTTTTCTCTCTCTCCTTCACTCCTTTCTTTCCTTCCTTCTAATATGAAAGTAATTGAGTAATGTTTTATGTCAACAGAAGGGTACAGTTGATTGGAGAAATTGGATTGTGAATGAATCTTGAAGAGGTTTGAGGGCATGGGTCCCGATGCACAGGAACCTTAAAGAGGACCATTATCCAGCACACAAGAAGAGAGGGGAGAACAGAAGTGGGCATAGGAGGCTAATGACTTCCATCTATGCTATGCAATGGTAGGATTTCCCAGGTTACATAATCTGTGCAAAAACTTTCACCACATTCAGAGTTGCTGCCACCGTTTTTTAAGCTCAAACATGCTAAAGAGAAATATGGAAGAGGGAAGAAGAAAAATTAGGGGAAAATGTAGAGCTGCTGGTCTTTCAGAAATTGAAGCATAAAATTTAAACTATTGTTAATAAAGTAAAAATCAAATGACTTCTTTCTTTCTTTGCCATTGAGTTCTTCTTTCACTCTTCCACACATTACTTATCATTTCACAAAGTATCTGTCATGCCTGGGCAGGGTATGAGTAGTTTAAATCCAGTAAAAAGGAAGAAGTGCTCCCTTGCAATGTGTGAAAACTCTTGAGACTAACCCAAGGTAGGAAGGGGTATTCTGTTAATGTAAATGTGGATAGATTTGGGTTCCCCTGGTCTTTTCTTACAGATGTGTAAAGCTTTGACATAGTGCCCTGCAGTCTACTAGGTGCATTACAAGTTGACTTTCTCTCCAATCCATCTTACTATCTCCTCTAGGAATAATATTCCAGACCACATTCACCCAGCATAAAAAATCAGTATACGTTAATATATTGACTAGCCTGCCTTTGCTACCTATGATAATGCACAGTGGATGACAATTACAACAGGTACTGTTTGTGTTTGTGCATGTGCTTCTCTGTGCCAGGCACTTGCAAAGTTTTACTGTTTCTTATCCACTTAAAAACTTTATGAGATACTTGTTATGGGTCCCATTTTTATATGAGCCCCATTTTACAAAAAAAAAATTAAGGCCTAACAGAATTGTTGAAAGATGAGGAAAAGGAGAAGAGGAGCAGAAGAGGAGGAGGAAAGACAGAAGGGACTTTCGGAAGACTTTCACTTGGGATTCTAATACTGGTTTTGGCAGCTTGGCTCTGAAACCTGCCTGTGCTCTTTCCAGCACATATGCATAATGAAAAGTGCAAGATGCCTCCAGCCTGGGACTGCTGGACACTGTGGTTTTTCCACAATCAGTAAGGGTCAAAAGGAAAGAAACTTCTGAAAGTAACACCATTGAGGGAGCAGCCACAGAGAGATCTCTCTTTTATATCAACTCACACTGGATCCTCTGCTCACTATAAGAAGCCTTTGACATTAGCATGGTTTTCACAACAAGCTATTGACTTAACGTCATGTTATCTAAAATCACTGCCTTGACTTCTGTCATCAGAGTTCACATGAAGGATATTTCTTAGTTCAAACTTGAAATCAGAATTCCTTTGATGTTTTGAGATTTGAATTTATAGGTATTTGGGGGGAAAAGAAAAAGAAAAAAGGTCTCCCAAAGCTTTGCCACATGTATAATGTAGACATAACTTCTACTTTTGTTTTGTTGATATTCCTTTCTTCTGTAAAAACTAAAAAGAGCATTCTTTAGATCCCAGGAGTAGCTGGGGGTTTTTTTGTTTGTTTTGCTTGTTTGTTTGCTTTAGAGAAAAAGACATAGAACTTTGACACTTTGTAGATTAAGTTTGGAAACACTATGAAATAGTTCAAAAATAAACTGCTCATTGTTCTCTGTAAAGCACCTGCATATCAACAGAATTCATCTAGTTTTTGTGTGTAGTAGCTGGGTTTTTTAGCTACACCCATTGAAGCACACTGAAAATGATTATAACTAAATTTCAAAGATCACTGACCAATGTATTAATGAAAGATAATACCAACACCTACACAGACATAGTCTCCTATTTAATAGAGTAATTATTCAACAAATATTTGCTTAAACCCACTATGTGTCATACATAGATGACATCCATATATACATGAATCTAATGAATGAATACTATCTCAGTGTGGAGGAGAACAAGGACTAACTGGGCAACCTCAAGCTGCCTGGGACACAGAGGACTTATGCCTAATATAGTAAAGGATGGCAGGGTGATAAGGGTAAGAGTGATGACGGACTAGTTCCTTAAGAAGGCAAGGTTGGAACCAAGTTTTAAAGGATGAAAACTGGCTAAGAATTGAAGGACAAAAGGATCTTCAAAATAATGATAACATTAAATTTAAAAACACATTTTATAGCTAAGAGCAAGGACTCTGGAAGTAGACTCCCTCAGTACTTACGTATTAGTTGTGTGACTTTGGACATGCTGCCATATTTCTTATCTGTGAAATAGGGTAATATTACCTACTGCAAAGGTTATTGTGAGGATAAATACTATATATAAAGCACTTAGAACAGCACTTAGCATGTTCTAAGCAGCCATAGAGCCATTTCCCTGTGTTATGTAGATGGAGTAATCAATTAGGTTACTTTCAGATTACTGGAAAAAGCTGTTTATAAGCTAGAGTGGTGAGTGCTATGAGGCTAGACATGGTAGACAAAAGTCAATCTTATCTAGAAAGATACATAAAAAATCAGAGGATTGCACTGTTTATTCATTTAGTGCTGTCCTTTCTTTTTTTCTTGTAAGTATTTATCAAGTTGATTAAATTAACACAAATATTTCAGGCCAGAATATGCATTTATTCCCCCAGTGATCTCCATGACTTTTTTCCTAGAAAGACCATTATTGAAATCAAGCTGTAGTTCACTGATACCTTGTGTTTTCATGCTACATTCCTAAGACTAAACATAATTTAGGAAATAAATGAATGCTTTTCTAGTTGAAAATGTTTTCCACCCTGAAACAGAGTCCAGGTGGTGCTTTGGCTGTTTTCATAAAGCACAATAATTCTTGCCTCAAGTGTTACTTCCCAAAGTGAACTGAGATCCCAGGACACTCATAGGAGGCATATGCTTGAGGAATTATCACTGTTTTCTTCATATTTCTTTTTAGCCCAATCCAAAATGACAGGCACACTTCCCAACCTTCTCACATTAAACTAGTTTTGTTAAAATAACTGTTTCTGAATGTGTGCTGCTTGAGCCACTGCTGCATTCACTGCTCTGCCAGTCCATCGGTTATTTCTTCCAGTCCATGTGCTTGTCTAAAGCAGAGGGTCCATCTGGAGTGGCAGATGAGGATGGCTGGTATCCAACAGAACAGGCAGTACTAGGTTAACATTTTTAATATGCCTTGCTCTTCTTTTATAAATGAGGACCCAAGTTCAAGTTTCACCTTGCAAGTGAAAACCAGGATAATAAACCAAAATGGAACTTAAAATTGAACACATTGCAAAGTAGACTGCATTGGTTTTTACAGTACTAAGCAGAAGAAACTTTTCCCTTCTTAACATCAGAAAATAAAGAAGGATTTACTCAGAATCATGGACTGGCATGGCAAATAGCTTACTATTGTAAATGTCTGTATTCCCACCTCTAGTAAGATCCAACTCGAAGGCCAGGGCACTTTATACCTTATCAAGAGGAAAAGACAAGGGCTCCCAAAGAACTGAGTTGCTTTCTCAGGGCCAAGAATTATACAGGCATACCTAGTTTGATTAGGCTTCGCTTTATTGTACTTCAAAGATGTTGTATTTTTTACAAATTGAAGGTAAGCAAAAAGACTGTGACTCGCTTTATTGTGGTGGTCTGGAAGTAAAGCCACAATATCTCCAAGATGTGTCTGTGAATGTAAATCTTTTCATTTCCATACTTTTATAAATTCCATAAGTCACAACAGGCATTTTCTGCAGGGGGATATTGTTGGTTTGGTTACACGTTCGACTCTCCAACCTTCTTAAAAGATGCTGTTACCCCATTTAACACTGTCTCATTAATTGTGCAATTCCTGAGTTTCATTATATTGTCTTATAAATCACCTTAGACTGATGTTCAGCTTTTCTGTTTTTACCTAGTATCTGATTTTGTGTTCCTGGTTGGTTCCTCTTTGTTTTCTGTTGTTGACTGAGGAAGGGGAAGGGGACTCCTCTCACCTGTGCTGCTGTCCTCACAGGCCACCCTGAGGTAATGCTTTCACCGCAGCCTCAGGCTTGCACTCACATAATAATAGACAGAGCTGGTAGCTGCCACAGGACCAAGGGGAAAACATTCCGATTCTCCTGTCAACCATGCCTGAATTTCTTTTTTAAAACAGAAATCTCTGACAGATCTCACCATGGACCTCTGATTAGCCAGATGACATGTAGATATGATTTTAGGACCCACTACAAAGAATGAAATTGCAGGGTCTGTCACCAATCTTCTTTTCATGCTGCAACTTCTTCATTTGAATGTGTCAAGAGGGCAAATCTCTAACAAAGGAACTGCAGTGAGAGCAATTGCAGAGCCCACCACAGGCAGAAGAGACAGTCAGAAATGGATGTCATAACGACAACAGCAGAGGTGAAGCTGCAGCCTGAAATCCCACCACAGCCACTAAGACATCACAGAATCAGAGCTTCCTCTGCCCTGCAAACTCTTTTTTTCCAGCTTGGCAAAAACAGTTTCTGATTTTTCACAGATGGCCAGGGAAGGAAATGCACAGTGTCTTTCTGCATGCCTTTTAAATGTACTAGTTGGCACATTATTACTTATATATTACTTAAATCTCTCTAGATGTCATTTAGACATTCAAGCTTCTTATTACACCTGAGAGATGAGAAAAATAAAACATTATTTTCTTCTTCTATTCCTTTCTGAGGTTGAGACACATATTTAAATATTTTGCATGAGAGAAGCCACAGTATATCCACGTTTCATAATATATTCCCATCAAGAGCTTCCTTCATCCCTCCCTGCCTGCTTTTGCCTCTCTCACCATAACAGAAAGTCATTATGCGAGATTGTGACTAACTAGCTATTTTACACCTCTGCAAAGGACATGTTGAGAGGAGATGGATTTTAATTATTTCCCAATTTAGATGAGGCACAAGGAAATCGAGACAAAATTATATGACATGGGGATGAGCTC
Organism: Trachops cirrhosus; assembly: GCA_028533065.1. Lineage (NCBI taxonomy): Eukaryota > Metazoa > Chordata > Mammalia > Chiroptera > Phyllostomidae > Trachops > Trachops cirrhosus. The sequence goes on along the minus strand of CM052541.1, from coordinate 109,115,342 downwards.
ACAAGGGAGGTGCTAAATTTGCTTGACTTGGTTTCACAGAATCAAAGACTTTGGGAGTTGTAAGTTTCTCTAGTCAAATGTCATATTTATCCAGATAAGGAAACTTAGGCTAGATAGTTTAAATGGCTGGATAGTTAGTTACAGGAGAATTAAAAAACACATGAACTTTGCAGTCAGAATAGCCTATGTTCAAATATGGACTTTGCTGCTAGCTTGTAGCAGGTCCACAACATCCTTGAATTTGTTTTCTCATCTTAGCAGAATGTGCATGATACTTCTTACCTCCCAGAGCTTTGTAAAAGTTGATTAGAAAGAGGTATGGAAAACCTCTAAAAGTAGTGATTTCACTGGGTGCTTATTCAATACAGTCTTTCTATTAAATATTGATCAGGTTTGTATGATGTGATATTGTCTCTTTTTCTTGTAGAACAGATACTCTTGACCTCTGGCAATGACCTCTTTTCAACTCAAAGATGGCATTCTTTCTAATCTTGGAATCCATCTTTCATTGCAAAAATTAGCCCAATATTGGCCTGAGCATGAATGTACTCTCCTTGTAGAATGTCAGCTGAGAGATAAGAAATTCATTAGCATAGGTCATTCCAAAATTAAATTCATTCATCCTTTTAACTTCTGTCCACTAACAATGAAGGATGAAGTAAGGACAAGAAATTGCCATGCCTTCCAGTCACCTACTTAATCTCTGATGAGAAGAGAGGCAGGTGCAGGTCTTAAAAGATCTGAATCTCTAACAATTTGGAAGTCTGGTTTAAGAGAAGGAATATAAAATTGGGAATATGATATTGGCTATAAAGAAAATTATTTAGAGTTTAAAAAGAAATTATATTTTTAATGTTAATATCACAAACATCACTACAAGAATTCTGAAAAAATCAATTAGTATGATTCTCATCAGAAAAGGAAAACATGTGTTTATAATTGCATGTTCTGCATTGCTGAAAATATCCTTTTTTAATTTTTTTATTTTAGATTATTCAGTACAGTTTCTATCCTTTATTCCCATTCCAGCCCACCCATTCATCCCTCCCATTTCCAACCCCCCTAGTTTTGTCCATGTGTCCTCTAAATTTGTTCCTGTAAACCCTTCTCTTCTCCTCTGAAACTCCCTCCCCTCTCCACTCTGGGCCCTGACAACCTGTCCTCTATTTCAGTGTCTTTTTTTTTCCCCTCTATTTTTTTTAATTTTTTTAAAATTTTTTATTTTAGTTTATTCAGTACAGTTTCTATCCTTTATTCCCTTTCCAGCCCACCCATTCATCCCTCCCCTTTCCAATCCCCCTAGTTTTGTCCATGTGTCCTCTATATTTCTTCCTGTAAACCCTTCCCTTCTCCTCTGAAATTCCCTCCCCTCTCCCCTCTATTCACTGACTACCTGTCCTCTATTTCAGTGTCTTTTGTTATATTTTACTTGTTTCTTTGTTTTGTTGTTTAGGTTCCTGTTAAAGGCGAGATCATATGGTATTTGAAAATATCCTTTTTTTTAAAATTAGGCACCATTGAGAACTGAACTCTGAACAGAGAATGTGTTCCTTCTTTAGAACGCATACACTTCCAGTACCTGTTGCTGCTATAAGACAGCTTCACATAAGATCTGACTTCAGATCCTGCCCCTTCATATCATTATGATCAGTCACCACAGTAGAGTGTTCTTGGAAGACATTCCTCTACCAAGACAGAAATTGCAAATAATATAAAATATTCCTATTAACCAAACTTACTATACTGTCATCTTAGTTTCATGGTGGCACCAGATATGAGAGGATACATGACAAACAGAAATGAGACAGATGTTGACCAAATGTCATACTTTTTCAAACTTTACAAAAATGTGCCCTTGAAGACCCATTTCTAGGAAACTTATTAGAGCTTTGGGAGGGGTTATGTGAATGGATTCCCTATAACTTCAGATTCATTACTTTCCTAGTACTTTTCAAGAATAGAAAAAAAGAGATTAGTGGGAGAAATATAAAGAGATGAAAGAGGTGAGGAAACAAAAAGGAAAAAACCATCAGACCTTGTTTTGAGATTATGGCCATGTAGTTCTGTTCTGAGAAAAGAAGATGGATGAGTGATGGATAAGTGGATAGGAGTTTTGATCAGATTCAGGTTTGATCCATTTGGCGCAACCATACCTGTAGTGTGTTTTTTATTAAGAAGAATATATTACCTAATTTTATCTTTTTGTAATGTTTGAAGTGATTCATGTTCATTGCCTATATCTTGTATCAGTGAGTATTGTAACGTGATATTTGGATGCTGTTCTTTTCCTTTTTAAAAAAATTTGAATTTGACCTCTTTATCAAAAAACTACTCCCCTTCATGTATTATTTTGTTATCCCGTGGTGCGATTTTTATTGAAAAGACATAATAGCCTTGGTCAGTGTGGCTCATTTGGTGGGAGTGTCCTCAGGTAAACTGAAAGTTCTCTGGTTCAATTCCTGGTTAGGGCAACCTCCTAGGTTCGGGTTCTATCCTAGGTCAGAGCACACAGGAGAGAAAACTGACTGATGTTTCTTTTTCACATCAATGTTTCTCTCCCATTCTTTCTCCCTTCTTGCCACTCTCTCTAAAATCAATAAGCATGTCCTTGGATAAGGATTTAAAAAAACACAAAATAAATGCTTGATTTCTTAACTTGATTTACCAATTTTCAAAAAATGAATTTATTTTCATGTTGACTTCTGAAGACAACCATTTTTTAAGTATATTATATTGATTATGCTATTATAGTTGTGCCAGTTTTCCTCTCTTTGGCCCCCCTTTGCCTGGCATCCCTCTTTCCTCCAGCACTCTCCCTCTTAGGTCATGTCTGCTGGTCGTACATGTAAGTTCTTTGGCATCTCCATTTGCTATGTTATTCTTAACTTCCTCTTTACTATTTTGTTCTTACCAATTATGCTTCTTAATCCCTGCACCATTTCCCCATTCTCCCCTTTCCTCCTCCCATTTGCTAACCCTCAAAATGATCTCCATATCTGTGATTCTGTTCCTGTTCTGGTTGTTTGCTTAGCATTTTTTTTAATTTAGTTGATAGTTGTGAATTTGTTTCCTTTTAAATGTTCCATGGTTTTGATCTTTTTTTAAAAGATTTTATTTATTTATTTTTAGAGAGAGAAGAAGGGAGGGAGAAAAAGAGGGAGGGAAACATCAATGTGTGCTTGTCTTTCCCACACCCCCTACTAGGGACCTGGCCCACAACCCAGGCATCTACCCTGACTGGGAATTCAACAAGCGACCCTTTGGTTTGCAGGCCCACACTCAGTCCACTGAGCCACACCAGCCAGGGCATGATCTTCTTTTTTCTTTCTTAAATATGTCCCTATAACATATCCTGTAATAATGGCTTGGTGGTGATGAACTCCTTTAGCTTTACCTTGTCTGGGAAGCACTTTATCTGTCCTTCCATTCTAAATGATGGCTGTGATGGATAGAGCAATCTAGGTTGCAGGTCCTTGCTTTTCATCACTTTGAATACCTTTTGCCAGTCCCTTCTTGCCTGTAAAGTTTCTTTGAGAAATCCACTGATAGTCTTATGGGAACTCCTTTGTAGGTAACTCTCTGCTTTTCTCTTGCTGCTTTTGAGATTCTCTTTTTATCTTTTACCTTTGGCATTTCAATTATGATGTGTCTTAGTGTGGTCCTCTTTGTGTCCAACTTCTTTGTGATTCTATGAGCTTCCTGGACTTGTATGTCTATTTCCTTCACCCAATCAGGGAAGCTTTCTATCATTATTTTTTCAAATATATTTTCAATTTCTTGTTCTCCTTCTTGCATCCCTATGATTTGGATGTTGGCATGTTTGGAGATGTCCCCGAGCTTTCCCAGCCTAGTTTCATTTTTTTGTACTTTTATTTCTTCTTTTTGTTCTGGTTGAATGTTTATCTCTTCCTTATGTTTCCAATCATTGGCTTGAATCCCAAGCTTACTCCCCTTCTCTGTTGGTTTCCTGTGTATTATTCTTTATTTCACTTAGTGTGACCTTCATTTCTTTCTTTACTTTTTGCCATACTAAAGGAGTTTCCTGAGCAACATGATAAACAATGTTTTGAACTCTGCATCTGATAGGTTGGCTACATCTGTTTTGCTTATTTCTTTTGGGGGTTTTGTTCTGTTCTTTCATTTGGACAATATTTCTTTGTCTCCTCTGTTTAGCAGCCTCCCTGTGTTTGTTCATGTGTATTTGGTAGAGCTACTTTTACTCCCTGTCTTACTAGCATGGCCATGTAGAAAAGGCACCAGTAAATTGTGAGGAGCAGAGCCTTTAGGTAATTGCCAGGGCAGGGCAACCCGACTCACTGCTTTGTGGCTATGTGGGGAGGGCTCAGAGAGAGGGCGATGCTGCCATCTGGCTTCTGACAGTTCACCCAAGGCTTGCCATTCTAGTCACTTCACCCCTTCCAGTGTTTGACTGGTACCCTTACAGCTACTGCCCTGGTGTTGAATCTCAGAGTGGATGGGTTTGCATATATTCTAAGATGGGGCTGGCTCTTTAAGCAGTTTCTTCCATCACGCCAACTCCTGCTGTTTTTTACAGGCAGAAGTAACAGGAATCTATCTTCCCCGTGCTAGAATCCTGGGCTGTGGGTTCTGGCCTAGGGCTGGGATTGATCATTCCCAAGGTATCCCTTTCATCCTTTCTGCTGCCACTGCTGCCTTTCCACCCAACACCTCCTCTCCACCTGTCTTCATGACTCCACCCCTCCTACCTGTCTGGATGAAAGTGTCTTCTTTAAATCCTTGGTTGTCAGACTTCCACACAGCTCAATTTTCTGACAGTTCTGGGTGTTATTAGTTTTGAGAGCTGGTTGTAATTCCTCCCATAGTTGTACAAGGAGGCAAAGCATGTCTCCTCCTTATTCCTCCATCTTGACCAAAAGTTCCCTGAAGGCAACGATTTTTATAATAGCATTAGGAATTTATGGATTTAAACATATTTTAGAGGTTGCAAACCATTATAATATTTATTCTTAATTAAATTCTAATTTCCCTACTTTTGGCTAGTGGAAAGCTCTTCAAATTTGCTCTTATACTCTTTTAGTGTGATCTACAGTCTCTGAGAGGTTCTTTGCTATCTGGTATGACAGTTTTTCCAGCCATATCTTGCACATTTATTTTTTTATCAAATCTGAAATCAGCAATTTAATTTGGAGCCCATGTGTTTTTTTTCTTTTGTGGGGGGAGTAATGGCATTTTAAAATCACTATTTAGCTGCTAGTAATGTTCAATACTCTCTGTTATTGGGTTGACCATTAGTTCTATGATCAGAACTAGGACCTTATCTGGTCTTTTCAATAAAAAGAACTAGGAAATGTTTGAAGATAAAGTATGTCAACGTTCATATTGATACTTTCAATTCAAAGTCAGAATTGGTTATATTTCTTTTATTTCATACCAAGAACCCTGCTTTTCAAAGACACAAGGGGTGATAGAATATCCCATAACTATCCTTTTCCTTTATTTCACATTATGTGTGAGGCAGCACAAGAAAAACAGTAGTAATACTGTCATCCCAACACAATGACTGCAACAGTGTCTGTGCATGTGAGAGTGTGTGTGTTTGCATAGGTCCTCTTCTTCCCAACCATGTTTATGGTTGTTCCATTTGTCTGTTGTGAGAGAATATGGCATAACATCATATTCTTTCTCATTTCAAACCCTCATTTGGTCTTAGTTTCAAAAGGTAGATATATATTGAATACGCACCCCCTGAACCTTATATCAATGTCTCTCTAGTTATATCAGTGTCTAATACTTGTTCTCTAGTACAGCTTCAGGAACACGAATAACATTCACTGAATCCTTATATGTTAAATGCTTTTATCCTTCATGCTTCAAAACCAGACTTGATGGATATAATATATTGGTATGTTTTATTTTTTAATAACATGTTACTTTTTTGTTTGGCATAAAGTATGGATGTCCAAAACTTTGATGGTAATTTGCATATTTGTCCTTTACAATTTAATTCCTTTTTTATTATTAGCCAAAACTAAAATTCTCTTTTTCTTTGAAATGCTAATTTTATTAGAACAAGTCTAGGTAGTAATCATCCTAGTATGTGAATTTTTAGAATTTAGACTTCTTAAATATGTAATTACTTTTTTTCCAGTAAACTGTTTCTTCCAAAATATTTTATCTTTATTCATTTCTTTATGATTTAAATTTTTCTTATTTTATCTTTTATTCTCTAAAGACATTATTTGTTATGTTTATTCATTCTGTGATTCTTCTAGTATAAACTTTATTTTTTAAATAATTTTTGTTTGCTTTCAACAATTACTTTGTTTTTTTCCATTACCATTTAGTCCATTTATATCCCACTCCTGCCCACAATCACCACACAGTTGTTCATGCCAAATTTTTCCTCTATTTCTAAGTTTTCCTAAGTTCAGTCTCCTCATTATTGAATGTTTCTAAAGCTCTAATTTGTTCTGTCCTGTATATTTTTTGGCATATACTTCTTACATGCACTTATTGCTTATAGAAATGCTATCCTATTTATTATTTTTTATATCTTCAAACATCTAAGAAATTTTACCTCAATACTTTTTGTTCCTTTTTTTTTGAAGTTTGAAGAATATGGGTTATAGAAAAGCTTTTCTAACCTCACAAATCTCTCTTTCCTGTTTGTTAATATAATATTAAAAATATAGCCAATTGATTTTTGAGATTTTTCTGACTCTAGCTCTCTCTCCCTGTCTTATCTGGACCTTCTTTTTTAAAAAAGATTTTATTTATTTATTTTAGAGGGGAAGAGAAGGAGAGAAACATCCATGTGTGGTTGCCTCTTGTGCGCCCCCTACTGGGGACCTGACCTGGCCTGCAACCCAGGCATCCTAAGGGTGACCCTTTGGTTCACAGGTTGGTGCTTAATTCACTGAGCCACACCAGCCAGGGCTTTATTTGTACCATCTTAATCTGTATTGATCCAATCAATTTCTAGGACACTCCACAGTTGCTCCTCTATGTAATACCCTTTTCTGGATGTAATGCTTTGTTTCTATGGCTTTCAGGGTCCATGCTACTCCAGCTACCCTCAGACCTCCCTATCATGGGCCCTATGCATTTACCCACTATTGGAGAAGGCAAAATCTCTTCCGTCTTCAGATGCTGTTCTCATAGTGGCCCACCGTGCTATCCAGAAAATATCTATTTTTGGATATTTGTTTTGAGATTCTCCTTGGTTAGCATTGTTAGATTATCTGTTGCTTCCCACTGTTTCCTTCAGCACAGATACTGATAACATAGGTTTTACAGCTGTTGGTGGTTTCTCTCTATGTACTTGTGTTTGATGTTCCTGGAGATACTTTCGCATCTTTATTTTATGTAAATGTTGTCTTGTATTTTGGACATTTTACTACCTAGTTTCTCTATTTTAATGTGGTGATCTATTGAGTTAAACATATAATTCTTATTTTACAGAATCTCTAACACTTAAAATTTCATTTTAAGTAACTTTTGCTTGTTATAAAACTTAAAGTCCTCTTAGGAAACTATGGCAATTGGGAGGCATGAAAAAGTAACTGGCACGAAAGTAGCATTTTTATTATAAATTGCCTAAACTCGACCTTTGAAAGAGACAGACATCATTTGAATTTACAAGTTTTGATAAGTTAATTTTTCTAAATGAGAAAAGTAATTTCATTTTTTATATTCCTTTATTCAGACCAATTAGTTTATAATTAGGAGTACACATAGAAAAAATCCTGGATGAAACCATTATGTATATTGTGGTGTCCATGAATTGAACTCTGGGAGACAATTCAAAGAACAGTGACTTTCACATAGATTATGATATATGTTTTCCCTGGACTTCTAAAGTACTTTACCTCTGCAGAAAACAGCATTTATTATATCAAATGATGTGAGATATATAGATAAATATAGACATAGATATATATATATAGATATAAACACAGATAATCTCTTTATCTGTGTCTGACATGTAAGAGGGTAATAATAAACAGCCTCCCTTGGCTTTCTCTAAGTGCTTCTCACCCTGAGAGATGGACTCTCTGGGGTTCCGTCTGTTTGCAGATACCTTGAGCATTTGAGAGGGAATTATCTCTTACTTTGAAGTATAGTGAGTCAATGTTGTGATCATTAGCAAGTTACTTGGGCCTATTGAAAGAGGGTACTTTTTTTAAATTGGCTTATAGTTCTAAAATGAAGCCCTGCCTTGGCCAGGTGGCTAAGCTCATTGGAGCATTGTCCAGTACACCAAACAGCTGTGTGTATCTGTGGTCAGGGTGCAGCCAATTGATGTCTCTTTCTCACAGCCATGCTTCTCCTTCTCTCTCTCCCCTTCCCTCTCCCTCTGTTTCTCCCTCTCCCTTTTTCTCTCTCTAAAAAAAAGTCAATAAACATATCCTCAGGTGAGGTTAAAAGTAATAAAAATTGAAAAAATATACGAAGCCCCTGTTTCTACTACTACAATTGCACAGACAGGAGTGTTGATCTATCTTCTGGCTACGTACATCAGTTCATTTAACTTAAGATTTGCCTATGAAACTGTTTTCCTGACAGGAAGTCACTTACTGCCGTGGCATATTTTGACTTGATTATAAAGATTCTCTCTCACCGTTCTCCCTCGAGCTTTAATTACAGCATTGCTGCATGTTCAAAACATGCTGCCAGATTTCTCACTTGTGCAGGAGACAGAACACACATTTCATATCCCTGGCACGTCCTTTATCCCTCTTATTGATTTCCTAGGCAATTCTGTATTGATTGTATCTTCATATTCCAATGCCTCCTTGTTCTTTTTCCTTCTTATTTTTCTGAGCTCTTAGAACTCTGGATTCCTCCTTGTTCAGTCAGGTCATCCAATTAGGATTTATGTGTGATCCTCTTTTGCCACTCTGAGGACTCTCTGTGATCCAGGCTGGAGCACAAATATTCTTATCATGATGACTTTTATCTCAAACCCAGTCCATCTAACTAAGCTGTGGTACCCTCACCACAGTTTATCTGAAAGTGTGAAAAGAAATCTTAGCAAGAGTCTTCCTGCCCAAAAGTCTCACTCTCTGGCCTCCCAGACTCAGAGCATCCCCTGCTACCTGTGTTACTTCTTTGCTTGCTATTGGCACCATAGCTTTGTCTTCTGAGCTTTGTTTCAACAAAAGGCATCTTATCCCTCTCGGTTCTTTTTTCACAGTAGATTGTAACTGCAATACTATTGTAGCTTGACGGTTGTGAGTAACCTGACTCCTCCTGGTGAAATAAAAACAGGCTGCTGTTGGGTCACTAGACACCATGTCAGTTTCTATGAGGGACTCAGTGCTTAACTTGAGTCCCTTAGTGAATAAAACACTTTGAGTCAAAGGAGAATAGCAAATTCTACCTGTTATGAAATTTAAGCCAGGGTATGTCCTTCTCAGTAAATTTTATGGGACAGTGGTCTTATCTACTGTCATGTAATGAACACAGAAGACCAAATGCTATTAATTCAAGGTTCCTAGGAACTAGAAAGTGGAGGAGAAAAATAAAATATGCCCTAGTCTTCCATGACAAAATATATGGTATAATACTCTCTGAAATATTTTGCTTCTTTCACTATTTACAGATTTTTTTATTACCCTCAAATTCATAAAGGCAAAAAAATGAATCTTAGGCTAATTCTTCCTTTAATTTTTTTTTCAGATTTAATTTAAAACCTCTATATTCCTGCTCTACCTACTTGTCTACACATACTCAGTTCTGAGTGAGCCCCATTTGTGGAGATATCAAGCTCATTATCATGACTACAGAAACATTGAGATTAATAATAGGAAGTGATTTGATCAATTAATGCTACAGTCATCATTTATTTGCTCCATCAATATCTGTAAAATATCATCTCTGACTTTCCCCAGTCCTAGTGGCTTGAAATAGAAATATGGTTATTATGTAACTCCTCAATTTTTTTTTCCAGGAAATGTCCCTCAGTTTTAAAGAATTGAAACCTAAAATAGTAGCTTTATTAGCTCAATTAAGAAGGATAAGTCTCTATAACTGAAATGGTTATGGGGCTGGTTGGATGTAATTAGAATATAACTTTACCTTGTGCTCTATTCAGATCCATCTGTGAGATGATTGCTTCCCCATTCCTATCCTTTTATAGTGGGTTTTATCAGTGTCCCACCCAGATTTCCTAAGCTGGCACCTTCCCCTGGCAGGCCACAGCCCATAAGCAAAGGTGAGGCTAAAACTGAGGTAGTTTATGCACCTGATCTTCCCTGTTGGGCCAGACTGGAGACTGAAATTAGCCTCCAGTTGAGATCACTGTCTTGTTAACTTTCTTTCCCTCCCTTTTCCTGCTTCCCCCAATCACTTTCTCTTGAGAGTCCTCATCCTCAAAAATCACTCAGACAAGAATCTTATCTTAAGCTCCACATCTAGGGAAGCTGACCAAAAATGGCCTAAATAAAATTTTGTGAAGACTATATTTCTTGTTTGCTCACTGTAGAAAGAAATAAAAAATCAGTTAACTTTTCTTCCTCAGAATAGTTTTATTTCAGTGTCTACAAATTGCAGTCCTGAATAAAACCCAAAACTTGGAATTTCGTTCATCCAACTTGGGCCTGGAGATCACATTGGGGGTCCACAACTTGTCTGTCTCTTTCTTTACTCCATGCACTTGTCTTTCTGGGCTCCTCCCTGGTGGCTGTTGACTATAGTTAGGCCTTCTGATCCCTCCAAGACTAAAGTCAGGAAGAGGAAAGAGATAAGGGGCAGGAACAGTCTTACTCAGTTGATTCAGGTGTCATTTCTCACTGCTTCTCTCTGACTGTCCTAGGTGTTTAGAATTGATTACTAATCTCTTGTATGCTTTTGTTAAGTCCTCAGAAATTCATTCATAACTTTCTGACAACTGGTAAAGAGTATCAGCTACTTGCTCATAATTTCTCCTGTAGGGCCAGGGCATTCACTCCTCATCATCTTTCTTTTGGGGCTCCAACATCATGTCAGATAGACTTCTTGGGCTGGGTCTCTTTTTAAGTGACCGTACACCATATCTGAGGCTTATACCTCAGCATAGTTTCCACACTGGGCCCTGGAAGACATGTTCATTGTCAGCCTTGGAAAGGACAACAGCTACTTGCTGGTTGAACCCTCTTAATTCATTAACTGGAAGTCAGCTCCACTTATCACCTTTCAACTGAAGAATTTTCAGACACAACTCTGAGACAAGTCAGCTGTATTCATCGGACTCCAGGAGAATGCAGTTCAAGCTGCTCTGGGAAGGGCCTTAAAGCTCATTTCACTAAACTTGAGGTGAGGAGGAGGTATGTCCTATGCCTAATCCATTGAAAAGAGATACCTTCCAGTATAGTGGTTATTGTTTTTAAAAAATTATTCTCTTCAACATCAACACACTTTGGGTGTATGAGGTGCTTAAGACTGAAAATCTGTTCAAATATTCAAAATGGACTCGCTTTGAGTTCTTAAATGTGCCTTTATTGTATCAATATATGGGTGAAGCAAAAGTAGGTTTAAAGTTATTTTTATGGAAAATAATACAATATTAATAAATAGTACAAGAATAAACTCTGTTTCACATATTCACAACAGTAAACCTACTTTTGTTCCACCCTGTGCATAACTGCCATTATACTGACTTTACATATTTGACATTGCTTCTCCCAATAGACTCTGTAAGAATGCTTTTCTTGTTGTAGCTTCAAACTCTAATAGAGTAAATGAAGAGAGGTAAAAAAGGCGATGTTATTTTATATAGTGAATTCAAGGAGCCAATAACTGAGAAAAGAACACTGTAGGCAATGAGCTACGTGAATAGTTGGAGGAAGAGAATTCCAGGTCAAAGGAAGAGATAGTGCAAAGAACTCAAAGTAAGAACAGCAAGAAGTCCTGTTTGGTCAGAATGGAAATATGCTCTATTTAGCAAAGCACTATGAGCTCAAATTAGCCCTTTTATCAACTGCATCACAACATTAACTCAAAGGAAGTTTGCCTTGTGCTGGAGGTGAATGTGCTCTGGCGAGCATTTTGAAGATGAATTCTTAGTGTCCTGCCCCGAGACATTGACAGAATAAGTTTAAAAATTACAATTAAACTCATATTGGGCTTGTCTCTGGGCTTGTCGATAAGTGCCTCTTTTGTTACTGAGTGCAATTTCTTTATCGAGTGTAATAATTTAATTTACAAAGAGTTTCAATTAATTATTTAGTTGCCTTTGACTTATTAAAAGTAACTTAAAAATGGAGTCCATTCTGTCTACTGCAGATTACAAGTATCCAGGGTAAATCATGGGTTTTGGCATTTAGTATTTTGATTCCTAAATTAAAATTTTGGTTAAGTTTCTGATTTTGTGCTTTATTATTTATCAGATTATTATTTTACCTCATAGGTGTTTTAATGAAAAATATGAATATTGAAAAAGATTACATTATATAACTAGCTTCCTGCTACCAGTCCCCCTGGCCTACTCTAGCATTCTCAACTAAGAGTAAATATATCTTAGTGGTCCAATAGATGTGTCTTAGAAGTTACAAGTGAATATATAAATATATAAATCTTCAAATTTTGTGAGTTTTTTAATGATGATCTGAGAAATGTTTGTATAAGCATAATTTGGGTCATTTCATAAAATGGCCCCTTCACCATTTATTGCTGCCATGCAAATTTCAGTATCTGCACTTGCATTTGTGTTTATGATCATACAGGGAAAAGGAGTACTTTTCAGTGACCTTGTGTGAAAGACAAAAGGACAGGATGAGATGTGCTTAATGAGAAAACAATATTGTTATGACAAGTTGAAGGTGAAATGATGCCAAATAAAAACTTTCTTTAAGTCATTGAAATTTAAAAAGTGGTGGAAGAATTTCATCACCCCATGGAGTTCAGTGTATAGTGCAGTATGATAGCTGCATTATATTCATGTAGCTGGCAGCAATTTGTTACAGGAGAATGAATTGTCCAACCATGTGAAATAAATAATCTTATTTCTATTTTTTAATTTCTCATTTCACTTACATTTCACTTATAATGCATTTGGCTCTTAGAGTTGTAACATAAAGTTTTGATCATAAAGAATTCTTTGCAGTTTTTTGCTTATACATACTTAATTAATAAAGTGGTTTGTATTAAAATTGGATAACTATAGGAATTATTTTTTAAATGGGTAAAGATTTTATTCTGGTTTGATAAATACCATAGTATTGTAATATACTCATATAGAAAAATAAGTGATTCATAAGAAAAAAATGTGTTTCAGTCATCCTGAGCAGAAATGACTTTGTCAGGCAGGTATCATAAAAATAAGTTCAAATTCTCTTATGTTAATATAGCAATTAACATTGCATAGTCACCTGTAAGTAATTTCATACACTAAAAATGTCAAATGAATTAATCACTCCAATACATTACATATTTGGGGCAAGTGCTCAAACTTTCAAATTAGAGCATTGTAGAAAATGAATAAAATATCCCATGCTCCTTTTGTAGCGTAAGCTTTTTCTATGTGGTTTATTCACTTTGAAATTAAGCATATCCAGTAATTTCACTTTGATTTAAAGGTACAAAAGTATATTATGCTTCTTACTAGTAAAAATGGAAGATAGAAAATATTTTACCAGCCTTCTATCAATAAAAATATTTCTTAAATTTCCTTGTTAAGATGCACAGTTGCAGGCAAATGACAATAAGGGAGGGCACAAAAGAGGGAGAGAAGACAAGAGAAGAGAAGGATGCTGACACTACTACCCAGCTTTCAGTGTCTCTGAAAGTGAAGTATTGACCTGGTGGTCTAACTTCCCCTACAATTTCTGGGAAAGTTTTCTAGATAAGAGCAGGAAGACAACCAATGGATATTGAGCCCAGACAATGGCTACCCTGCTGTTCTGAATAAAAGGGTTTGGAGGTTTTGCCCAGAAGCACAGCACATTTCATGTGTTCTGACCTGGAATTCTGGAAGTGAAAGGGAGCTAAAGCAATGTATGAGGATGCATGTATCTGGAGAGGGAATGTCAAGGGACTTTAGAAAGAATTCTCCAAGGTTTATTTGAATTTCCATGATATGTTATTCTTTGTAGTAATTGTTGATAGTAAGTTATTGAACATTGATTGAGACCACACACCAGTGACAGTTGAAATCTCAGTAGTGAAAAAAAACCTGCAGAAACTAACTAGATTGTGCAGTAAAATCAGTCACACTGTATGATAAAAATATGGAATAAAAACACAAGGTAGAACACACACACACAAAATGGAAGAAAACCAAGGAATATGAGTTTGTAGACACAGCTAAAAGAAATAAAGTAAAATGGTTCAGATAACTAGGATGTACATATGTTTAAATCAGTATTTTTATATAAGCAATATCATCAGGAAATAAGAACAAGCCTATATTTATAGCTAAAATATCTTCAAGCTTGTCATCAAATGAATTATTTTAAATAATATCATGCTTTTAAATATTACAAGAATTTTTTTAATTTAAGTAAATATGTTATTATTCTGCCCCATAATTGCATTATGTCCAAAATTGCGATCTAAATTCTAGGTTTCAAAATTAGAATTTTGGGCCATCCTCTATGTACTTTGTAATCTGTGTACCATTAGCTGTCATGTATTATTTTTTTGGCTGATACATAGATTTTATTTTTTATTTTAGTGCATTGTCCTGTAAGGAGATTTAATCTATATGTCTAGATATACTTAGTAGACATTCCCAGAATTTAAGAGTTTGTATTTCAGCACATCTGCAAAAGTGAAATAGAAGTGGAATACAAATCCTTCAAACCATTCCCTCCCCTGAAAGCTTATTATATCTTTGGTATTTAAAGAACAAGACACAATACAGCGAGTGATTCAGAAGGTAAATATTTCTATTATCATCTTCCTCTTCTTTCCTGGAATGTGCTTTTTATTTCATATCCCAGTTTGAATAACCACATTTTAATTCCTCACTTTCCACTGAACAGCCTGTGTGCCCTAACCTCAGCCGCTCTCACTGGCTCTCACCCTGCATTGATTAAGAGTTCCCAGAGATAACAGTGTGTGCGGGTGCATGAATAATCTCCTTGCTTCTCAAGTCAATTCTCGTGCATCTCTGCAGTCTGGCAATAACACCCACAACTTGAGTAGTGAGGGGATAGCTGTGAACTCTGAAATAGCATATGTATGACCTTCTGTTGAAAAAATAAAACTAGAAAAATTAATATTAATATAATATTTTCTTTCCCAAGGAGAAGGAAATACTGAAACATTTTCCTCTATGCTCCAATTCTTCCCTGGTGACAGAGAATCATGCTCAACAATCAAAATGGGCAATTATGAGAAACTTTAGAGCTTAAATCTAGTAAGAATAAAGCCTTTATCATTGTTAGGAAACTAGAAGAAATTGCAAAAAAGTGAGGTGTTTCTTATATGCTACCAACCAGAGCTGGCTGCAACTGTACCTTTATC
Source organism: Trachops cirrhosus (assembly GCA_028533065.1). Lineage (NCBI taxonomy): Eukaryota > Metazoa > Chordata > Mammalia > Chiroptera > Phyllostomidae > Trachops > Trachops cirrhosus. The sequence continues at coordinate 109,099,913 of CM052541.1, read as the reverse complement.
TCTATAATCCACTGTCAAATTCTTATCTGTTATTCAACATCCCTGTCACTAAAGCAGTTCCCACACTAGTCTCTCTGTTGCTAAACTTTTTACTTTGCAGTCCTGCTCCATTTTGCTATTAGAGTTATCATCCTAATTCACAAACCCAATCACATCATATTGGGGTTCATAAGAGACTTGTCATTATCTACAGGAAAAAGTGTAAACTTCTTAGCCTAGCAAAGAAGCATCTCCTTTACTTGGTTCTATAGTGATTTTCCAAGATTTTTTCACAAGTACCCATCCCTCCTGCGGTCTTGGTCTTGCAGGATCCTCTCTATGCTCTAAGTAGATGTGATCTTTGGGCACTCTCACTCATTCTTACACATTCAGGCTCACATGATTCCTCTTACCTTAAGGGTTCTCTTTTATATTTTGGTCAACATTAATGTATAAACATTTAACAAGGCCTAACCCAAATAAAGCCTCCTTCGAAATCCTCAGGGCAATCTCTGTACTTATTTCCTCAGATCCCCACACTATGTGTATTGTACAGAGCTATTGCATCTATTTCCAACAGATTTTGAGATTCAAGAAGACAAAAACTGCATCGTTTTCCCTTATATTTCCCCTTCATCTCCCTAAGTTTAACTTATAAGCAGAATTAGTGTCCAATTTTCTCCTTATCTAGTAACTTGAGCATCTACAGGTCATAAGAAAACTTCTGTTGCATATTGATGACGTGGGGACTCACGCAGTTCAAATAAATAATGTTGGTGTCCATATACAAATGTATATGGCACTACTAATTCTTTCTTTATTCATAGATTTTTCTCCACAGATGCTTGCATTAAAATTAGACTGTATGTTATACTAATATTGATTGATTGTTTAACTAAAGTGTCAGGTCCAGTAGAGAGAGCAGGGGATTTGAAATCAGAAAAATCTCAGTTTAAATTTTATTTTGCCACATCTTGGGTGTCACATATGCAAAATGAGCATTAAAATATTTACCTTTCAAGGATGTTTTCAATGATTGAATAGGTGAAATTAAGTTGAATGATAAGAAATTGCCAATATTCTACCATCTTTACTTACAGACACAGAAAAATTTTGCTATGGAAGGTAGTACACATAGTTCTCTACAGAATAGATGATTAGTCCATGGTCCCATCTTAAGAAGATGATGGTGAGATTATGCTCATAGTTATTATCATACTATTATGATTATTATCATTGATGATGATAATGGTGAGGCCCCATTAGTTCTCATCCAGTCTTCACATAGCCAAGGCTCGTACTTCAACTTGACTCTGTTGTGCTTGAAAAATATGGTAAAACTACGCAGCCTAAGTCACAACTTGGGTACATGGAAGTAGCCAATTAAGCAGTTAACTTATGATATGTAGGAGAACTAATGGCTGAAAAGGCAGACAAAGATTTGCCTTAAACTCAATCACTAATAATTGAGACTCAAATCTGAGCAGGTATTGTTGATGCAGGAACAAAAAGCCATGTGAGATGCAGCCCCTGCCTTTTAAGAGCTACAGTTAGCTGTTCTACGACACAGGCAGTGATGTGCTTGAGAAGAAATTTAGCAGAAAGAGAGGGAATTTTGTTTTACTACTGGGATATTCATACCACTCTGGTCTTTAGGAAGGCTCTGGTGTTTCTATATACCTCTTAATTTGTGGACCTTTTTATATAATTCAAGTCATTTACTTTAATGGGATTCTGAACAATTTATAAACATGGAATAACAAAAAAATTGTTGCTGGTTTATTTCTCTCTCAATATCTCTGCTTCTTCAGTGCACTCTTCTCTCTCTCTCTTTCTTTTTCTCTCTATCAGTTATACATATAGGTATATGAGGTACTGAAGAGCAATTAAACATAAATAACATTATTCCATAATAACATGGTTTTAAATGACATTCCCTACATAATATGGCCCCTTGATGACATAGTTTAAAAGATGTTCAAAGCCAATTGTTATTTTACTTTTAGAAATTACCTATAAAAGTTAAATATCAAAAAATCCAGTTTTATATAGGATTATAAAAAATGTATTCTGAAGACATTAATGAGGCTATATATGTATAAATCATCTGGAAAAAAAGAAAATAACTTTAACATTCACATCTTAAGTAGTTTTTACCTAAGTTTTTCTTTCCTCTACTTTTCAGTTAGAATAAAACACACTGAAAAATAAATTGCTTATTTTCAAAATGTATCTCAAATCATTATTTGCATATATTTACCTGAGAGGCAGACCTGCAGTAGTTATGTGCTAGGAAAATATTCTATTTTAAATCTGACAAAGCACATGTATAACCAAATATTCAATTAGAAATACAGATACACCAAAGAAAAACAATTTTTAAGATACTTGTCTGTATGCCTCTCTTTGCTGTTTTATGTTCAAATTAGCCATTCAAAGTGCAAATGAGTTTAATATGAACATGATGATAGCAATAAGCTCCTCTGAATTTTACTATGTTTTGCAGGAACAACCCTAGAAATCTTACAGTGAGGTGTCTTTTTGTTTTGATGATAACACATATTATCTTTTATTTAGAAATATAGCTCTTTGTCCTACACAATAGGTCTTCTGTAAAAATAGTATTTTCAGAACTCACTTCAGTTTAATAAGTATTATTCTTCAAGTTTTCCCTTGACTAAAGTTCTTTCATAGCAAATGGTTTAGAGACAAAAGATATTTGCATTGTAAGGGAAGTCATTATTTTAAAATTTGTCTATAGTATATTATTACACAAATTTCAATTCCAATTGTTTTTAAAAATATACATAATTTCCTCTAGAGCTTGAGAAAATACAATGCATTAACATTATGCCATAGGTAAGAGAATTCAAAAGTGAAACAAATTTCAACAAAAAGTATGAGTGACTGGTACAAGCTGAGGGCATAGGAAAAAACATCCAGTCAGACCAGCCAAATACACAAATGTTTCAAAGCTTTTCACTTTTATTATGAAGAATTATTTTCCAGTCCACTTTATATTGATTGTTTCTCTTTTTAATAGTGAATTAGGAAGAAACTAAAATGTTGAATAATGAGTGTGTATTTTGATTACATAAGTATTTTCATTTTTGAGAGACAACATTTCTTTCAAAATTTTCTTCAAGAAGAGGTTTTTTTCTTTTTTTAAAATTTATTGTGGTATTGTACTATGTCTATAGGAAAAATCAGAATGTTTCTAATGAAAACAAACATGCATTTATTCCTCCCTAGCTTGGGATATGGCTTATGAAACCATTTTTATTCCTCTGAGCCTCTGTTTAAACACTCCAAGTACATACAGGTAGAATATTTTTTTAAATGGTTATGAGTATAATAGGCTTATGTTATTCCAACAGTGTGATGTAAAACAATAGCCAAAAGATGAATAACAGTACAGTTACAAAAGAAAAGAGAAAGGAAGGGTTAATACATTTGCTAAAACATTCCCAATCATGCTTTATGTGTACATGAGTTTTGACATCAAATCTAGGTTGACTGATAAACATGGTACTTTGAAATGTACAATACTTGCATTTTAGATTTAAACAACTAAAAGTATTTAGACCCACTATTGGTTTAATATCCATCCTCTGTTTGTAGAAGATTCATTACCCACAGTAAGAAAAAACACTTTGCAATTTTGGTTTGGGTTGAAGTGTCTTACTAAAACCTCAGCTTATAATGAAATAATAGCCTTCCCTTAGCATTTCAAGATCTTTAAAAAATTATCTGAGGTATCTTTACAATTTGAAAAATATTCTCTCTTGTTTTAAACTACAGATGGAAACATGCCATTCTAATAGCAAATGGTTCGCTTCTAAGAAAGCACGTGCATGTGAGTGTGTGTGTGTGTGTACATATACAAATGTACACACACGCAGCATGCCGCACACAGGAAACAGTGGTTAAGGTTCCAAATTGGACAATATTATGAAGAGTTAACTCCTATTGGCTAGAAACTGTAGAATATCACGGCCAAACTGGAAGCTTGAGTCTAACAGTTTATTTTTTTTATTTCAAAATTAGCTGAAGTAGCAGACATAGGCATATATTAGACCTTGAACAAGGATAATAAGAGAATATATGTGTGTAGAATCTAAAGATGGAGAGGAAGTTTAGGGTTTATGTTTCCAGTTGCTTAGAACCAAACAATGTACATTTCAAAGTTCCAAGGGCATATTTGCACAGACATTCTAATTATTAGTTCACTTTATCTCTGCTGGCTCAACGTAGTTCTCAGTTTTTTAATCACTTCTCTACTGGCACAGCTAATGTGCCTACAAGTTGTCTAGAATTTTAATATTGCTAAATTTAGTGACACAAGTTGTGATTAAATTGTGAAAACTTGTTTAATGCAAACCCTGATTGAAAAGAATACATGGTTATTTAAGGAAAATGTACAACTTTGCAAAAATTATATAGTTCTATATATGGTCCCACATTTAACAGCTTTACCAACCTGCAAAAAAGTTGGCTCTTGTAGAAAACTGCCAGGCTATGTAGTCTGAAATCTGGAGTCGTAATACCAGAGAGCTGTCAGTCAGCCATCCATCCATCTAATTGGCTTCTTACCATCTTTCCATCATGTTTTTTTTATAACTGGTCGCCTCTGGCTAAAATGCAAATCATGAGGAAGAGCCGTCTAGAAAAAGCTGCTGCTTTCTTAATTATCTGTCAGAGTATGGACCAGTGGACCCAGGGCCGCACTGTAGAGTTATGCTAAGCAGCAAGGCATCATGGGAATTGGAGTGACAGCTCATTTTCCTCCTGTGTTTTCTGTGTTCGAATGACAATGCAGAAATATGGGTTTTCCCACACTTTCTCTGAACACCTGGGCCATTGCTCAGGGGAGCACAAAGCCAAAACTGTCACATTTCCAGACATGGTCTTATTGCTGTCACTATGACAGGATTGTTGACAAATGCCAGCAGTCATCTCGGCATCTTGGGAAATGTCTGCCATGATTGTGTCAACAGCCTGACAGAAATTGTTAATGTTTAAACTTCTTCCACTGACAGAATCCTGTCTTGCTGACAATATTTGTCATATGAAACTCAATCTTTGTCAAACTTGCTTAAAAATTAACACTTTCTCAATTTCTTTTTTTTCTAGTTTATTGCCTAGTGGTGCAAAATTTTAGCAATAATATTTCAAGGAGGTAATATAACCCAGTAATTAATTCCACGTTCTCTCCACATCCTCCAATCTATTGCTAACTTGTATCCACCTTGTCCTTTTGACCTTTACTATCAGAATAATTAGGCATCTATATATCAAACTTGTAAATTATTCAGGAGGTACAAACTACTATTCTTCAGTATACAATGTATAAAATCAATTAAAGCATGAAGATTTTTAACTTACATGAAAATCAGTTGCTAATTGGCAGGTATGCATTAACTAATTTTTTAACTTTGCATTCAAAACTCTTTATTCTATTATTTTTAACTTTGATTTAAAAATTAATCTGACAGGTTACATAGTATGTTTTGTAGAAAATCTGCAAGGATTTGCTTGGAAGTTCTTTTTTAATATGTAATTTTGTCAAATATGGACTATAGAGAAAGCCTGAATTTTCTAATTCTGATAAATCTGTTGGAAAGTATTTATGTGAGCACTATAAAAATGTTAGCTTTGTTTTAAAAGGAACATCCTTTTTAAAATCCACAGGTGGTTGCTTTAAAAAATATTTTTTGGTGAGACACAATGCTCACATTGCTAGAAGGAAGTTAAATACTATTTGACTGTACCAGAAATACCCAGTCACCTATAGGATGCTACATTTCGTAGACATGGTGTGGAAAAGAGTAATTGGTTAACTGAATATCATGTCCATCTGTCCCTGACAGAATAATCTTTATCAAACTAAGAGTGGCAACTTGTTAATAGTGACATAAATATGATTAGTTATATTATTAGGTAGTGTTTTATAAAACATAAATATGGTATGTATTTATACCAGTAAGAACATATTTCAATAATTTATTGTTAGAATAACAATCTCCTAGAAAAATGGAATGCATCTAGAGGTAGTATTTACCTGAGTTCCTGCCAAATATAATTTCTAGATACTCTAGAGACAGAGAATGGGCAAGGTACTGCTTCATTTGTTGAAATAAGAACACTTCCTAATATACTTTTTAGTTTCCAATTTTATTTGTTGTCAGAGCTATACATATTAATTAAATTAAATTAGCTATATTTTAAACCAATTTTAGGTTCATGACAACATTGATCAGAAAACACAGAGAGTTCTCATATAGCCTGTATTCCCCCCCAGACACAGTCAATAGTCCACTGTCGATACCACACAACAGAGTGGCACACTTACTACAATCGATGAACCTGCACTGACACAATATTATTATATTACTTTTATTTGTTAAAAGTTTAAACAACATAAGTATTTTCAACAGTACAATGTGAAGTGTTAGACAAAAAGTTGACAAACTTGTTCGTAATGAAACAGCTAGTAAATATTTTAAGTTTTTTTCTATATCATAACTATTCAATCCTGTCATTGCAAAAGCAATATAAGTATACATGTTAAAAGGTGGGCATAGCTCTGTTCCAGTAAAACTTTATTTAAAAATGAAGTGGGCTGGATTTGACATACAAGCTGTAGTTTGTTGACTCCTGCTTTAGAACATGGGCCAAGTAACTAGACAGATCCTGATTTCAAATTTCAGCTCTACTGTACACTAGCTGTGTGATGCATGCTGAGCATATTTCCAGTGTGTCATTTTGTTATCTCAGTTAGTCCTCAAAATAACCTTTAGAAATCTCTTAATCTCTTGGTAGTTACAAGTGAGAATTGATAGCTCATAGAGGTCAAGCCATGCCCCCAGAGCTTCCAGGTATTGAGGAACAAATCTGGAATTCTAATGTAAGTCTTTCTGAATACTTAGCTTTCTGTTTTTGTCAAGTATGGTGTTTTGTCTGTAATTCTCATATATTTTTGGAATAAAATTCTAGGTCAAATTTGAAATCTTAGATGACAGTAAGAAAAAAAACATGGGCCAGAGCAGTATTTCTGATTCAGGGGAAAATGTGCACTTTACCATCACATTGCTTCTTCTGTTGACAACACAGGGTTCTCGGCCTTCACCTCCACTGACATTGATCACCTCCTACAGTTGGCCTGGGGAATCAAGGACAGGGTACAAAAGGGGAAGGGAAATGTGCCTCCTAAATAATTGTTAAATTTTAAGAATGGTTCTCTCAAAAATTCAATCGTAGTTAATTTTTTATTGTTGTTCAATTACAGTTGTCCCTGTTTTTCCCCATTACTCTCCCCTGCCCAACTCACCCCCCTCCCACATTCTGTCCTCCCCCCAATGCCCTGTTGTCTTTGTCCATATGTCCTTTATACATGTTCTTTGATTTGACCCTTCCCCTTCTTTCCCGTTATCCTCCTCACCCTCCTCTGATCACTGTCAGTTTGTTCTTTATTTCCATGTCACTGGTTCTATTTTGTTTGCTTTTTTTGTTGATCAGGTTCCACTTATAGGTGGGATTGTAAGGTATTTGTCCCTCACTGCCTGGCTTATTTCAATTAGCATAATGCTCTCCTGTTTCATCCATGCTATCATGGAAGGTGGAAATTCCTTCTTTCTTTCTGCTGCATAGTATTCCATTGTGTAAAAATACTACAGTTTTTTGATGCACTCATTTACTGATGGGCACGCAGGCTGTTTCCAGCACCTGGCTATTGTAAATAACACTGCTATGAATATTGGGGTATGTAAGTTTTTTGGAACTGGTGACAGGATTCTTGGGGTATAATCTCAGCAGTGGAACCAGTAGATCAAAAGGCAGTTCCATTTTTAATTTTTGAGGAAATTCCATACTGTTTTCCACAGTGGCTGCACCAGTCTGCATTCTCACCAACAGTGCACTAGGGTTCTCTTTTCTCCACAGCCTCAACAGTTTTTGCTGTTTGTTGATTTGTTAATGATGGCCATTCTGGCAGGTGTGAGGTGGTATCTCATTTTGGTTTTAACTTGCATCTCTCTGATGGCTATTGATGCTGAGCATCCTTTCATATGTCTCCAGGCCCTCTGTATGTCCTCCTTGGAGAAGTGTCTATTCAGATCTTTTGCCCATTTTTAATTGGATTGTTTGTCTTCCTGGTATGGAGTCATGTGAGTTCTTTATATCTTTTGGAGATCAAACCCTTGTCTGAGTATCATTGGCAAATATTTTTCCCATACGGTTGGATCCCTTTTCATTTTGTTAATGTTTTCTTTAGCCATGCAGAAGCTTTTCAATTTGATGTAGTCTCATTTGTTTATTCTTTCCTTTATATCCCTTGCTCTAGGGGACATATCAGTGAAAATATTGTTGAATGGAATATCTGAAATTTTCCTGCCTATGTTCTCCTCTAGGATTTTCATGGTGTCACAACTTATATTTTAACAACCACAAATTATGGTTATTTTTAAGTGTCAATTTAACTAGGCCCTAAGATGCCCCAGTATTTGGTTATATTATTTCTCAGTGTGTCTGTGAGGGTGTTTCTGGATGAAATTAACATTTGAATCAATAGACTGAGTAAAGAGGAATGTACTTTCTAATATGGGTTGGTATCATCCAATCTGTTGAAGGCCTGAATGGAACAAAAAGGAGGAAAGGAAAATTTGTTCTCTTTCTGCCTGCCTACTTCTGAGCTGGGCTATAGGTCTCTTGCATTTGGACTAGATCTTGTATTATTGGCTTTCTTGGTTCTAAAATCTTTGAACTGAAACTACATCACGAGCGCTCCAGCTTGCAGACAGAAGTTTATGGTACTTCTTAGGCTCCATAATCATGTCAGCCAACTTCTTATTAAAAATCTATATAGAAATAATACTAATTAATAGTAACAACATAAACAAAGTTGATTGGTTCTGTTTGTCTAAAGAAACCTAACTAATATAGCATTATGTAAATCTCTTTTCTAAGTAAATCATGACTGAAGTTTCCGCCAGATTGGGCTGCGTAGACTATCTTAATCTCATGGAACTGTATACTCAGCATCCTTCTCTGGATCAGTGTGGAAGGTGTAGAATCCCTCCCTTTTGAGCATAGACTTAGGCAGACTCTGTAAGAGCTGCATCGAGATCTTACAGCCAAAGATTCATCTGCAGAAGTAGTAGTGGTGTCCCTAGATAATGAGCTGCTGCTCCATGTGTTTCACTTGGACAATTCAACACAATTCAATTCAATTTGAATCCATAGGTACAAATAGAGCATCTGTTTTGTTTTAGATTAAGTGGCATAGAGGGTTCAAAAAAATATAAATCCTAACCCCTGTCAACAAGGAGATAACCATGATAACATAATTTTTAAACAACATAGGAATAATATGATAACATGTTTAAAAATAAAGAAACATTTTGTTTAGCATTAGATAAGCACATCTTTAGTATTTATGAAATACTGCAAATTCTCCAGATATAGTCATGAGCTAAGGCAAAGAGAAGTGATATATCTCTCTCAAATCTCTTTCTGTATCTTAAACTTGAACTCTCTGGAGCCAAAAAGGGCTTTTAACAGACTCAAAGTGGGTTGTGAAGATGTTGTGTTAGGACATGAGAGGAGCTATAGGTTGAAATGTGTGTTCCATAAAGATATATTGAAGTCCTAACCTCTAGTACCTCTCTGAATGTGACCTCTTTGGATATAGTATCATTATTGTAGATATAACTAGTTAAGGTGAGGTCATTTTGGAGTGAAGTGAACCCTTAATCCAATATGACTGGTGCCCTTAAGAGACACCAGGGAAGGACAGCCCTGCTCCGATGGAGGCAGAGATTGGAGTTATCCCTTCCAAGGAAATGGAAGGGTTATTGATTAAAATCAGAAGCTAAAAGAGGCAAGTAAAAATTCTCTCCTACAGGTTTTAGAGGAAACATGACCCAACTAACACCTTAATTTCATACTTGTAGCTTCCATTATCACGAGACTATTTTTTGTTGTATGAAGCTACACAGGTTTTAGTGCTTTGTTATAACAGCCCTAGGAAACTAATACAGGGGACATTAAGGTATAGGAGTGATAGGCCTAATTTTAAAGTCCCATTAATCTGGATTAAAAGCTCAGCTTCATCATGTCCCTTATGTTTGTTTCCTCATCTGCATAATAAAAATTCCTCCCAATCAGAAGTTCCTCAGAATTAATATGGAGGTTAGTGCCAACACACAGCCAGAGCTAATGTGCTCCAGATGCCCTGATGCATTGACTAAACCTAGATTGACAGTCAAAGCTACTGTGGGGATTTAAAAAAATTCCAGCCCCCTTCAGAGTTGGTCCATGAGTATCCCAAAAGCACAGTGGCAAAAGCAAAGGTGGAAATAAACATGTTTTCAATTTACCTATTGTTTTCCAAGAAAATAAGGCATAGAAGTTTTCTGCCTGTGAAGATTGCAAGTTAGGAGTCACTTACATTGTGACTGTGTATAATTTTCTAAATCCAAAACAAGGACACATGTTTATGGAGTGTAAGTGAACCTATGGTAACAATGCAGCAGATATCTGGAATCAGAACTGTTAGGTACTTTGGGAGTTCATGGCACTACATAAATGGACCTGTGACCTGGACTTCAGTAGATCACCCAGGAACTCAGGAAAAATATTTGTTGTCTGTATAGGCTATAAATGTTAAAATTCCAAAAGAGTGCACTTTGTGCAGGCTTTGGAGGCTTATTGCACATCAATGAGGTTATGCTTCCATCGGCCAGCTGTAGAAATAGGAGAAGAGCTATATATTCATATCTTCGTTGGTCAATGACTTTAATCTCTCTTCCACTTTTCAGGTACTATATACTGTGCTAAATATAAAACCACTTATTTTCAAAATGTGCCTTAACTGATCATTATTTTAATATATCTACCTGAGATACCTGCCTACAATAGTGCTATAGGGAGGATTAATCACTTTTTAAAAATAACTGACTCTGAAAGGAAGAGGCTTTATAAACACAGAATATAATTTTATATAGAGAAAGTCCAACTGTAAGGAAAGTGGTAGAAATAAGGCCAGGAAGTTCCCAAGGAAAGTAGGACCCTGAACATTCTCCCAAACCTCTTAGAAAATCCACTTGAATCTATAAATTCAACTGATGTTAGTGCAAAGCAGAAAGGAGAAGAGAAACTACTCCCTCTGAGGGGCCAAAAAGAGGACAGAACACACAATTATGTTTAAAGGATCTGCCACAGTCAAAACTGGGTTTAGATTCCACTTCAGTAATGAACACTAATAGATACTTTTATAGGCTATAATTATTTTCTAATTAAAAGTATTGCTGTATATAAGATAACTGTGTGAGGCAGAGTTTGGAAAAAGAATTGGAGGACTGAGTTAATAAGGTGACAAGTGAAGGTTAATAAATTATTATTCAGGTTTTTAGATAATTGGCATCACTTGGGAGTAGGAGAAAAAGACTGAACCTGGGAAGAGATGAACTACTGTACTAGAACACTTTCACAAATGACCCACTTAACACCAATTATCATGCTATTTTGCCATTACTCCTAGTTTTGTTAACTATCTTGCTACCCTTTAGGAAAATGTGTCACACAAATGACAAAATGAGATTAATTATAATAAATTCAATACAACACTTTTAAAGCCAAGCCTCACTTATTAGGGCTTATTTTGAATAAACCTACCAATTTGTGGTTCATGGTTAGGCTTCTTTGGCAAAACATTGCATTTCTATGAAAGCCCTACTTCCTGTTTTGCCCTTCTAATATATCCTTGATGGAAATTTTAGATGTTAACATGTTTATTTTTAAAATCTTTTTAAATTTTATTTTCAAGTACAGTTTACATTCCATATTATTTTGTATTAGTTTCTAATATGCAACACTCTATTCCAGAAAGCATTTGTTTTGGTTTCTTTATCGTGCTACTGTAAGTGAGCTCTTTAACCAATAATAGTGATCGCATGAACTTTATTTTAATGTTTTTAATGGCTACATACATATTTAAATGCATTGTAAAAATTCTAACTCTTGGCTATCTACCCGCTTCCCAAAAAGACATGAAAATTTATAAATAATTAAATATAAGCCATCATACTTAGTCTTTCCTAATGAATCCTCTTACTTTTATCTAAATTAAGCTTTTTTTTTTTTTTTTTACTGAATTGGACCTCAGCTCTCTATGCTGGTAGAGAAGGCCAGTTGAAAAGGTTTTAATGCAATCTTGTCAACATGCACAAGGCTATAGAGCTTGTCCATAGGCTGACAATCTACTTCTCCACTTCCTTTCAAGTCAAAGTTAAAGAAGCTATACTAACATTTAAGCTGTGAGAAGTGCTATATTTCAGATGAGAATAATTTGAAAGGAAAATGGATGCCTCCCCCCAGTGCAATATCAACTTAAGTACTAACTAAATAACCATGGCTTTTATTTACTTCAGGTAAAACCAAAAAGTCTCAATATCTACTTCAAACATCCAGATTCCTTCCCTTTCAAGCTCTCTACATTGCTATAATATTTCAACAACTTCCAGTGGTAAGGGCATCATTTTTTCTTTTCTTTTTTTTTTTTTGGCCACTGAGATCTTCTCTTTCTCATCTAGAAATTTTATCAAGAAAACATGATTGAATTAAGATTTCCAAAAAGAAGGAAAAACTAATAAAAAGAACTAAGAGAGAAATTATTAAATTTATGCATATATATAGCAAAGGGTAATGTCCTTTTAACAGAATGCCTTTCCTTTAAGTTTATCAAAAGTAGCTTCTCCACTTTGACATTATGCTTTTGGTTTCACACATGCCAGTCTGGCCACTCCATTACAGAAGTGATTTCAAATGTGCAGCAGATGGTAATCAAAATTGACTGGAGGCTTTTGAGGATGTATGCTATGATTAACAAGACATGGACTGTACAACTCAGAAATTAAGGAATGTCAGGGACTCTTAAAGAAGAATCTGATGATAATTTGGAGTGTTAAGATTAGGTGGCAACATAAACCACTTCCAGAACAGCCTGGAATGTGACAAGACAAGACGTGTGGTGGGATGATAGAAGTAGTTACCAGAGTCATGTATGAATGACACTTCCTGACTTCTCATGTTAACCCTGTGACATATTATCATACATCTGAAATATTATAATGCCTGAATAATGTACTTCTGACAGCTCCCAAACATTCACATGCAGAAGGGCATTTGCAGCTCCTAAATGTGCAAGAGGTGGAAAGGAGGGTAGTTGAACCTCACGCACGCTCCATATGGCTGCTAAACCTCCTCATTGTTATCAGGATATGAATTAATGTCAGGCATCAATCATGCAGTTCTTACAGAACTTGACAAGAGTGGTTTGTTGTTAGTTTTCTGTGTAATTATTCCCCCCACAGTGAATGTCCTGCAGCATTCAGAAGAGTAAATGGGCTAAGACAGTAGGGAAATGAAAGTAAGTGCAGAACCTTCATTAGTATAAGTCTTGCCTCCAACTCCTGGAATTTCAACTAGGAATTCATGAAGCGAAGACATGCATATATCATATACATATATCCACTCTCCCTGAAAATCAAAGAGAAAATGTGATATTTGCTAATTTGCTTTCATGCTATTATTTGAGGTGTCAGAACTTTCTCAATCTAATCTCTCCATTAGTTCATTTTCTCCCAGTTAGATTGTTATAAAAAGGTTCCTGGGATCCAACCTCAGGCCTCATGAATAAATATTAGACTAATAATCAATGACATTTATTAGACGTATATTAAGTGTTATATACCTTTCTAAATGCTTTGCAGTTACTGACTCATTTAATCCTAACAACGATCCTATGAATTAAGGGTGGATCATTTTATTCCATTTACAGATAAGGAGACCAAAGCACATAGCTATGTAAGTTGCAGAAATGTATTTAGCAAGGTCAAATTGTCTCCTTGACCAAAGTCTTTTAACTCCTATGCTTTTCTGTAACTCCCTTATTAGCCTGCACTTGCCCCAAGAGGAATACCAGCTGCAAAGTCCCTGAAATCAATGTTCCTTACTGTTGCAGAAGGATTTATTGAACTAATAGGTGAGTGAATGGGACTTTTGCAGAGGTGTGTTGATAGTAAGGGGAAAGAGGTCACAATGGTGCAAAGACACCCACTGAACTGGTTGCATAACACCCCCAGCTACTGAAGAGACTTAAACAAATTATTTCTCCCATTTAGAATCCAATTTTTCTTCATCTATAAAGAAAAGAGATTGACTAGGTTATTTTTATGGTCATCTTTAAATCTAATATTCATATAAACATAATTTTTATAGTAAAGTTAAGTATAAGAATCTTAATCCTTTCCTAGGTCTTGGCTAACAAGCAATTTTCTCAGAGATGCATTCTGGGACACTTTATATAAAGCAGGTATCATTTTATACATCATTCCAGTCTTTGTTGATGATGGTAGATATGTATTTATTTCTTTGTTTTATTAACAGTTTATTATTTGTTTTATTGCTGGTGAAAACTATATCACTTATAAAGAATTGTTACACTCATTACCTTCATAATAGCCACAGTGATAACTAAGCTATTTTTTAAGTTTGAAAACAATCTTTTGTTGTAATTTTTTTTAATGTGTAAAGAGCTACAGGCATTTTTTCTTTCTTTCTTTGTTTTTGACTATATGATACCATTTTTGGCATCTATAATATTACTATTATCTATGTGGTAGATTGCAAAACAAAATGGCCTCCACAATACTTTATAGTTCATCCAAAAAAAGAGGTGTAATCTGTTCCCTCACTCCTTGTATCTGGAGTGGAGAGGTGGGGGTGTTAGGATTTATATTGTGACAGAAACTGACAGTAGTGAGATTGTGCCAGTTCCACACCCAGACCATAAAAGGCCTTGCAGCTTGCTTTCTAGATACTTTTGGGGCAAAAATGCCACCATGCTCATAACTCATATAAACCTACTGGATGATGAAAGACCTGTGGCCCAGTCACTCTTGTCCCCACTAATGGCCAGTCAACTACCACTTATGTGAGTGAGGCCTTCTGGGACTAACCAGCCCTAGAAAATGTGCCACCTGCCTGTAGACACATGAATTAACCTAGTCAAAATCAGTTAAGTTAGGCCAGATCAGAACTGCCTAACAGAATCATGAGCTAAGTAAGTACTGGTTGATTTAAAGCCACTCTGTTTTAGGGTGGTTTGTTATACAACAAACACAGACAGGTAAACTCACATACAATAATATTCTATAAGCTTACTATGATATTTTGGTCATTTATCTCAATCAAATAGGGGCAAGAACTTCACACTAATTTTAATTTTTGCAACAGCGTTCTCTAGATTTTATTTTCTTTGTCTTTTTGCAAAAGTTGATATGAGGTTGTGGGCTCTCTCTAGAAGCCAACTCTTTCCCACATTTTTAAATTATGTTTTTAATATGTAACATAACCAGCTTTGTTGTAATTATATATTTTATAAAACAAAAGATATCTTTTACAAGTCTTTGAAAGAATCCCTTGTAATTAACTTTGACTTTTAAATAGATAGCTTTTGTGGCATCTCTTCTGTATGATTGCAGTTGTTTGCTTGTACTTGCTTTCTTCTAGACTCTTGATTTTATTTGATATTCTTGAGGTCACCAGAAACATGGCATGTGCATAAATGACTGTATTACCTAATGGGTGTCAGATTTTCTGTACTCAGGTTTCATCAGGCTATATCCTTTTATATCATTCACTCCAAGCTCTCATACATAAAAATATAGCATAAACTAAATTTTGTTCATTCTTTGGACAAAGAGCCTTACTAAATAATTTTCCTCCAGCTTGGAAGGAATGCTTTAAACAGCATTAACTCTAAGAGTCTAGTAGATCAAGCAGAAAGATATGAATAGGACTAAAAAAAATTGTGCATATGGATACTTAGACTGTAAAAATCAATAAGCAACATAAATTACAAGTGAATGAATGAGTGAATAAATAGGTCTCAAGAAAAGATAGTATTAATTCTAATGCCTTCCTTCTCCAGTGCCTGGTACTTCTTTTCACGTGGTCACTTTGCCCGCATTATAGCCTGACACAGGCGCTAAGGTACACTGGTAATGTCATCTCTGTTACATAATATTTTAAATGCGGGTCTCAGCAGGCTCCCAGCTTTTCAAATTCCCTGACAGAAAGTTAGGTTGACATGAGACTGCATGATCAACCAAAGAAACTGACAGGAATTCTATTAATATCTGGATAAAGAATTCATAAGGGAACATAGTAGGTCAGGAAGAGATTCCTAAAGTCAGAAACTTTGCACAAGAATAGACTGAATCAGTTTGATTTGGTCAAAACTGAAAGAAAAGTTTGAAAGAAGTGAAAGGGTAGGAAAGGCTAGCATAGGTATTTTTTGAGAAGTTGACTGAAGAAGGAATAAATTTAACTAAATCATTAGTAATTCTATTCGTAAGTCTTAAGAGGAACATCATTAGAGCAGGAAGTGGGAGGATGAAGGGGAGTTGGGAGGGATAGCTTAAGTCGGGGGCAATGAGAGGACGGGTGAGCAGCAGTACACAGAGCAGTGAATAATTGTTGGCTGAATATTATTTAGCTGGAACTTTGTTTAGAACCTAAAAGTTTTTCGCTTCCTGCTGGTGATATACAATATTCATTTACAATATTTATTTTTCTCTCACTTTGGGTGTGTTTCTTTGCAATCATCATTGTAGATAAGTCAACCATATCATAAAGCTGTCATTGCATAAAGTAATAAATATAATTGAATATGGAAAATATAAACTGCTACAGAAAATTTATAATAGTCATGGCAAAAAATAATTGTGCATCTGGACATTCATACTTCAGAAATCAGTCTGTATGACACTGAGTGATACATACATGCCATTATATATTTGTCCAGGTCCATAGAATGTGCAACACCAAGAGTGACCCCTAATGTAAATGATGGGCTTTTGGTGATGATGATGTGTCAGGGGAGGTTCCTTGATTACAGTAAATACCTCACTGTGGTGCCAGATGTTGCAAGTCGGGAGGCTGTGTGCATGTTGGTTGCAGTGTGGAGATAGGGGTTGTATATGGGAAATCTCTGTACTTTGTGCTTAATTTTGTTATAACCCTAAAACTGCTCTAGAAAATATAGTCTATTTTTTAAAAGTAAATAAACAGAGTAACACAACCAAAAAATAAAAATTATTTATGCTTTGCAAAAATTAAAGGGAAAAAACAAATAAGTTGCAGTGAGACACCACCACAGTGACCACTCAGTCCAAGTGACCCATCAGCGTATTCCTCAGCTCTCATTCAGGACAGGCCCTCCGAAACAACAGGTAATGTGTTCTTGTGCTGAGTATTATATTTTTATGTTGCTGCATTTGGCGAGGTCTTCTCTTCTCTCAAACATCCATCACAAATAGACACTAGAGAGATGGATGATTTTTCTAAAAGAATTAAAATTTGTTTATCGCTCTAGGCATCTTTTACTTTGTTGTTGTATCTCTCTTATTTGGGTGGTTCATATTTAGTGGTTTCTCAGGCAAGGCTGTGACTAAAGATAATGATGAACCTGGAAAAAGAAAATGCTATCTGGATATAACTGTAATTCATGTTTTTAATGCTGTACTTGATGACAATTTATTTATTTTTTATTGTAAACTCCTGGGAGTGGGGAAGCACATAATGGAGCTTAGTGAGAACTACTGTATTCAGTAGTGTCTTTGACACTGTTTTGAAGTTTGTTGTAAGTGTTATTTCTATATTTAAAGAGGCATATCAGCCATAGACAGACTTAATGAATGCCACACAATAGGTTGAGATGTGTGACTCACCCTAATTTCAACCATGTGTCTGGATTCTAGGCTGTTGAATGGGAAGTTTACATTCTTTTGTTGGTCTGCAGTGATTGAGAAGTGACCTTGCCCAATTCTGAGCTGCGGTGCCCCTACATCCTTAAGGTTTTTTTTTTTTCTTCCTGAGTCCAGAAATTAACCACATTTTAAATTAATTTATTGTTGACCTAATAGCCTTTTTATCAGTAATGAGCTAAAAACTAAATCTGGTAATATGATCTAGATGTAGATAACAGCACAAATACACATGTATGTGACCTCATTTATATAAAATAAAATATTATCATTGTATTTCTCATATGATGCAGAGTTAGGCAAACCACTTTAGGTAAGATTTATTCCTTTGAACATCGCTGTGTCTGCTTTCCTTCATGTTGTATGTGTACTTCAAATTACTTACCCTTGACATGATTGAAGAACCCATGGACAACAGGGGGGAGGATTGAATGTGGGAGGGGATGGGCAGGGCAGGGGAGAACAATGGGGGGAAATGGGGACAACTGTAATTGAACAACAATAATAAAATTATTTTCTTTCAAAGTAGATACATACTTTATTTTTAGATTCCATGTATAAATTAGATCATACAGTATTTGTTTCTGAGTCTGGTTTCATGAACTAGAGAGTAGAAAGTTGGTTACCAAGGGCTAGTGGGTGGAGGAAACAAGAAGGTGTTCATCAAATGGTCCTCATTTTCAGTTATAGGTTGAATAAATCCTGGGGCTCTAATAAACAGCATAGTGATTATGGTTCACACTGTATTGTACAGGTGGCAAACAGAAGGCCTGCAGGCCGAATTCGGCCCTCCACCTTGTTTCTACCCAGCAGCAGTGCTGAGCTCCTTCTCCCTAGTTAAGGAGTAGTTACATTTACACAGTTCTAAAATTACATTCGGCCCTTTGAAGGCAACCTCGGGACTGATGTGGCCCCCGGTGAAAATGAGTTGGACAGCCCTGCTGTAGTGTATACTTTAGATCTGCTGAGAGAGTAGATTTTAAGTGTTCTCACCACACAAAAAAGGTAATTCTGTGAGTTGATAGATGTATTAATTAACTTGATGGTGGGCAATCATTTTATAATTTGTATATTTATTAAATTATCATATATGCTTTAAAAATTATGTTGTACACCTAAGTGTATAGCATTTTGTTTATTGTTTTTAATAAAGCTGGAAAAATTAAAACACAAACACATACAGAATCTTATTTTTTTAAAGAAAACAAGTATTTTCCACTTATCTTTAATCTTACTACATGTTTCCTTAGTACTTTTTACATGTATGGTTTCTATAAATCTTTCACATATTTCCATGTGTTGTACTTGTTTCATGCATGTCAAATTAGCAAAATCTCATAGTAAGAAAAGTGTGTCTTCTAAGTGCTTGATGTCCTTTTCTACATCCCTTTCATTCCTGCTGGGTTCCTAAAATAAGAAAACTATTCAATTCAACTTATATTATTAAAAGTCTATTATGTTTTCAAGTAAATCACAAACATTTAAAGGTTAATTAAAGATGGAAACTTTTTAGAGGGTAAAATGACTCTAACATCTGGAATTTATTATTAAACAAAACAAAACAAAAACAGCCATTTCCATTCACGTAATCTTCTTAACCTGACAAGACCTATAATTCTTTTGTGTGTTTTTTTGCCATTTAAAAATATTTTATTTTATTTTGTTTTATTTATTTTATATTTTTCAATTGCAGTTTACGTTCGATGTTGTTCTGTATTAGTTTCAGGTATACTGCACAGTGGTTAGATTGTCATTAGTTGTCATTCTTAACCACTTGATCTTTCATTGTTTTCTCACGTTGTTTTCTCTCCCAGAATGCCCTTTCCCTTTATTCTTACCTGTTGAAAGCAGATCAAACTGTATTTACAAAAACAGGTGGAAGTCTATTAACCATAGTTTGTCAACTTGATTTTTAAAAATATTTTGCTAAAAACTTTCTGGATTTAAAAAAACACTATTTATCTTGATTTCTGAATTATTTGACACTACCTTAAATTTTGCCCTTAAGGAGAATGCTGGATCACTTCACCCTAGTATTTATCCTTCTATTATTTATCCTTCAAAGTTTCCTATATTAAATCTTACCTGAAATCTCAGAGAGAATTGATTTTTCTTTCTTTTAGATCTCAGACATTTTGCAATACTTTAAAAAACATGTTTATCACATTATGGAATGATTACTTGATTAATTATCTACATTTCTTTCTGTACAGAAAGAAAAAAGTTCTCATATATTTCTAAACCCCCAAAGACAGCATATCTCTGAGACCAGTTTGAGCTTAATATATTTACTGAGTGAATGAATAAACAAAAAATCACGGTCAAAGAAAGTCTGCAAGGTAAGGTGTTTTTGTGATGCCTTTAACATGCAATTGTAATAACTTCTTAATTTGCTTTACAATAAAGCATTTTCAGAGCTCTTCATCCACAAATTAAAGATATGTTAAGCAAGTTTAGGCAAGAATAGTCTTTTTTAGTGTTGTTATTTATTTATTATTATATAATATATGCCAAGAAAATTTGGGGTATGGATTTGGCACAAAACTGAGAAACAGTGACACCTAATGGGATGGAGATTAAACATTTTGAATTTGATTGTTCAGGAAATTTGGTGGGGAGAATAGATAGATGTCCTTTGAGAACCAGACCCATATTTACTGTCACCTCCACACAATCTCAAGTATGGTACATGGACAACCGCGTTTTGATAAGAAATAAAAGAATGATGGATATATGAATGGAGTAAAGTGAAAAATCAAGCATTCTAAGCAAAGGAAATTTCTCATAGATATTGCTCATCCAGAAAGGTTTTGTTTAGTTCTTATTTTATTTGTTTATTTCACATGTAAATATAAGGATTGTCTAAAACCTCTTGCTGCCATATTTATAAAATAAGCATTTTAATAAAGATAAATTTTCACTTAAATCTGATGGTGGGATTTAAATCCTTTTTTGCCCCATTTAAAAAATAGTCCAAAGCCAATATGCAGTTATCTTACTACTGTATTTTTTGGACTATAAGACACAGCCCCCAAATTTGGGAAGAAGAGGGGGTTGCATTTTATAGTCCAAATGTAGCTTAACTAGCTCACTGGGTGGGGGGGGAAGCAGGATGACAGGTTATTAAATATTTTACATTTTTTGCTTCAAAACTTTTTTTCCTATTTTCCTCCTCTAAAACCTAGGTGTGTCTTATGGTCCAGTGCATAAGTATTTTTATAGCTATTTTCACATTTGAAGAGCAAGCATAGAGAGCTATAACTCCAGCATTTTATCTCCCCAACTGATATATGTGGACCTCACAAGACTCAGCAGAGCTAGGGGCATGGCATAAATCCGTATCACAAAGACGCTCAGTGGTTAGCATGCAGCCCTTTCTCATAGGATGTTATCAAAGCCCTGAGACATATGAGACCCCAAAGGATTGGCTGTGTAACCTAGTATCTCACTGTGATTTGATAACTATTACGCATAGCTTCAACTATATTTCAATGGATTTACATATATTAATGCTTAATATCACATGCCTTTTACAGTAAACCTTGTTAAACATGAACTTTACCATTTGCAACTGAAAATTGAACTAATGTATCCAAGTCCTGAATTAAAGTATTACCCTGTAAGTGTTAGTAAGAAGTATTTGAAACTAAGAAATCCAACCATTATCATAGTTTATATTGTGATTTCCAAACTAGGTAGACAGTCTAATAGTATTCCGAACAAAAGGTGACACCTACTTACCGTGTCAGTTTTCACCACTTCATACTCAAAGAACACATGTGGAGCAAACTGATGGGTGCTACGTGTCCACTATCAACTGATCCTGGACATGTGCGTTAATATTTACATAGTTCTGAAGATCTGACAGTAAAATAACAAGGTTGCAGAATCTGTTAGGGATAGAAAGAGTGACAGAAAATAGGAACTTGGTAGAGTAAGGGTGATAGAAAGAGCATTAATCATAAACTTTATTTAATTCACAATATTTCCTAGGTCAGATGGTATTATTAATCTGCTCCTTCAAAACAGAAGCAAGCCAACAAGTGATTTAAACCCATGGTTTTTATTTTACAAACTTTGCACCATCTCCAGAACATGGCTGCTTAGTATTTTATTTTTTTTTTATTTTTAAAATTAATCCTCACCCAAAATAAAGAAACACTTCTGAAATTTTCATATATAGTGGAATTTTTCCTTTTTACTTTTTATTTTTCACAGCTGTGCTATTTAAGTTGTCTCTTTTCTTCTCTGTTATTTTTAAGTGTTTTCTTCCACCAATGGGTTAACAATTAATTGAGATACTTGATACTGATCTATAGTAAGAATAAAAGGTCACTAAATTCTGAATACTCTAGTTGTTTTTTCCCCTTTTTTGTATGTAATTTTAGCATCATAATCATAGCACTTATCTTGTCTCTAAACAACTGTTTTAATTTCTATATGGTATTTTGTTCTAACGATTTTAAATTATAACTTTTTTGAGAAAACCTTGGAGAAAGATAAATGGAAGGAGGGTAGATTTCAGACAACTACTGTTTTTCAGAAAAACTAAGTCGGTGTTAAATTCTGTTTTGATTTTTTAGTACAGTAATTAAAGAAAGTTACTATTTGTGGGTTGACTCCCGATTTTTCTCAAACTACTCTTAAACATGTTGATCTATTGATTTTAGCACGTCAGAAGTTTTACCTAATGGCCATTTTTATGCTAAGTAAAAACTATCTTTAACAAGGAAAGTACAAGAATTTGGGAAACAGTGCAACTTTATATGGGGCATGGAAGTCTTTCCAGGGAGAGTTTGAGGTTTTGACACTGGCAGATTCTTGACAAACAAAGCGAGAGGCCGGTGGGCACAAAGTGTGTGCTTTGAGCGGTGCTTCGAGTTCTTCTGCCAATCCCAAGTCTAGGAAGGGTGTTTTCTCACTATGTGGAAGTTTTCAAAAAATTTTGAATACTTAACAAAATCTTCCTTCTTTAGCCAAAAATCACATTCAAAATATTCAAAGCATCACTATTTATAATAGCCACACACTAGAAACAAGTCAATTTTTTTTCAGCAATCAAATGAATAAACATGAGAATGGAAAAGAATGACCCATCACTATACACACCAATGTGGCTGAATCTCATATACATGATGGTGGATGGAAAGCACCAGAATCCTAAAATTATAAACTGTATAATTTTTCTGATATAAAGTTCAAAACCCACAAAACAAATTTTTGGAAATTGAAGCCTAATAGCAGTTACTTTGTGTGGGGGAGGGGGAGAGGTGATGTTTTGGATACTGGAAATTTTTTATTTTGATGTTGGTACTAGTTACATGGGTGCACTTATCAAGGTGTATACTACACATTTTTAAGCTTTTCTATATTTAATACTTAGAAAAGATTAACAACAAAACTTATGTATTTAAGTCTGATAAATTACCTGCAGAATAGAATAGCTTGTTTAAATACCTTTCCCGCACACATATGTTCTCTTGAGCCTTTTATATTTCATTATATTATATTTAGACTGATACAGGTTTATCTTAGGTTTTTTTAAGTGGCAATTACCATTTCTTACAGCAAATTTGTATCAATAATATTCCAAATAGATGGGCCTCACTGTCTTACTGCCAATAATTCCCATTCTTCTCTCTCTTGTTCCTTCTCTTTTTCTATTCCTCCCCATTCTCATACTCACCAACACACAAATGAAATATAACATCATAACATTCTTAGATACTTTTATTTGAATTTTAAAAGAGGAAATTATTTTCTTATTGCCCATATCAATATTTAGTCATTACATATATATAGATATAACAGTATGAACTACTTGACACATCATTTCTGAATAACTGAAATTTATAAACAACTTCAGAATAATTTTTTGACTGACACTGCAACATATTTTAATGTCAATCTAAGATATTCTTTCTCAACGTCAAGGTAAATCCAAAGATAAGAAATATGTTTAAAACCCAGACATGGGCAAAAGTGGGTTTAAAGTTGTAATACAAATAAATAACACAATAACTAACAAATAATAGAAGAATAAGCTCTGTGTTTCATGTACTCACAACTGTAAACTTACTTTTTCCCACCCCTGCATGGTAGCCATTGAGGCAGAGAGAAAGGGTAGAAGGAGGATTTAGATGAACAGAACATTTTGTGCCTCCAAAATTATTCTAATGCCATTCAATTTTAATTCAGGGTAAAGACCTGAATCAGTTGCTCATTAATCCAATCTGGCTTTTGCTTCACTACTATTATTAACGTCTTTATTCAGATGTTATTCAAATGAGTTTCTCTATTAAAAGAAGTGAACTGATGCAGGCAAAACATATTGTTAGTAAACCTTCTTCATTTGGTAACACATTAATGATAGATCTGGCATTCTCAGTGTCAAAAACTCAATCGGCATCTGTTACAACAGAATCAAGTTAAAATGAGTGAAGTGAAAACAAATGGAGGCGGAGATGTGCGGGGGAAATTCTGTTAAATATTTGAAATGCGATATAGATTCTTTGTCCCCAAAGACTCACTTAGGTTTCATTGATCGATAATTTGGTACCACATTGTATAGGTAAATTTCTTGTGGAAATACAAACATATAAACATGCAGTTGTATGGAAAACCTGGGGGCAGACAGGCGCTGTCAACAGAAAGCATCTGAAAAGTGTATTTGATGGGCTCCTACTTTTTGGTGAGCATATGGCTTCTACTTGTGTCCATTGCACTGGGCAGGTGCTGTCCTCTTCTGCACATAGGTATCCAAGGGGTCCAACACAGTGCCTGATGCAGGCACTGAAGAGGATGACGTCTTTACTTATCTCTGCTGAAATTCCCCTGCTCTAAATCCCATTCCACAAAAACCTTATTCTATAAGCTATTGGTCCTATCAGGCAATCTGACATAACTAATGTAACTCCTCATTGACAACTCCTCCTACTGAAGAAATTAATAGTACCGTATTTTGCTGTAAATAATGTCCACTTTTTTTTGCCCCAAACTTTTGAGGGCAAAATAAGGATGTGCATTATACATGGGTATAATGATTACATACCATGGGTATAATAATCCCATGGATAATGGATACAAAACATGTGTGTGTATTATACATGGTAATATAGAGTGGTGGTAGTGTGCAGGGACTCTGGAGCTAGATTGTCTGGGTTCCAACCCCACCACTAGCTCTCACTAACTATGGGAACTTGAGAAACTTTTTTACCTGTCTTTCCTCAGTTTGTTCATCTGCAAAATGGGTGATGAAAAATAGTAACTACCTGAGGGACTTTTAAGGGATTGAATGGGTTAAAATATGCAAATTACTTAGGATGCTGGCTGGCATATAATAAGCACTATGTGATTATTAACTGTCATTTTTTACAAATAACATCTCGAGGAAATTTGCTTTTAAATAGGAATTTTATAGATGCCAACTATTTAAATTAAAAAAAAAAAACACAAAGACTTTCTATTGGCAAAATACCAGGCAACTTATGAGGCAGTTAGAAAAATATGTGAACAAATATTTAAGAATTCTCAAAATATGTCTGCCCCCAATGTATGATAACTGCTAGGTTCCAGATAATTGAGGCCCAGTGAATTAAATAGCCTGACTGAGCACATAAAGTTGGTAAAGGGCTCTGCAGAGATTGCACTGGGAGGTGCAGCATGAGGGATCTTGAACACAGAATTTCGGATGAGAGTACATGCCCGCAGAGCTTCAAGTAGCCAAACATCTCTATTTTTAGATTCTCAAATCTACACATTTCCAGGTTTGTTTGCAGCCTCTGGGTTATATATTCAGATGCCTCTCAAAACACCACTGTTCCTTTATCCCAATAAAAATCATGCAGCCTGTGACCAAAATGATATTCCCTCCTGAATCCCGTGCCCTGGTTTTCTTCTTAGCTCTGTCACTGGCATTGCCACCCAAGCCGAAATGCTAGCAGCAAATGAGTTCCTCTCTCCCTTCCTGTACTTTCCTGTAACCCCAGACCCACTACCTCTGCTCAGTGCACCATTTCCTCTCACTGAAATGACAGCAGCCTTAAAACCTATCTTTCAAGCAATATTACTCCCATGACCCATTCTTACAATGTAGTCATAATTGTTGCTAGAAAGTGCAAAGGCTCATGTCAATCCCTTGCTTGAAATTCTTCAATGGCTCCCAGTTGCCCAGAAGTTCAAGTTCAAATTTTAAAGCAGATTCCAGGATTCTACATGGTTTTGCATTGGCTTAACTCTTCAGTATCTGCTCTCTTGCCTTCCCTGATGAGCCACACTGAAATACTTGCAGTTTTCCCAAGAACATACTACACTCTCTCAGCTCTATGAGTTCACACGTGGTCTGCCTTCTGCCTAGGAGAGTCCTTTCCTCCAATGGTGTTTCTGCATTTTTGAGGCCTGGATCAAGTAACTCAGGAAAACATGTCACCTTTTACATATGATTTAATCATATGTGTGTATACACACATGATATCATATACATGTGCACATATATACATGTGATCAGACCATAGATGAGGTGAGATATTTTTCTGAATTATGTGTATATATACATACTGTATGTACACATATACATATATAATATCATATATGCATACATATTACATCATATATACATATATTACACTTTACAATTTGCACTCTGTTTTACTATTCTCAATTGCAAAATCAAATTAAAACCTCAGTCACACAGAATTGCAGAATTATAGTAACTCAAGTTCTGTTTCTTCATCTTTACAATTACTCTACTAACAATGTTTATTTCAAAACTGTTGTTTATGCACAAGAATATGTTGTGCCAGTGGGGTTGGAGACAGTGACTGTTCAAAATGTGCATGGATGATTATGAAATGTTATAAACTTAATCTTGGAATGAAAACATATAGCTGATTTGGAGGGTATTGAGGGATAGTTGTATAACTGAGATTTCTCCAAATTAATTTTCATGTAGAATAAAGTATTAAGGGATAAGTTTAAACATTGGTTTCCTAACTAAATGGAATCTGCAGTAACATTTTGGGGAGTAAGAGTATTTTATCACTGACATTGTTTAGAATCACTGGCACATAGTGATAATAACAAGCAGATTGGCTTTTGTTCACTGCTGCTTTTAAGCAATCTGCAGTCAATGCACCCCTTTACCGCCTGCACCCTCTTCAGACCATTCTCACTGCCATGGACTTGACACTATATTGCTCTGTTGCTACTCCCAATTAATATCTCCCTTCCTGCTTTTATCTCTTGCCTAACTAATTTTAAGTTTATTTCTACTATAGCTAACTTCCACTAATCCTTCCTGTCCCTACTTCTTGTGGGAGTTTTCAGTAGACTAGACTCCTTGGGTTATACTAAGTTAGAAGCCTCATGTTATAAACTCCCAATGTCCTGGAATATGCTATAGTTATGTTACAGATCATCCTGCCACTTTTTAATGGTCAGTTTGCTAGTGTATCTTTTACAGTACACTAGAAACTCTGTGAAGGCAGGGACTACTCTCTGTTCTGGAAGTAGTCAGTCACTAAATAGTTAAGTTAATGAATTTCCCCTCTACTACTCAGTCAAGAAGTAGCCCTGACAAGTATGGACTGATTTGCTGCTTTCAGTTCAACACCGTTTCAGGATCTACCTTTTAAATTCTGTTTCAGAAAAGCCTAGTCAGGTCCTATTATGCCCCGCCTTTTGTGACTGGGCCACACAACATGAGGATGGATCTTCACCAGCAAATCCTAATCAACATCCCTGTGTCCACGCCTGAAACCCAGCCCAGCCTGCAGAGAGAGAAACTAGGGTCAGGGAAGGGACATGCTAACAGAAGATGCTTGTTCCTGTTATCTACTCAGTCAGTAACCTGTTCTCTCTTTTCCTTAACTGACGAAAAAGTATTCACACTAAAAACTTCAGGTAAACTGTCTTTTCCTTCAGAATATATTTCCAGGCTTCCCCTCAACATTCCTTGCCTATTTTGAGTATTCTCAAAATATTATTTTGAGAATATTATTGCCGACATTTTGTGTAAACATGTCATATTTTATTAAAATCATTTTTTAATTTCTTCCACCAAACCATAATCTTTTTAAGAATATGGACCTATTGTTAATGTCTTTATGAAGTCCAATCACCTAATTTTGCACCTGTCCATAACAAATATTAAATATGTACCTGTTGAATTTTAAAAAGCAAAACTGAAGACTGTCCACATATAATGTTGATTGAAGTGAACCATGCAAGTGAACACTGGACTATTAGGTGGACAGTCCTCAAGCCATCCCTTTTCAACTACTGTAATACCTTTCTTAAGGCAACACCTCTCTCCATAGCTAACTCACAGTTTGTATAACCCCTTCTATTTGTTCCTATTCCATAGAGGGTAACTCTGTAGAACTTGGTCTCTGAGCACTTGCGTCTTAGGCAGATGATTCTTCCAAAAAAGTGAGAGACAAGCGACATTCCGAAAGTACTGTCATGTGCTAGATAATATCTCTGTTTCTGTTAGCCACCCCGCATCTAGGACTAATGTTTTCGATGCAGGGAAGACCATGTATTTTTTTATTCTTTTCCATACATCTTGTAGAATGGCAACCCACCTAAATTGTAGCATCTCTTATTTTCTTTCCAACAACACAATCTCACATAGCGTGCACTCTGAATTTTCACCTCAAAATTTACTCTTTGGAAAATAGATCACAAGAAGTCAGCATTTCTTCAGCATTTATAGAAAATAATTCTCCTTTTCCCTGAGCCATAGAATATTTCTTTTTAGCAAGTTCGACTTACCTCAGTGCTCAATCTCATATGGGATCTTTTCTGCTCTCTGAGTGTGAGAAGACCCAGAAAGTTGAGATACCTTGAGGAGTAAAAACTTTTGTGGTCTTCTGTACAATTTGGAGGTTGTAAAGTTATATGAATCTAAATTTTCCTTCCCTACAAAACAAAAATCCATAATTCATCACTGACTGGCTATTATGGTTAGGGGTGGGTTTCTAGCTATATATATCATTATCCAATTTGAAAACTCTAGCAAAGTACAGGTAGACAACATTTATCAATTTTAGTTGAACAATAAAATCCAAAATAATGCAAAAAACAATGGTTATAAGAATAATGTTTATCATCTATTGAGCCTTTAGAATGTTCATTCCATACTTTATGAGTATTCCTCAGCAAGATGTAAATAAGGAAATTGAGACACAGAAATGTTGAGAAACTTTCTGAAGATCACACAGCAAGTAAATGACACAAACCAGGTTGAAACTTGCATATACTGCAGAGCTCACCTTCTCTGCCTCCAACCATACGGTGCCCGCACGGTATGGCACATTTCTGCCAGTGAATGTAAGTTTCTGAATACCAAAAGCCATATCTTTGCTTCTCTTTCCCCATGCAGTGCTCAGCCCAGGACCTTATGATTCTTAATTACATTTTTATATCATAAGCAAAAAAAAAATATTGTAAGTATATTAAATGAAAGAGCTGCCATATATTCTATAACTTACATAGTACAAGTAACACTCAACTTTTTCTTCAATTTTAGATTTCTTTAAGCTTACTGAAACAACATATTTAAGGAAAAGCACTTTAAAGGATCTACTCTTCATTAATGACAATTTTGGAAAGAATATTATACTCAGAATGGGACAGCAGAAAGAAAAATGTGATCCAAGATTGTCATGGATTATCCCATGTTATTACAATGATCCTTAAATGCAGATGCTATCGTGATCTCTAGTTTCACTGGTTGTGAGCTGGTCCACAGAGTTACTAAGGTATATTGCTAGTTTACAAAGCTAGCAAGTAGCAGAACCAGGATTGAATTTATGCAGCCTGTTGAAGTTGCTGGTTTTCTTCATCATATGCTATAATACAACACTGAGGAATGTCCTCCTCTTTTGTGTTAAATAATTTAGATTTTTAAAGACCGACCATTTGTTTTATATGTTCTATAAATTTTATACAGAGTAAATTCCCATGGATTTGTTTCATTAAGACAGATTCTGACCTTTCCTAGGTGCATATTCCTTATTGATCACTAGAGGGCGACCGTCATGGATTTAAGGTGGGTTAATTCCAACTAGAAGAGCTGACTCTATGCAAATTAAAGTCAAGCCACCAATTTCAGTTCTGAAAAGGAAAATATAAAACCAATTTAACAAGTATTTTTATGTCCCACATTGGAGACAAAGTCAGAAGCACTCTACTCTTGAAGTTTATATTTGGAGAGAGCTATGCATGTATAATAAATCTAAATAAGTAATGTGGACAATAAAATCTGTATGTTTAGAAGAAGGTATTGTGAGCCAAAGAACTAATATGGAATGCTTATAGATTTTTAAAATTGCAAAGTTTTGTTCCTGCTTACTTCATTCTCACATCCTTATGTGGGAAGGAGAATTCTCTCCACCTCACAGATGGGGGATTTACCCAATCATTGGTTTGCTATTAGAACTGCTGAAATTTTCACTTGCATTTTTAAGCCTTCATTCAAAACATTACTCTTCTTAACCCACACAGGAGATTAAAGTGTAACTGAAATAAACTGACCATTGCTATCACCGTGGCAGTTGGGGTAGTTGTTCTTTCCTCCACTTTTTTCTGTCTGTCTGGATGTAGTTGGTGTAGTTTTGTTGTTGCTTGCAGAGTTAAAGCCTAAAATGGCCGAGTAGATCAAACATGTATATGTGTGTTTTTAGTTTCATTTAAGAAAAAAAAACTTGAGTTCTATGCCTCAGACCTTGTTTGCCAAGTATCAACAAGGAGAGAATTTTTATGGTCAAATTATAAAACCCTGAAAATAGGACTTCATAATGGAAATGCTGATACAACCGTAACTATTGCATTGCAATTGCATCACTATAAGCAAATTGGTTTATATAATATACCCTTCTGGAATGAATGCCGTTCTAAATGATTGTGCATCTCCATAAATCTAAGCTAACTCAGTAATTCAAAATTACTAAGATTTAAGTTTATTACCAATAAGTGATAAACTTATGGCTACTGCTGTAATAACTGTTGGTCGCTACACCCTTATTTCACAGCAGGTGGTCTGCTCCATGCTGGTTGCAGACCAAATAAAATCAGACAACACTTTGAAACTAATTCCTGAAGTTGATAGAAGACTCCACAGTCATTTCAAATGGTGAAACAGTGTTGTGTTTTGTGCACTTTTTTCTTTCTAATTTAAATGCTCTGAGACACTTGACCTTTCTAACGAATGAAGGGCAAACAAAGATTTGCTCTCATTTCATGTCACAATTGTATGTCTCTAGATATTTAAAACTGTCTTGAGCAGATTGTTTTTAGTTCATAAGCCATTCTTAACACAATAGCACTATTATAAAAATAAAATAACTTGTGATTGAATGGATTTCTTTGATTCAAAAAACTGAGAGAGGTCCTTAGGTACTCCATCCATGTTTGACTTGGGACAAGCAGTTCAGGAAATCTTGCTCCCTTTTTTCCCAATCTCTTCATAAGACCATCATACACTTTGTTTAAAATGTATTTCCAGGTCTCCCAGCTTAAAGTGTCCTGTTTTAAATGATGAAGTAGACATTCTGTAAAGCTTTCCTGTCCAGTTTCTAAACATGGAAAGCAAGCAATAGCTGCATGCAATCAATGATTAAACCCTGGTTTTAAGATCAGAGGTTTCCTTATCTTGAATATTGTTGAAGTGTTCTGAATTATTACACAATTTATTAACAAATATTTCTTAGCATGAGCAGTATATGTGACTTAAAGTTTGGCCTAGGTTTGTGTGATTTAAAACACACAGGATATTCTAATAGTCACTGCATAAAGCCTTTTCTCTTTTTCTTACTTTGAAGAAAATAGAGTACATTTAAAGGAGAAGCTGACATTAAAGATGGCAGAGAGGAGATGAATTGTGAAGCCACAATTGTGATGGCCATTATTGAAAACAATAAAGGACATAGGTTAAAACATGAAATGAACAGTAATGTTAACTATAAAATAAAGAATTCAAGTATCGTGGATTCCCATGACACAGTAAATACAGTGTGAAATGGTTTTACAAAAACCTCAGTAGAAAATGATATTCTCCCTAGCTAGAGTTTTTCACTTCAAATGCCAGCTATTATATATATTTTTAATCAGTTTGAATTTTCACCCTGGCATTAGTTAGCAGGGCTCCAAGCCTATTAGCTAGATGCCTCCTGTACTTCATTATTTCTGAGTAGCCTACCCAAACTTTTCCTGCTGCGTTCTGCTCTGCCTCAACTACCTGCAAACTGCTCATTCTCACTTTGAAATCAATACCCCGCTCCCCCTTCTCCTTTGACCAAAAATATCTTACATACTCAATGTTGCCTCATTGTCTTTGGAATTTTTATGCCTATGTGCACATGCATATAAATATTTGATTTTCTCCTGTTAATCTGTCTCTGCTAATTTGATTATTGGCCCAGCTAGAAGAACTTAGAATGTGGGAAGGAAAGCATTAGTATGTTTTTAGCCCCCCACAATTGCCTTAGTAGGATCTCTTTCTTAAGTGTTCAAGTGGCAGTAAGACCTCTATGCCACTGATTATCTCCTCGCTCCATCTGGCCCACGTTTTCTCTGCCTGCGTTGGGGGCTCTGAGGAGAAGTTCGTGCAACAGAGATCTCTCCCCTAACTGCCCTTTTCTGGTATAATTTTATTTTACATTTTTCTGGAGCCAGAAAGAATTGGCTTGTCTCTTCTTACTCTTCCCTGGGTGGGATACTTCTGTACATCATATTCTTCTCCTTCCTTACATGGAAGACACTGCACCCATTCCCAAGTGTTATAATGGTAAATTGATGGCAAGGAGTGAGAATACAGCTTAGTGTTAATGGGAGAGAATAAAAGTTATTTCCTTCCCTTCTTTATTGTCAGCTTATCCATAACTTTTTGCCGCAGTAAAGTCCCTAGTGCTTTCATTCTATTAGTAGACATAAATTTGATCATAATAATTGTTCAAATATTGAAATGCTTTTATACTTGTTGGCAGATAACCACTGTTCTCCCAGTGTCCTCACTACCACCCTTCACCTGAGACATCCAGCCTCACCCAGGAATCAGGAACAGAAGACCTAATGCCTCTTTTGGCTGACATCCTCTCTGACTGCCCATTGCCTGTGTTGTACATGTTATAAAACATGAATAATATCATCCTTGAATGTTCTGTATGCAGTTATTCCACTGCTTCAGATCTAGGGTGAGCTTCAGTGCCAAATGGTCCTTATAACCCTTATGTTCACTAGAATCCTCTTACCCCGCAATGATCTGACTAAATTAGGCCTGAACCCCCTTTCTACAGCCTGGTGGGAGTCTAGAACTCCTCTGATGATATGTGAGAGTTTCTATAATTGGCATCTCACGCTTCTCTTTGCCTTTGCATGCTCTCATCTGCACCCCTGCCTTTAAATAAGGTTTGAAACTGACTCTTCTTTGGTTACTTCAAAACCTCCACCTGAATTTGAATACTACTTAGGTATAGTAAATTCAGTGACACTTCAGCTCCCTGCAGGACCACATTCCCACATTCTCTCTGTTTTTTGGTGTAGAAAACTTCATTAACATTTATGCTTAGAGAATTAGTATCTACCCAAAGTGAACTTTTCAAAACAGGTGCACAATATAATAGGGTGTTTTTTTCTTAGAAACTTCTTATACCATCTGCTAATAAAATATAATGTATGCATATTGTTTCACAAATATGTTAGAACTATATACAAGTCATACATATTAGGTTTGTATAATTTATATGTCTGGAAGTAGCTGGAGTTCATTCATTTTCATTGTTAATTAACTATTTTCAATACACCACAATTTATTTATTTTCTTCCACAAAATTTCTTCTCAGTTATATACTACTACAAATGACATTATTATGATTATTCTTATACCGGTTTCTGAGGGGTAACATATTTTCATATGTCCTATCGAGACCTGAGAGGAAAGACTGTGCTGCCCTAGAAGCCCCTGGATTCTTAGATGGATGCTTTGTTGGAATGAGATTTTGGGCTGCCTCCTTTGGGGGAGGGAATGAGGTTGTTCTACATGAGGCACAGAGATTTAAATGTGTTTTGGTGACTAGAAAAGTTGAGTATGCTTGAGACTGGTTAGCTGCTCATTTTCTTTTATTTCTGAGATCACACTAAAATGCATTTTCACTCTAGCTTAGAGTTAAGAGCAGCCGCATGACTGGTTTCTGGTCAAAGGAAGTAGTGGGTACCATTTTCAGGAATGGTCCACAAAATACTCCCATATGGATTCTGTTTCTCTTGCCCTGTCCTCAGTCACCTTGAAACCCACATGCTGAAGGTGACATAATCCTAAGATTGAAAGTGACCTGGATCCAAGAATAAATTCTTGGAAGAGATCCTAGTTTTATATGCTGGTCTTAGCCCATCGATATCCAATGTTGTGGTTGAACCAGCCCTTGTGGTTATTATGATTGCAAACACCCATTACCAATAACCATCAGAAAATTTTGAAAAAAAGATTTATTACTTACAGGACACACCTGGCAACCACGGACTGAGAGGTTGAAGGCTGTGGGGTGGGGGGGGAGGGGATGTAGGGGGAAGAGAGATAGAACAGGCCCGGGCTTCTCCTTTTACTGAGGGTGAAGGTGGAGGCCTAGGGTTTCATGGGCTCACTCCTCATTGATAAACTTGAACATAAGAGTAGGAATTCAAAGTATGGAAAGAGAAAAAAAGCAAGTGGTCAGTTGTTGAAATCAATGAAAATATCTAAAACTAAATAGCCTCATTGTGGGGAGGAAGCCCTGGCTGTTTATGTGATGTGTGGCTGGTAACGTGTTTTTTCAAGATAGCCATCTTTAAAGTGGATGCCTCAGCAAAAAGAAAAGCTAACAATTAGAGCTTACAACCCTACAAATCAGTGTTACCCATTTTGACATTAGAGAGACAAGAATAAATTTCTTATCAAGTTTAAGACATTATTCATATCTGGGTTGCTTTGTAATAGCATTTAGCATAACCCAAATTATACATCTTCTCTGAATCTAAGTTTCTATTCTTTTTAAATGGAGATAGCAATAACCATCAGCAAGGTTGTTATGAGAAATGGACCAAATGGAAAGTATTTAACATGATACTCAGTATAGTGATGCACAACAAATTGTTTTTCTTTTTATTTTAGTAATAAAAGAGGCATCATATACTCCTGCCCAGCTTATTGCTTCACTCTCAAGGAGGACATTGAAATGCATAAAAGACTATTATATATATAAACATTTTTGTGTTCTGGGGCCCATAGTGTTTCACTAAGGTTGTGAACATAAAATTGTATCATAATTAAGAAAAAAATTAATTTTCACCAAGGCATTTTATTAATCCCCTGAAAGCAGTCTATGTTAAGCAAAAAAAGAAAAGGCTTTGATGAGCATCATCCTTTTCAAGTACTAAGGTCATTTCCTTAACCTTAAGTGACATCATTAAAGGAAAGCATGAATAAGGTGACCATGCTGTGGCTCTTTTGCTTCCGCCCTGAACATTCTGGGCCTTAACTGGCATATCACTCTACTCCCCTGTGGTTCTGTGACCATAATCTGAGAGAAGTTGCTGCAGTAACTGAAGAAACAAGAAGGATTCTTGGATAAATACCAGCTGCACTAGAAAACACTAGAAAAATACTAGAAAAGTTCCAACACTGCTTCATGCCTTAGTCTACAGTCAAAGTCCTTTCACTCCTAGCATAAATATTCATGAAATCTGTAAGTCAGGAAATGTTTAATAACCATGAGTTGTATATTTTATATTTTCTCCATGCCTTTGTGACCTGATTGTTTTGGTTTTCTTTTTTTTTTTTTGTTTCATGCAAAGACATCACTTTTATTTTTCCTACGAAGTAATAAAATTTTATCACTGATCTAATGACTACCACTGCTTAGAATATCAGTGGAGCATAAATTTGGATCAAAGGGAATGCAGCATTTTAATGAACTGTTTATTTTGCAATAGCCATGTGGTCAGACTGAAATGTTACAAGATGTTCAATAAGAACTTGCAATCTTCAATTTATTTTGTTACCTGTGCTTAATATTACAGAGTGTTCTTGGGTCTGCATCCTTAGTGATTTCACTGAGTATGATCACCATGAACATAGTTTCCAACCTGGAGATCACAAGAAAGCATTATCATTTCAAAGTTGCCTGAATTATGCTCCTTCCTGCTACATCAATTCTGGGCAAAGTTTCCTTCAACGTGAACTTATTTCTCATTTGATTACTTTTCCCCTCATTACCTTACTGTTGCAAAACCTCCAATCTTTTCTCCATTTGACACCATATCTGTGCTAGCCTTTATTTAAGGAAAGTTCTTTCTCCCCCATCTGCAGATTCTGTGAAATTATGTTGAAGTCATGGGTATCTTCTAATCTGAAATACACACATCACATTCTTTAGTGTCTGTTCCTTGAAAACATACTCATCTTCATTCAAATCTTAAAATCTCAGTTTGTACTTTTCCACTTTTTTCTGCCATAGACCTAAGAGACTATCATCTGTTCCTTGAGAAAGACATCCTTGAGTTGTTAAACTAGCTAGACTGGGAGAATATTTACATGTCAAAAGGGCAGACATAGAATTTATAATTGCAAATTTTCTAAAGTAAATGTTTTAGGAAAAGGGAGGTCAAGGGCCTAGTTCCTGAAAAAAAAAAGGTCTGAAATGCAGTCTTGGTGAGGGGGACATTAATGCCATCTTGATCAAGAGTCTTTGTACAGGAAGAATGTGTCCTCTCTGTTTGCCAGGCCAGAAGATCATATGATACAATGTGCTCTTTGTCTCTTGGGTGGTCTACATGAGCTCTTCAGATAGGCATGTTTACAGTCTCTGAACTATCTGGAGAGAAATAGAAAATAAAAAGAATAGAAAGGACTCTTAACCCATAGTTTCTCTTCAACTGTCTCATGTTTTTTATTTATGAAATTATTTACTATAAAATCTTTTACTAGATTTATAAATTTATTTGGTAAAAATACAATTTGAAGGGGAAATGTACAGGAGATTTATAGAAGGAATTTGGATGGGCCCAAAAGGGCCCATATACTATGAGTTTTCAAAGCAGGTTTCATATAGCAGCCAAGATTATCCCAAAAATGTTTCCAGAGCATCACAGGGATGGAAAGATTTAGAGACTTATTCTTCTATTCCTGAAGCTTGATTAAATCAAAGTTGTATATGCAATTTCATTTCAAAAATCTATATTTTATAAAGTTAGAAAATTGCAAATTTTCAACTCTGTATCTTCCTGATGAGAAAAGCAAAATACAAAGGAATAATATTAGACCAAAGTCTAGTGGCTATGATTATATATTTTGGCTAAAATATACCAGTGTAAGAATTCTACTCCTTTAACTTATTCTGTGATTTTAGGCAAGTTATTTAACTCCTCCTAATCTATAATATGTAGAAAATAAAATTTACCTTATGAGGTTGTTTGTGGATACTAGAAAACATCTCTAAACACAGTCCCTAATTCATAATAAACTTTCAAGAAATGGTAATGACTATGCGGATTTTGACAATAATTGTATTTATGTAAGAAAACCTAAATTAAAGATTGTGCTTGCCATCTTGATAGGGAAAGAAAAGGCTGGGGATTGCAGAGTTAATAATGATAAATTTAAACTGACTTCTAAAACCAGCCTTACATTCACAATCAGGTCAGAAACAATTTCCATGTTTTTCAGGGATTTAGGCCTCACTCATAAAGCCTTCTAATGAATCAACACTAACTTTTTTTTTGTCATTTCCATCTGATTTGGAAAATGTAGGTTCAAAAATAGATATTCTAATCAGCTGCAACCCCTGAGTAGAGAAATCATTTTATTTTTTTTGAAAGAAATAAAAAAATCAATAAAATTTTTCTCTGTTCCTAGTAAACAGGGATTCTGGTAGGAAAAGAATGATTTAATTGATATGTTCATGGGTTTGTAGGCCCACTTTAATAATCATTTTTATTCTTAATGAAATTAAATGATCTATGTTGTTTACTATGTGCTTTGATAGGGCAAGTACATCAGTTTTACTTGGAGATAGGCTGAAACGTCACCTTCATGTCAACTGATGAGAAAATTCTCAATTTTTTCTTTCCCAGTTAGAGAATAGTATGATAATCGAATTCCAAGACCTCAGTTAAATACTAGAATGTTTGCTGTTATATTATATGGAGAAAATTGATTGGGCAAATCACTTATCTCAATAGTTATCAAGGCATCTATATGGAATCTTTATGCATCCTGAAATTATTTACTATTTTTCGGCACTGTGATTAATAATTTCGTTGTTTTGAATAAAGATTATTGAGACTCCTGTGAATGATGCTACTCATTCCCACATCCAGGCACTCTTGGAGTGTGGTGAAAAGAAGTAATGGATCTCTATTTTCAATGCAGATACCAGAGAACTAGATTTAAATCCTCTTTAAATAATGGCCTATAGAAATTTTATAGAGTATGATTAATTTTGAGTTATTTGGGGAAAAATTAGTCATAAAATTTGGTTTCAAAAAATGAAACAGTTATTATTTGTCGTAAGATCTACTTTAAAAACTTTTGTAAAAATAATCCAATATTGGCTAGATACACTTACAAACCTATTGGTGAATTTCTGCTTTTAATGAATTATAAAGAATATAGATGTAACACATCACCTAACCTCTTTGGTTTTCCATATCTTCATATACTATATTATGTTCTTTATAATATTTCAATCTCTATTGTGGTTCAGATGTCCCTGCACATTGAGTTAATATTCTAATATTAGGAGTATAAAATGCATATTCACAGATCAATTAAATTGTAGCATAATTTTAAAACTTGATATCTTAATAATTTAAACATGTTTCTATTAATGTGATCTTTAAATCACATTGCCCTAATGAAGAAAAAAATGCAATAATCTCAATTAATTCAGAAATAATATTTAATACAACTAAATGTCCATTCATCACATTAAAGATAATTTAAAAATTAAAAAAGAAAAGAAAAAGGCACTTTCTTCCTCTTGGAAAATAGTATGAAGTTTCCTCAAAAAAATTTAAAAATGGAACTGTCTTTTGACCCAGCAATCCCACTTTTGGAAATACAGAGTCAGCACAAAAAATGCCCCTTTTTATTAGAAAATCTTTTATTACAAAATCTTAGGCATGTAATTCTATAACATAACAATATCACACTCAAGCACACCATATGACATTTTAGGTGAAATGTTCAAATTAAAACTATAAATTATTACACCCATATTATTACCCTACCAGCCACACTCAAGCAGACAATTATTCTGCAGGACCCTGTATATCTGAAGAAACATGAAACACTAATTCGAAAGAATATATGCACCCCTGTGTTCACTGCAGCATTATTTACAATAGCTGAGATCTGGAAACAGCCCATCAATAGATGAGTTGATAAAAACACCGTGGTAGATTTATACAATGGAATACTACTTAGGCATAAGAATAAGGAAATCTTACCTCTTGTGAAAGACTGGATAGACCTAGAGATCATATGATCTCACTTATATGTGGAATCTAAAGTACAAAATAAGCTGATGAGCAAAATAGAAACAGAGAGACATGGATTCATGGAACAGACTAACAGCTGTGAGAGGGGAAGGTGATTGGAGGGTTGCATGAGAGTAGGTGAAGAGATTAAGCAAAAAAAAATATGTATACGTGTGTGTATATATATACAAAAATGTATGTATAAAAACACATAGACACGGACAACAGTGTGGTGAGAGCCAGAGAGAAAGGGGTGCGGAGGCTAGGTGGGCAAGGAAGGGGGAATGAGGACGGGAAGAGACTGTGTGCTTGGGAGTGCGGGTGCGCAGTGCAGCGTGCAGATACTGTTTGTTCCGTTGTACACTTGAAGCCTGTGTGGTTTTGTGAACCAATGTCACCCCAATACATTTTAAAAATATTTTGTAAAAATCCTAAAGCTAATATCAAACTAAATGATAAAATTTTGAAAGTTCTGAATGTCTTCATCTGAGGTCAGAAATAAGAGATGTCCACTATTACCCTTTCTACCCAGAAATATACTAGAGTTTTAGTTCATGTATTAAGTTAATAAAAATTACAGCTATAGAGAATGGAAATAAAAATCTGAAATTATTTTTATGTCTAGATAGAATGATTACATGCCCAGAAAGTCCAATACAAACTATAATACAAACTATTATAATTTACATATGAATAAAGCAACTGGATACAATGTCAATTTACAAAATTTATTGTGCTTCTGGATATTATCAACATAAATTAAAAAATGAAATGTTGAAATTCTACTTACAATGACATAAATATCTGAATTTATCAGAAATACACAGTCTTTATAAATAAAACATACACAATATTGCTGAGATGAAAGAACTCTAAAATTAATGGAGTTATATGTGTATTTATGTATCAGAAGACAGCATTCTTACATCAATTCTCCTTAAATTTTTCTGTAGATTGGGTGAAATTACAATAAATTTCTCCCTTTGGGCACCCCCACTATTGTTAATGGTTCCATTAGAGAGCCATTTCTGAGTTCTGACAATACCACCTCCCTTTCAGTCCTACCGGTGATGGAAATCCTTATTATTGCTAATCTCTGGATTGTCTCATCATCTTCTAATTAAGTTATCTCTTCTTTCAACTATATAACCAATCTCCATGTTACATTCCCTTTGTCTGAAATGCCTGAAGTGGTTTACCTTATTCTAATTGGTTTCTTACATATATGTTTATAAAATAACAAAATTCCA
This sequence comes from Trachops cirrhosus, assembly GCA_028533065.1. Classification (NCBI taxonomy): domain Eukaryota; kingdom Metazoa; phylum Chordata; class Mammalia; order Chiroptera; family Phyllostomidae; genus Trachops; species Trachops cirrhosus. The sequence continues at coordinate 109,059,343 of CM052541.1, read as the reverse complement.
GCACATTTTGGCATATTTTTTAAAACAGTTATGGTTAAAAATTTTTATGGTTCATTTTGGCTCGGTGCATTCCAGACCAAATCACAAGTGGGTAAGAGACCTGTCATTAGAATAGCTATATATTCCCTAAAACAAATAGATGCAAACAAACACACTCATAAAACCCACTTTAAACAAAAGCTCAGAGAATGCTAACACTGAAAATTATGCTAGTGAAATTCTGGTTCAATAACACCATTCTACAAGTGAGCAATCTCAAGCAAGTGAGGTTAACTTTACCCAAAGTTAAAGAAACTAAACTGAGTCTATAACAGGAATATCTCATTTCTAGCGCAATCTGTTTTTATTTTGGCCAATTCCTTCAAAGAATATTTTAGTGGAAAGGTAACTGGAAAAGTCAAAGCTAATAGATGACATTGACAAAGTAATATCAGAACTATTTTTTAAGTAGTGGTAGTATAGTATTTATGAACTCCTAGGTCTTATATTTTAAGGCAAAATAAAATGAATTTAGTTTGACTTCGTATTTTAAAGGCCGCAATGGCCAAAGCATTACTGAATACACATCACTGGTCAGATGCTCCACATAACATGAGTGTATATTCTTATACAGTACTTACGGAAATGGGCTATTGCTTCAAACTCCCATTTTAAACATTGAAATATTTACTGTCTAGGTAACCTTAAGAATATTTATTTATTTTTTTGGCTCAGTGCTGTTACCTGAGTTTTAGAAAAAGTTACAGTATTTATCTCATGAAATACAATATGAGGTGTTTTAAATAATACCTAGCATATGGTAAGTGCTCCATTGGGTTTACAATTATGAGCAGGTCTGCATTTGAAGATATAAATGTCTATGATGTCTTCAGATGTACAGATGGCAGGGTAGCCACTGCTATTTACTTACTGAGCCTTAAGTAATGTGTAGGTCTATTAAATCCACTTGTATCCTGGTTTCAGTCAATACATGAGTAAATCAAATAGAGAAGGGTATTTGGAGACTCAAGATTTTATGTTCTTTATGTTTATGTTAGGGAAGGGTTTATAGGAACAAATATAAAGGACACATGGACAAAAACTAGAGGGGTTGGAAATGGGAGGGAGGAGGAGAGGGATGAGTGGGTAGGCTGGAATGAGAGTAAAGGATAGAAACTGTACTGAATAATGATTAAAAAAAAAGATTTTATGTTCCATGGAACTGAGGTTCTTCACAGTGATACGTAAAATTAGGTTAAATATTTTTAAAGAGCACTTGATGGTTGTCTGGCTATTTCACTTCACACAGAATTATAACATTGACATTTAGATGATAAATGACAAAAGAACAAAATTGTTATGTGTTTAATAAAAAAGACACTTGAAAATGAGCAGGAAAATAAGTGTGCTCAATTTTTCTCTCTTCCTCTCTCTCACACACACACACACATCCACAGAACGAATTAGCTTCCAGTAAGATCAGGGGCTATAACAGTCAACTTCTGCTCTACCTTTAAATATTCTTTCATTTGTTTGCTTTACACAGACCTGTTGAGAGTTTTGTGTGTGTGTGTGTGCGCGCAAACTCTTGATGTTCAGAGAAATACAAGGAATCAGAGATCATATCTGAGTTCTTTTTTTTTTCAGAAAAATATATAAGTAAATAATAATAAGAGTAGTTTGATATATAACTAAAGATGATATGTTGTATTTTATATCTTTTAAGTAATGAGTACTTATTATATACAAATAGTTACTATATAAAGAAACAAATGAAGACTAAATTAAATCTGTTTTTACATTTGAGATAAAAATACCTGAAAACAGTATAGTAATTTTTTATCTTCATTGTGTATAAACACTGCTTCTTCAACTTTTGGAATAATTCCTTATGTGTTTTTGAACATATGAAATACAAACTCAAAATCAGAAATGATTACCATACTCTTTGTACTGGGAAAAAAAAGAGCCACAGTTGATGGCTGCCAGGGAAAATGTGTTGGAAAGATTGACGAGGGTAGTTTACCCTTTTCATTTTTTCTGCCAGTAATAAATCCATATGGGGTGGCAGGAGATTTCTCATTGACGGTGCCCCTTAATTTTGAAGATACATAATCGAATGACTTGGGCCCTTCAGTTCAATGAGGAATAACTTGTTAAATTTGTAATTCTCCGTCTCTCTTTTCAGAGTTATTTTTTAAAAGTTAACTTCTTAGTTTGAATTTTCTATTCTCTTTATTCCTTTCTCCTAAAGTGTTTGAAAAAATTAAAAATCAGTTTTTATGATGATTAACAAAGTGATTTCTTAGGAATAGGGGATACTTAGTTGGGGAGATTTTGCCCCAAAGAGAATGTTGTCAGCAGTCTGAAGGGGACTTATTCTCCTTTTCTTTGACAAGCAGAGGGCAGATATGTTTTGTGCATTTTAACTACCCAAGATCATGTGGTTTTTGATAAATCTAAATACTGTAGACCCCAAACCACAAATTGTGATAATAATTTGCTTCTCTATAATTTAATAAAGAGAATTAGGAAGTAAAGAGAAAATGAAGCAGGACAAAATACTTAATGTATTCAATATATTATTTTTTGCTTTAATTTCCACAGTCTATGTTTTTCTTATTAGATTCACAAAATCCCTAGTCTGGAAATAATTAATATTCAATTTCAATGTTGAACTTTTGTGCTATAGGGAGGAATAGATTACATGCAGAAGACACATCAGAAACTATTTTCATACAACATATATAGCATTTATCCTATTGACTTGTCATATATTTATTTGTATGTCTTTTGAAATGTAACTTGTTTCTCAGAGCATCAACAAGGTCGTTTTATCTGTTTGATTACTACTACCTGTATCTGAAATGACTGTGAGTTCATCAGAGAAAGGTGATCAATTCCTAAATTCCTAAATTATCCAGTTGTCTAGGATTTAGAATTCTTTATATCTGTAAACAAAATATTTAAATAATATATATTCTCACATACAAATAATAAATGTTGAAAGGAATAGCTGAGTTCTGCTTTGTGATATAGATTCTACAGAACTTTATCATGTTGGACAACCAGAGCACAAGAGTGAGGTGATGCTTACCTGTTCAAGAAAGATAGTGGTTTCCAGTTCTCCATGAGACCTGAGTTAGAGTATCCTAAGTGAGTCAGCAGTAATGTTTTTATTTTGTTGTTTTTTCTTTCAGATTTAATAAAGTCATTTTCCAAAATAGAGTTCTAATTGGTTTCAGTCCTTGGAGGAAAGTAACAATATTTCAGTTTTGTCATATCTTTGGAAAAGAATGGAATAGAAAATCAAACAGGAGTTCTGATAACAGAAAAGGTGCCAATAAATTATATTAACAGAACTTGAAGTTTAGTTTCAGTGACTCAACAAGTGCCTATTTTTATCCACAACAACCAAATACCCTACCTTCTTCAGTTATACTGTAGCAGTTAGAGAAGCAATAGGCATGTGGCAGGTATCTGATTAATTTCTGTTGAATTAATCTTAAATGGAGACTGACTTAAACGATCTTTACTCTATGTCAGATAATTGTGAAATTCTCAGTCATGTTCTACGCTTTCAGCAGAAGTTCTTGATTTTAAATTCATCTGTTGTTGAGTGAAGAAATTGGTTGTAGAAAGAATAATTCTTGGACATCTCTCTTTTATTTTCCTTTTTATCAGATTTATTGGGGTGACATTGGTTAATAAAACTATATGCATTTCAGATGTACAGTTCTATAATACATCATCTGTACATTATATGTGTGTTCACCACCCCAAGTCGTTTCCTTCCATCACCACTTCTCCCCCTACCTCTTTTACCTCCCCTACCTCCTTTTCCCTCTGGTAATCACCATACTGTTGTCTGTCCATGAGTTTCTTAACACCTTCACCTTTTTCAACCAGCCCTGCAACCCCTTTCCTTCTGACAGGCGACATATCACTTTATTACTCTTTTCAGGAAGTCTTGCCAAGATTCTGAATATTGATAACATGTTGTAATAGCCAACACCTCTGTTGCTGTAGAATAAGGATGATGAATGCTCACTGGGACTCTTTTATACCCAGATTCGTAGTGCCCTCTTTGGGTGTGGTAAGAGAAACAATAGACTGTTGTTCCTAACATCTGCTTATGAGGGCTGGAGAACATTTTCAACTGCTCCTCTCCACTATCTATTATAATAGACTGTGGAAAACTTGCACATTGAGTCAAAAATAAGTCCAAACTATACATATAAAAAATGTAATCTTACATTAGAACATGGAATATTTATGCATTGACATTAATGAATCCTACTTGAAGGCACAGACCCTTCATCAGGTACAACTAAACTATATAAGGTAACTTCCAAACACATCGCTATGCTGTCATTACTTGTCTTCATATATATATTTTAAATAAAAATGATGTGGAGTATGGAATCATCTGACCACTCTGAGTATCAGTACTTTGTCTGTAAAATGAAATATTCTCAATGGTAATTTCAGTTTAAAATTCCATTTTGAATTTCTCATTACTTTGGGATTCATTTTTTATATTAGGGACATTAATATACTAAATGTGATTATATAAAAAACATATTTCTGGAATATCATGTGAATTGCTGAAGAATTAATTTCAACCTAGGTCACTCAGCAGTTTATACCCATAATATTGTAACTGTTAAAGTTTCTTAGAGATACTGACTTCAAGAAGTATCAGCAGATGACATTTTTCTAGTGACATTTTTTGTTACAATGTACCAGTTTTTTCTAGCCACCGTCTCTATGAATATAGCACTATTCAATCAAGCAAGAAATGCTCTTACTCTTAATACACCTGGCTAATCAAACCTGTGCAAAAGATTTCCATAAATGAAATGATTCTTTTAAAAATATTTTATTGATTATGCTATTATGCTTGTTTCACTTTTTTCTCCCCTTTATTCCTTGCCACCCTGAAGCCCTCTCCCACCAGTATTCTCCCCAACCTTTAGTTCATGTCCATGGGTTATACATATAAGTTCTTTGGCTTCTCCATTTCCCATACTATTCTTAACCTCCCCCTGTCTATTTTGTACATATGATTTATGCTTCTTATTCCCTGCACCTTTTCCCTATTCTTCCTCCACCCCCTCCCCCCTTGTGATCTCCACTTCTGTGAATCTGTTTCCATTCTAGTTGTTTGCTTAATTCATTTTTGTTTTTGTTTTTTTTTTAGGTTCAGTTGTTGATAGTGCTGAGTTTGTTGTCATTTTACTGTTCATAGTTTTGATCTTTTTCTTAGATAAATCCCTTTAACATTTCATATAATAAGAGCTGGTGATGATGAACTCCTTTAACTTGACCTTATCCGGGAAACACTTTGTCTACTCTTCCATTCTAAATGATAGCTTTTCTGGACAGAGTAATCTTGGATGTAGATCCTTGCCTTTTAGGACTTTGAATAGTTCTTTCCAGCCCCTTCTTGCCTGTAAGCTTTCTCTTGAGAATTCAGATGATAGTCTTATGGGAACTCCTTTGTAGGTAACTAGATGCTTTCCCCTTGGTGCTTTTAAGATTCTCTCCTTACCTTTAATCTTGGGTAATGTAATGATGATGTGCCTTGGTGTGTTCCTCCTTGGGTCCAACTTCTTTGGGACTCTCTGAGGTTCTTGGACTTCCTGGAAGTCTATTTCCTTTGCCAAATTGGGGAAGTTCTCCTTCATTATTTTTTTAAATAAGTTTTCAGTTTCTTGCTCTTCCTCTTCTTTTTCTGGCAACCCTATGATTCAGATGTTGGAAAGTTTCACATTGTCCCAGATGTTCCTAAGCCTCTCCTCATTTTTTTGAATTATTTTTTCTTCATTTTGTTCTGCTTGAATGTTTATTTCTTCCTTCTGGTCCAATCCGTTGGTTTGAGTTCTAGTTTCCTTCCCATCACTGTTGGTTCCCTGTACATTTCCTATATTTCACTTTTCATAGCCTTCACTTTTTCCTCTATTTTGCATCCATACTCAACCAATTCTGTGAGCATCATGATTACCAGTGTTTTGAACTGTGCATCTGATTGGTTGGCTATCTTTTCATTGTTTAGTTGTATTTTTCCTGGAGCTTTGATTTGTTCTTTCATTTGGGCCATATTTTTTTGTCTTCATGTGTCTGTATGTAGTAAGAGGCAGAGGCTTAGTTACTCCCCTGGACTGGACAACCCCCTTTGCTTCCTTTTGGTGTTGTATGTGGGGGAGGGGTTCCAGAAGGAACAATGCCCCTTGCTTAGTTCTCGGCCAGCTTTCAGTCACTTTCTCTGCTACCCACAAGCAAATTGGGCCCTTCTGATGCTGATTGCCAGGTGGATAGGTTTGTGTATGTTCTAGAATCCTGTGGGTCTCTCTGATGAACTCTCCCATGAGGCTGGGAGTTTCTCCACCCATAGCAATCCCCGCAGGTTTTTTTTATCATCAAAGGTTTTGAGGCTTTCTTTCCCCACACTGAAACCCTAGGTTGTGTGGTCGGTCTTGCTTCCCAGTTGTTTCTCCTGCCTTATCTGTACACTAATGTGGAACTACCTGGTCTGCCAGCTGCTGTCTCACCTGGTCCGTCAGACACTACCTTGCTATGAGTCATCTCCGCCCTGGCTGCCAGTCTCTGCCCCTCCCACCAGTCTGGATGAATGTCTCTTCTTTAACTTCTTGGTTGTCAGACTTTCATACAGTTCAATTTTCTGGCAGTTCTGGTTATTTTTTGTTTTTAAATTTGCTGTTGTCCTTCTTTTGGTTGTGAGGAGGCAAAGTGTATTTACCTACACCTCCATCTTGGCTGGATGATTTTTGAAATAATTATTTTCTATTTCAACAACACCTAAGTTAAAACATAAAACCTACAAACTGTTTTCTCCTAAGAAATAGTTAATGAAGGTTTTTCTCTTTTTCTTTACTTTATTCCTCTTTGCCATCTTCATTCTACCAGATATGATGAATATTATTGCCAGTGAGGTCAGCACAGAAGGGGAAAATGGGTTCAGAATTTTTTAAGTGAATGTTATTAACATTATAGAAACATTGTAATAATACCATCATCAAGACCACATTATATTTATTTACAGCTTGTAGATGGAGAAAACATTTGAATACATTTTCAGGGGCAATACACTAGTAAAGGTCATAATTCACTTTGATTGCATAACCTTATACATATGAGTATATTTATATATGTAAGTTGTTGGATTAGTGCTACAGTGCATCAGTCCCCGAAATGTGTGTTTATTCAATATTCAAATTCTACTAAATTTAATATCCTAATAAAATTTTAATGGGAATAGCATAAATTTATGCTTGGAAATTATTTATACCACATTATAATATTGATAACAGAGGTTATGTGAGGTTAAATGGCTATCTAAAAGTACAAGTTTTATTACATTCAAAACGGAGAGTAGCTGTGCGTCTACTCACTTTCAGTTAAATTCTTCGTCTTTATCTTGCTACTTTCCCTGGATTACCAAGATATCTGTTATTATTGAGTTCAAATGAGGTCAACATAAAATAAATCTACTGTATCCTAGTCTTTCATTTCTACCCTACTCTAATAATATTCAAACATAACTAGCTTTTAGCTGAAAATTTCTTACCAAAAGAGGACAAGTAGGTAAACTTCAATTAATAATGTAACTCATGTTACATTACATGTATTTCAAGAAGTTAGAGATAAGTTAAATAATTGTTTTCTTCATTATCTTTATTAAAATTTCATTATAACATGCTCATTAAAATTCCATGCATTTCTAGAAATTTTCTGAGCTATTATGTAGATTTATCTAGATTTTAATGTGGGTTGATGCTCTTTTCTCTTAACAATAACTTTAATAGCCAGCATCTGTTTTGCCTTTTGTCAACATTAATTCATTACTCCTCACAACAGCAATGTGAGTGAATCATATTAGTAACCAAGACTTTCATTTACATATTCAGCCCAATTTTACAGAAATTTGTACCACATACCGGTATGTGTCATTTTCTAAAACCTCCTATTGTATATAGTATCATGATATGAAAACAAATATATTAGTGTCCTTATTCAAAATGCCTTTTTTCTTATACTTTTGAAGTAACCTTTTTTTATTTTACAGTGGGCTCTGACCAACCTGTTAACAGTCCTATGCCATTATCAACAATCACACACAGACAGAAGCTCGAGACACTAAACTTAAAGACTCATAATTCTTTCCCAATGTCTGAAAAGGCACAAAAGGTACAGAGCAAAACAACACAGGTAAAATAAAACAAGTAGAATTATATATTGAACATTTTAATTACTATCTGTTGAATGCAATGAAGAAAATAGCTTAAATATATTCTCTGTCCCAGTCCCTATGTATTTAGCTCTTCTTGTCTTTCACCCTCTGGTTTTATGAAGGCTGAATGTTATGTTCAAAATAAGAAAGAATTCTTGTTTTAGTGCTTTAGGGTCTCATTTTTGATGAAACTCTGTCTAGACAAATGTCTTTACTATTTCTGGGAGGAAAAATTCTCCAGTCATTGCTCTTAGCATTTTTTTTTAATGTTGTTAGTGCTATTATGCTTAGGAGTCAAATTTCTGTCTCACTTTTCTTCTTAATTTTTTTTGCCAATCACCATTGTCTATAATCCTGATATCTTTGGATACATAAAAATATATTGTTATATACAAAAAGTAATTAAAGTGTTCTTATTAATTCCAAGGATGGTATAATTAAGATAACTTGAAGTAACTTGCAGAAACAGTTGAGCAACAGAAGTTTAGGCTGAGAAACATTAAACATTGATCAGTTACCTCTCCTAAACACCACAACCAGGGACTGAACCCACAATCTAGGCATGTGCCCCGATCAGGAGTGGAACCTGCAATCCTTCTGCTTTGCATGATGATGCCCAACCCAGTGAGCCACACCAGTCAGAGGTGTTTTAGTCTTTATCTTAATCATGAAGTCGCTAATTTTTTTCCTTTTCTTCTGTCTGTGTTTCTTTGTGTCTTCTATTAAATCTTGGAATTTTTTCTTGGATTATTAATTCCATCCACTCTTGCCTTCTTTCAGCTTCAAGTAAAGAGCACTGTGCTATCTTTAATCATTTGGATGCATGTAAAAATCTAAGTGGTCAATGTAAGAAGCAAAAAATCTAAGTGGTCAGTCTAAGTGGTGAAAAAAATTCAGGATGATATACTGTGTAATATCTGCAGTTCATTGCTGCGTAAAAGAAGGTGACCCTGTGGAGTAACTGGAGAACCCATTCACAAAAAAGAGCATCAACATTAACTGTCTTTTCATTACCTTATTAATTCTCTTACTTCATTCATGGACTAATATTTCTGTCCATACATGCCTCTGATGAATAAAGAATTAAATACAACATATTTCAGCCCATATAACTTACAAACATTGAGTATTTTTGGAAGAAAGATTCAGAATACAGAGTGGAGTTTTGAACTCAGGGACAGAAGCAGAGTAAAGAAGAGTCTGTGATGGAACTGTGTTAAATGAGATTGTGGGGCAAATTCTACTTTTAGCATGCTGCTATAAAGACCAATGTGCAGGTTTTTGGTGTGGACGTAAGTTTTCAACTCCTTTGGGTAAATACCACAGATTATGATTCCTAGGTTGTATAACAGATGTTTAGTCTTATAAGACACTACCAAACTGTCTTAAGTGTAGTCACTCCATTTTGCATTCTCACCAGCAATGAATGAAAGTTCCTGTTAATCCATTTCATATCGTCAGCATTTGGTGTCAGTGTTCAGTTTTTGGCCCTTTAATAAGTGTGGGGTGATATCTGATTGTTGTTTTAATTAATATAGCATGTAATTTAGAAAATATTTTTGTATGCTCATTTTCCATCTATATATTTTCCTTGGTGAGGGGTCTATAGAGGTCTTTTGCCCACTATTTTATCAAATTATTTATTTGTGTACTGTTGAGTTTTAAGAGTTCTTTGTATATGTTGATTAACAGTCTTTTATTAAATGTCTCTTGCAGACATTTTCCCCTGCTCTTGCTTGTTTTTTCATTCTCCTCACATTTTATTTCACAGAGAAAAAGGTTTTAAATTTTATTTTATTTTAATGAAGTCTAATGTATTAATTATTTCTTCAATGGGTTATTCCTTTGATGTTTAGATATCTAAATTCTCATCACCATACTCAAAGTCATCTATGTTTTCTCTTATGTTCTAGGAGTTTTATGCTCTCTTCTAGGAGCTTTTGTGTTTTACATTTGGTGTGTAATCCAATTTAAGTTCATTTCTGTGAAGAGTACAAGCTCTGCCTCTAGATTTGTGTCTGGGTTTTTTTTGTTATTTTTTTTTTTTTGCATGTGGATATTCCAGCACCATTTGTTGAAAAGACTATCTTTGCTCCATTATATTGCCTTTGCTCCTTTGTCAAGTTTTATTTGCTATTTTTATGTGGATCTATTTATATGTACTCTATTCTGTTCCATCAATGTATTTGTCTATTCTTTTGCCAACATCCCCACTGTATTGGTTTCAACAGTTTTATGTCTTGATGTGAGGTTGAGGCAATCCTCTAACTTTATTCTTCTCCTTTAATAGTGAGTTGATTGTTCTGGGTCTTCCATTCTCCAAATAAATTTTTAAAGCATTTTGTTTAGATTTTATTTATTTATTTAGAGAGAGGGGAAGGGAGACAGCAAGAGAAGGAGAGAAACCTCAATGTGTGGTTGCCTCCCATGTGGCCCCCACTGGGGACCTGGCTCGCAACTCAGGCATGTACCCTGACTGGGGATCGAACCAACAACCCTTTGGTTCACAGCCCACGCTCAATCCACTGAGCTACACAAGGCTACACAGGGCTCCAAATAAATTTTAGAATCAGTTTGTGAATATCTACAAAACAACTTCCTGGAATTTTGATAGGAATTATATTGAATCTATAGAACAAGTTGGGAAAAAATTACATCTTGACAATTTTGGGTCTTCCTATCCATGAACATGGAATTTATTTAGTTCTTTAATGTCATTCATCAGAGTTTTGTACTTTCTTTTCTGAACATAGATATTTTACATTCTTTTTAGATTTATAGCTAAATAATTCATGTTTGGGGTAAACAGTATTATGCTTTTACTTCCAAACTCACTTATTTATTATTGGTGTATAGAAAGTGGTTGACTCATATATTAATCTTATATCCTACAGCCTTGCTATAATTGTCTATTAGTTCCAAGAAGGTTTTTGCGGGGGTTGGAGGTGAGAATATACAGGAAGTTCCTTCAGATTTTCTACATAGATGATCAAGGTCATCTGTTAACAGTGACAATTTTATGTCTTCTTTCCTAACCTGAATACCTTTAATTTCCTTTTCTTGTCTTGTTGCATTAGCTAGAGTTTCCAGTATGATGTTGAAAAGAGGTGGTAAGAGGGACACCCTTGCCTTCTAGTTCATCTTAGTGGGGAAGATTCAAGATTCTTACCATTATGATGTTAAGTGTAGAATTTTTATTGATTTTTTAAATCAACTTGAGAATGTTACCCTCCATTCCTAGTTTACTGAGAGTTTTTATCATGAATGAATGTCAGATTTTGTCAGATATTTTTTCTGTATATGTCGAGATAATCAAATAGTTTTTCTTTTTGTAGCTTGTTGATATAATAGATTATATTAATTGATTTTTGAATGTTGACCCAGTCTTGCATACCTATGAAAAATCTCACTTGGTCATAGTGCATAATATTTTATAAAGTGTTTGATTTGATCTGCTAGTATTTTGTTGAATTTTGCATCTGTGTTTATGAGTGATATTGGTCTATAGTTTTCTTTTAATGCCTTTGTCTGGTTTTGGTACTGAGACCCATTTTTGAACTGATAATGGTTTTTTATATCAAAACTTACCTCAAACATTATATTTTACAGTGGAATATTAAAGATTTTTCTCCAAGTTCAAAAAATTTTAAATGTCAATTTAATAACACTTCCATATATTATACTTCACTAGTGATAAAATGTAAGAAGAATAACAAGTAGTATAAAACTGAAAAGAAAAATATGATTACATAATGAGCATTTTTTTAAAAAATCCGTGTTACTAGAATAAATATATCACTTTAACAAGGTCACTAAACAAATTTAATACTAAAAAGTAAACTATTATTGTTGATAAGAAACAAATTAAAAATAAAAAATATAAATTATGTTCTTCAGAGTGGCATTAAATAGCTAAGAATTTTCTAATAAAATGCATCCTATTTGTAATAAAAACTATAAAATATTACAAATAGAAATTTTAAATGTAATCTAAACAATATTACTTGCTAATGTAATGGGAGAATTGCATTTTAATTTTTTTATTTTCTGCAAATTGATCTATAGATTCAAAGAAATTACAGTTAAAATTCCAACAGGCATCTCTTCACTCTTTAATGACAATTTAATTCTGAAACATGTATGGAAAATGCAAAGAACCAGACAAAGACAAGATATCTTTGAAAAGAACAAAGTTGAAGAACATATTCTACTCAATACTCAGCCCTGATATTGCCATGGTAATTAAAAGATATAGTATTGATGCAAGGATTTAGTAAGAGTCAGAACAAAATAGAAGTCTAGGAGTAGACTTACATATTTAGAATTACTTGATTTATAACATAGGTGAGATTGCAAAAGATAGAGGAAAAAGTGAAGTTTTAATAAATAATAACTTTTACTTGAATATCATGTGGGAAAAATTGTATCTTGACTCCTAATTCATAACATATACTTAAGAAATATTTCCAGATAGATTATGTATATAAATGTGAATGATAAAACAGTAAGTAAAGAGCATTTTGATGTCCTGGAATGCCAAATATATTATTTAAAAACTCTGAAAAAAATAATAAAACTGTGTATTAATTACCTATTTTCCTTCTAATCAATTTTCTTCCTTTTTTCAATTATATTTTATTGGTTATGCCATTATAGTTGTACTGATTTTCCCCTTTGCCCCCCCCATCCAGCCAGCACCCCCCACTCCTTCAGGCAATTCCCCCACCAGTGTTCATGTCCATGGGTCATGAGTATAAGTGCTTTGGCTATTCTATTTCCTATGCTGTACTTTACATCCCCATGGCTATTCTGTAACTACTTATTTGTATTTCTTAATCCCCTCACCTCTTCACCCATTCCCCCAGCCCACACCTATCTGACAACCATCAAAACATTCTCCATATCCATGATCCTGTCTCTGTTCTTCTATTTTTTTAGTTTGTTTTTTAGATTCACCTGTTGATAGATATGTATTTATTGCCATTTTATTGTTCATAGTTTAATCTTATTTTTCTTAAATAAGTACCTGTAATATTTCATATAATAATGGCTTGGTAGTGATGAACTCCTTTAGTTTTCTCTTGTGTGGGAAACTCCTTATGTGCCTTTTGATTCCAAATAATAGCTTTTCTGGGTAGAGCAATCTTGGCTGTAGGTCTCTGCTCCTTATAACTTTGAATATTTCTTGCCAATCTCTTCTAGCCTGCAAAGTTTCTTTTGAGAAATAAGCTAACAGTCTTATTTTTCAAGCCCTTTACTTCCTGTTTTCTAGGTAAATTCAGCCGGTTGAAGGCACCGCAAGAAGAATGCATCGTGGATGAGAAAAACCTAGATATTGTTTCTTCTTCTTCTCTGTTTCGAGGCAGTATTTCCTGGCACTGCTGGCTAATTTTCACTTTGGTTACAGTTCCCCACTACAACTGTAGTCTCATCTCTTTTCAGGTAATTTCCAACATAGTTCTAGATCCCAGTGAATAACCAACTATAGCTTTTAGTTATGGAAATAAAACTTCTGCCTCTGTCCCCATCCTCAGTGTACTAGGCACCTGCTATTGCTAAATTTTCAATTGTATCACCATTCTGCTTGGCTTCTCAACTTCTCTATCCCCAGTGTAAAAAAATATATATATATGTATTTTAAATTTCCAGCTGGGTTATTTAGATTGTTTATTTTAACTATTTTCATTGTCGTGTGTCCTTGATTTATTTATTTTTTATTTTTTCCATCAACATTTATCTCCCTTACACCCTGGTCCACCTCCACCCACTCTCTTCCCCCTGCAATGACAACACTGTTGTTCTTGTTCCTCGGTTCTTTCTGTATTTTTCTTTTTGCTCAATTCCCTCCACTCCTTCAAGCCCCTCACCTAGATGTCAACCTTCTCTCTAACTGTGGGTCTGTCTCTATTTTGATAATTTAGCTTTATTTCTCTTATTAGAAATAGATAATTATACCAAAAACAACTTTAAAGTAACAATTAAAAAAGATAAACTAAATAAATATAATTACATTTAAAAGTTCTCTAGCTTTTAATATATATACACAGGCATACCTATATTTCTCCTCACAGATGATATTTTGTTAGACTATATATTTCATGAAAACTTACACTTAGACAGTCCTTCCATCAAATTCAAAATTTTTTCTCTAATGAAAATAAACATATGCCATGTACTTTCTTAAAAGTCTCAGAGAATGTAAGATAAGGGAAGGGAAAAGCTTTAGAAGTATTGTATCACAATAACCTCCTTTTAAAAATGAAGCTCTTGAGGACTGAGGAGTTAAAGAATCCAGACACCAAAATAATTCAAGAATATTCAAATTCATAGTTTCATATGTTGTCATTACAACCTTCTGTCTCATGAAATATAAGAGCTGAAGTAAACCTCAAGTCCTAAAACCCAGAGAAGTCAAGGACAAAGCTGTGTTTACTGACATACTTAGTTAAGCATGGATAATGCATCCTGTTTATTACAAGTTGTTTAGTCCTTAAAATCAGATAAATGAATTTTGAAAAATCCTTGCATTACAACAAACATACTGATCTATAACTGCAGGGAAACACAGTTCACTGGACAGAGAATTTTCATAATGGAATGTTTCTTCATCTATTAATAATTATTCAAATTGAGTATATGCACCTTTTGTATTCAGGTCACCATGGATTATCAGTTGAGGGATCAGAGATAAATATTAGGCTTGGTTTAATAATTCCATGATGCCTTAGGAATGCTTCCTTTGTTTATAAATCTTGAATGTTGTAAATAACACTCCCAGAATTCTCCCTATAAGTTTCTCCATTAAGTTGGACTTCAGTTACTCAGAGAGCACCAAAGACACGATGTTCAGATGACCCAGCACTCAGGAGTGGGTAGTGTTGTATGTTGATGAGGTAGATGACTATGCCTCAGATTTCTAGATTTCAAATGGTGGCTCTGCCATTTACTAGGAAGGTGACCCTAACCAATTTTGTTACATTTTATCTTTATCTTCCATAAAATGGAGACAATTATAATATATAGTTATAAGTTAAGTCTTAGAAAAGCACAACATACACATCATTTTTAGTGGTGGTAATTGTAGTGATAGTGGAAGTATTTGTATAAGCTGGTCTTAATTTGAAACCACAAGACATGATATTTTCAGTGTGGTTAAATAGCAGAATGATGCTTATCTACTTGAGTTAAATAAATAAAATATTTGGCATTTACCAAATAACAGGACATGTATAATCCTTGGAGATAATGTTTTTCATAGTATGAGTCAAGTTGAGATAAATATGGAAAAGGATATTTGGTAATATCTATACTCTTCCCCTCCTACACACAACTGTCACCTTTAAAAATTCTAAGTAATGAACAGGTAGTAAGATAAAATAAACATGCTTGGCACTAAATTACAGTTAAAAGACAGCACAAACATAAGCGTGCACACACAAATACTCCTACACAGGGTGGAAAAGTACTAGCTCTGCATATATGAATGATCAGAGACCAAATTATCCTCTTACATTTCTCATTTTTTAAGTTATGTATTTAACAAATTTTCTAATCCATTTTTTTAAACCTGAAGGAGAAATATAGATGAATGACAAAGTCAGAATTGGAGGTTGTGATAATTTTGCCCATAGTAGATCCAGTTTTCAATCAAGCATTAGTATATTGCCTCACAGAATTCCTAACCAAGATAGAATGGCATGAAAGCAGAATCAGTGAAACAAATAAAGAACTAAGGAAAGACAACGGCAGAAGTAGCCACATTGGTGAGAAAGTCCTGGGAAAATTTTCTCAGAAGACAGAATACAGAAGCAACTCTGTTGTTTATGTCTTCTGTGGCACCTGAAGCCCACCTTGACATCTGGTAGATTCTTAATAAGAAATTGCCAAATTAATAATTGAAAGGGGAATTTAGTATGGAAAAATGAAGAATGAGGACCAAAATTGTAATCCTGGAATGTGCTTTCATTTTCTCTCCTGAAAATATTCTATATATTAATGCAAAAGCCTAAATCAGTGGTTGGGAAACTTCCTGTAAAGATAAAGTGTTGAATAGTAAACATTTGGGGTGTTATAGGCCACTGCTATCTCTGTTGCAGTTAACTTTGCTACAGACAGAAGCAGCCATAGACAACAGAGAGACAGCTGGGTGTGGCTGTGTTCCAGTAATATTTTATTTACAAAAACCTTCAATGGTCCAATTTGTCCTGAGAGCCATTTCCTGACCCCTGATTTAAAATCACATGGTTTAGGACACATCAATGCCAATGCTAGATTACAGTTCCATCTATTCTTTCCTTCCAGCAGCCGGAAATAGAAAACAATGTCACAGCAATATGGTCATGAATATGAATTATAGAACTTTTCATGGTGAGGGTGATATGATCTGCAAATAGAAAAGATTTCTTTCTGTGTTGGATCTGTGGCCTCCTTTGTAGGCTGTTATGTGAGTAATA
Source organism: Trachops cirrhosus (assembly GCA_028533065.1). NCBI lineage: Eukaryota > Metazoa > Chordata > Mammalia > Chiroptera > Phyllostomidae > Trachops > Trachops cirrhosus. The sequence goes on along the minus strand of CM052541.1, from coordinate 109,042,657 downwards.
TAAACAGAATGAAACAAAGAGATAGGTGAAGCTAAGATAGGGTCATTTCATAGCATCATTCAGAGGTGAGAACATCTGCTCAAGTATCTTTGTGATGAGTAAAGAAAGGAAATTTAATGTTAAAGTGTGAACAATTCAGAAAGAATTGTCAAGAAGTGACATGGTGAATTAGCATTGCAATCTTCCTTTCTTCCATGATTTCATGTGCTTAGTCACAGAGAGTTGATTCTATAGCAGCATAGTTCCAAGAACCCGATGAATTTGCCATGGCTTTAGTGACTCCAAGTAGATTCTGGTGATCCCTAAAACAAGCCAAAAATTGGGAGGAAGCGTAATATTTAAAAACAAGCTTTCAGTAGTTCTCCTCTGTCAGGTCTCTTCAGAAACAACTTTGAGGTTAAGAAATGACTCTAGATGTAGGTAGTTTCTGACTATTCACATGCTGAAAGTAGATGACCCTCATGAGTGACCCAAAACAAATGCAAGAAAACTGAAGAGACTAGCATGTGCAGAACACTCGCAGTATTTCCCTGTCCATTATAACTGTGAATGGATATGTGCAGCAACACTCAACTGAGAAAGGTATTGCTATTCAGGGTTCACACCTACAAGGATCAAGGCCTGGGTCGTATCTCCAGAAAAGTCACTAAATTTGTGAATGTGATAGCTGAAGGGACAGTGGAGGAGGGAGATGATAAATACCCGTTGAAACCCAGCAATGAATAGTAGTGACAGAGACTGAGGTTTATCCTACTGTTGTCCTTTCCTGAGTTTGCCTTTAGAAAGAAGGATCCGTGAGAATCAAGGAGGAGCTGCTCCTTAAACCTAGGGGAAATAAGTCTACATGACACATAGGACAGGTCTAAAGGGCCATGAGAAAGTGACTGTAACTAATTAAGGGCCTCGGCTGGTGGACTCTGACATCCATCCCTGCATTTGTGCTGAGACCACTCTCCACACACTGCTCCCAGTCAATGGTTGGCTGTATCGAGTCAGGCTGACATTCTCCTGAGAGACACAGGATTGTTCAGCTTGCTGTTTTGGTGGGGAGTACTCTGCCACCATGACTTTGCTGAACCTATTTTAAACTGCACCTCCACCTAAATGTTTTCTTTGCTCCATTCGAAATCAGCCTGGGACCACAGACCCATGGCTCTCCTAAGCTTTCCTGACTCTCTCCCTTTTTTCCTCCCACAGGCATTTCCACTAACAAACTCTTAGCACATTTAAATCTATACGGGTGTATGTTTCTTGCACACATGGACTACATATGTTTTACTAGTTTAAGTAAATACTTTAAAGGTAGTTTTACTATCTTCATTTGCAATATTGCAAAAACAGTTAAGAAACTTTTTAAAAATAAATATTATTGCATACAGAAAAATAAAAGGTAATGCACAGCTAACAATGCATTCTGACACACAAATATTCACTGTGCCTTCATGACAATAAACACAAATTAAGAACATACATTAATATGTCTTAAATAGAGTAGATATGGTATTACTCATAATTTCAGTGCAAAGGAATTTCAGAACCGAAGAGATGTGTCAGACTCCAGCCAGCAGAGTCTGTGTGGTTTGTGGATGAAGATGAGAACAAATGCACATGGACTACAGCAGTCCTGTGGGAAAAGGGACAGTACGGGTGCTCTCTCAAGATGAGAGTCCTGAGGCCACTTCTATCAAGGGGCGAGCACCCAGACCCTTGCCTGGACAGACTTTTATTGTTTTTCTTGGGTCTTACATCAAAGGATTTATTATCTATTACATAGAATGTTGTTGTCTACATTTTAGGTACAATCAAGGAAACGAAAATAACAAATGCAGAAGGGAAAGGTGGCGAGCTGATTATGCTCTGTCCTTGGGAAAATTCACACAGGCTTTGGAAATTACCTTGAAGATAGACGATAAACATCTACTGTTTCAGACCAGGGTGAGGGGGTTTTAGCAAGAGCAAGCCATGACAGTCTGGATGCATTTTCTGGGCCTGGTTCCCACAGGAAAACTCAGTTTGAAGGTCTGGCTCCTGCCCACCACTTTGCTGTAGGTTTTCCATAGAGAGCTGAAACACATTTGCCAGACTAAAACAAACTGGTTCCCTACAAAAAATATAGTCAAACTTTTTGGATCAAAACTTATAATTAAATATGATCTAAACCCACCCAACAAATGACATAAACATAAGCTTATCATATTAATAGACAATAGAAAAATATTTTCAAGAGTACAAAATATTATAACTGATACTTCAGCATAAAATTGAAATGATTTAATAAAATGATTAATATTTTGATTTTAAAAGAACAAATCATAAATTTAAAAACTCAAAAATTAGAGTGCTTAAATACAAGTAGATGTAAGTATAAACTGACCTATTTCAGAAATAAATGTTTTAAATTCAGAAATGAAGTCAAAATTAAAACAGATGAAAACATACACATAGAAATGATAGATATGAATAAAGAAAAATTATACATACATAAAGAAAAATATTTTAAATATTCAAAATGAAATAATATATGTAAACACAAGCAATAGGCATTTAATATACATGTAATTAGATTTTTCCAAAAAATAAAACATAAAGTGAAATCAAATATTAACCATTGAATAAGTATATAAATCTTCCAGAATAGCAAAGCAAATACAAAAGCAAAAATCATAAAGAAACCATATTGTAAAATAAAATATAATATTCACATGAACATATGTGAAAAATATTACATTAAAATTAACATTCAAGACCAAATACAGAATTCTGTGATAATGGAGAAGTAGAAACCCCAGGAATCTTTCTCCTCACCTGAATAACAATTGCACTGGCGTAATCTGTCTGATATACCTCTTTGGAACTCGGAATAATCAAATGAAGGCTGAAACTTCCAGGAAAAGGCTTGGACAGGCAATTGTGTTTAATTTCAATCAATTTAAGTTCATAGTACAGTAGCAGCCAAATGTCTCCTATGCAAATTGCCTTCTAGGTTCTCAGGAATATGTCAGAATTTTTCAAAAAGTCTCTATACATATCTTCTTCCTCATTCTTTCCTTCCAAACATTTTAGTCAGTCTATTGTTTGCTCCAAGTGTTTCCCACAGCCTCAGAAAATAGTGACTAAAACGCTGGCCTGTAAATGTTTCTGAAAAATTCTCCTTGGGAGTGTCTTTAGTACAGCACATGCTCTGGGTCAGGAGAAATAAAGATAAGCCTTTAAATGGGGTCTTTCAGGAAACTACCTTACACAATAAATTAAGACAGTTCTTTGGGAATAAGAACTGGAAGAACCCTAGCCATGTCCCATTCCACCAGGTACCATGAATGTGGATCATTATTTTACAAGGTTTCTGCTGAGCTGAAGCATAGGGGATAGGACTAGAATATGATAAAATGTCGCAAAGCTCACTCTTTCTGAGGGATTGGTCAATTTTTCTAGAATTAGTACTCACTGAGTTGTTGTAAGTCTTTGCTTATTTCCAGAGTTCTGGCAGTTTTCAGCAGTTTTTCTACTTTTTTTTTTTTTTGAGGAACAGATTCTCAGAGGTCCTTACCCTATCATTTTGGTTGATGTCACCCACCAGGTTAATATTTTTTAATGATTAATTTTTTGAGAGACAGAGACAGAGACAAAGAGGAAAGAGAGAAAGAAATATCAATTTGTTTTTCCACCTATTTATACATTCATTGGTTGATTCTTGTATGTGCCCTGACCAGAGACTGAATCCCCAAACTTGGTATATCAGGGCGATGCTCTAACCAACTGAGTTACCTGGCCAGGGTCCCCAGGTTTATATTTACACTGTTTCTTTGTCCGTTGAAAATGCCATCAGCTTGTAGAGAATTCCAACTTGGCAAATTTTAGTGCTCAATAAATATTTGGTGAATAAATGCTACAGAGTGATATACTGAAGTGGTCTTCCTCTTATCTGCTCATGCTGAATTCTCATTTTGTTCCTTTCCCAAAAGAACACTTGTCTAAATCAGGGCTCTCACTTTTTATTTAAATGAAAAGTTTCTATTTGTATTTTATAATTTGAAAATTTTTTTGTAAAAGATAACAATTGTTAGGCAAGTAAGTTAATTTCTCTGAATTTCACTTCCCTGGCCTGTAACATCAGTGGACTTGATTAAAATCTCTAAGAAGTCCCACATTCTTTATTGACCTATGATATAGATTCTATTGGTATGTAATTTATTTTTCTGATGTTTTATAGCATAAATGAATCAGGTTTCTTGGAATATGTGGCCCTGTTAGCAGTATTAGCATTTCAGGATTTTGTTAGAAATGCAAAATTTTAGACCCTATTCTAAACCTACTAAATCAGACATGCTGTGGGAGGAGTCATGTGATCTTTTTTTAACAAGCCCTCTAGGGGATGTTGATGCAGCTCATGTTTAAGAAGCACTGTCCTAGAAATTCTCTTGACTCAGTGGTAGGAGATAATTGATGAGTTGTCCTCTGACTAGCATCAGCTTCTGGATACATTGTAAAACTTTCAGCTCTTCTGCATGTATCTGAAATAATAAACTTTGATGGTATGCAAATTGGATCAGAAATCACTTCCAGTTCCATAAACAGAATTAAAAACACTGGACTTAGAATTGTGAAATCAGATAACTTATTATAAGAATTTATTTCATACTGAAAAACCTGTTGTGTTAAGTATTTCCCATATTCATTAGTCAATCCAGAATTTCCTGGTTATGACACATTTAAACAATTACATATTATATGAATTGAAATAAAACATTCAACCTTCCTGGTTTTCATTGTTTTCAACTGTAAACAGAAGTAATCTCAAAGAAAACTTCTAGCTATATAATTCTATACTATTGATTCAGATATTTATTAATTTAATATAAAAAGCATTAAAACATTTGTAATTATATGTAACATATAAGAAAGGATTGTATGTCTGTAATATTTTTCACTTTGATGTTTTGGCAATCCAAATTCATATCTTTTAAAAGTCCCTTAAGGATTGTGTTTTCAAGACAACATATCTAAGGTAACATAATCAGTCATTACTTTCATAAGGAAATTTCACATTAATTTTTGTGACCATGTTCTTTGAACATGGCACAATTCAATCAAGCATGCAAATGTTCTTGCTATTGATAAGCCTCAGTAGTTAAAACCACTTCCCAGGAGAATCTATAAATAAAAAAGGGTTATCTGTTTCCTTATGTGAAAACCCTGACTTAAAAAGATCTGTGGGCACTTTTTTCCTAAGAAACTCTCTGCCATGAAGATTCATCTCTTTTTCTTTATTCTGCTCCTTTGGGTCACAATTTTACCAGGTAACATAGAAACATTTATGGGTATATTTGTACTAATGAATTTGAGGAAACAATCAGTTATTTCTTGTTAAAAACATGGTAACAGCATAGGGATTAAGGCATTTTTTATGCCAAAAGCATTGTGATACTCTAGAACAGAAAAATGAAGGGAGACAATAGTTTGAAAAGAGGTGAAACATAAGTGAAGTCTGTAGTTTAGTTAATAATATTACATCAATGATAACTTCTCAGTTTTGACAAATATGGTGTGATTAAGTGAAATGTTAGCAGAGGGGAAGTTGGCCTTTATTATTTTTGCAACTCTCCTATAAATCTAAAATTATTTCAAGATGAGAAGTCTCCTCAACTTCATTCTGCAGCAACAGTTAGTTACAGTTTATTCTTTCTGGAAAAAAAATTCTTTAGCATAATCAACTGATAAGGAGTAGGGAACAGTGTTAAGGAACAATCTATGTACCTTTTCCTTTTTAAAAAACTATGCTAGCATACTACTTCCAATTACACAAAGCCTTTCTTAATATTCTGTTCTTCGTACTATGAGCAAATCATGTCCCTTCTTGGCCTTTTTTTAAATAGTTCTAGTCACTACTCTTATGTCTTTGAGTGCTACAGATCACATGAATGTTGAGTGTAATACCTAGTATATGAGCTCTACTTTTCATGAGAACATTTTCCCCCTCAAGGACTGTATCTTCACATCAGGTATGTAACAAGATTATCTTCTCTTGAATTAATGTGTAAGTATTAAGTGCACGTAAATAGAATAATAAGTTTTGGAGATGGGGCAATCATTGAGTCTATTCCCTTCTTCTTAAAGAGCATAAGGTGAAAGGGTGGGCTCAAGTCTACCCAGTTCATGATGCTAGCATGGAAATCAGACTCAAATTCCCCAACTCACAAGAAAATATTTATTTTTAGTTCCTGGATGAATTTTTTAGACCTAATAGAAGCTATAACTGAGGTCTAGGAGACTAAATTAATTTTTCTTTCATTATGAATATTAGAGAGTCCATTATGACAATCTAAAAATGTACACATAAAAAACTGATCAATTATCACTTTAAGATTACAAGTGGATAGATTGTAAATAGGGCCCAAGCATCAATAAAGTTAACAAAGTAATGCTGTTGTTAATTTAGCTAAGAAAATAACTTCCTCTTCCTTCATTTAAAAATTGTTAGAAAAAGATCTGTAGATTTTTTCCAGTTCTAGAAAGAGCCAAGATAAAACTCTATTAACAAATGATAATTTTTTTCTTTTAATTTCAACAATAACATTAATAATATCACTATGACAAGTGATATTATTGTTTTTATGCTTTATTAGCTTATTTTTCCTTATAACAGCCACATCATGTGTCCCTACTGATAACTAAATTTATTCATACATTTATCAACAAACTTAAATTTATGTGTCTTGTAGTCTCATAAATTATAAACTGCTTGGGGATATAGTGACATAGATTACAACATCAATGTTAACTATTTGTATGTTTTTATTATGTTTACAAAATGAGGTCATTGTCCTTGTTAAGCACAGTGTGCAAAACCTTTAGATGACTTTCACCATTATTGACAAAAGAATCCCAAAGTAAAATAAGCATGTCAAGATATACCAGTATATTTTTCCACAAAATTATAAAATGTGTAATATAGAATACAGACATTTTAGGAAATAAAACAATAAGAATCTTGTCTTGTATCTTATAGTTAGTTCACCAACATATGGTGGTTGTACTAAATTGAATAAAATTGAATGTCATTTGTTTGACAATCTTTTAGCATTCCTTAGTTGTTTTTTAACATCTCACCTCCAGATGGCAAAAATTCTTACTCAAAATTGAGCTAGGTAAACTTATCCCCACTCAGGAGAGTTACGGATGAAAAATTGTCTAGATAGAAGTCCTTAAATTTTCTATCTAGGGAAATTTCCAGTGAAGTCACTTAGTTTTCTTCTTCATTTTCTAGAGTTCATAAATGTACTAAATGTCTAGAAATGAGGTATTTTTTTATTAACGCCTATTGTTTCACTTTATCTGTCAAATTGAAAAGTGTGCTTTTGCCAATAATCACTTTTCTTTAAATCCAGTATATACTCTGATTATAAGATAGATAGTGTAGTTTTGTGCTGAAAGGGTGGTCATGATTGTCCCTGTTTCCAAGGAGATGAATGATAGACTAAAGAACAAAATAACAGATGAGTAAAAATAAGAAATTATGGGTTGAAAATATTTTAGGAATTTTCTAGCTCATTTCTTGCTTACGTATTAACTAGGACTTTATATACTGTTTTAAAGAAATCCTCTAGTATGCAGTATGAATATTACATATGAGAATAATAAAAAGAGATATTACTTTCTTGAAACTGATCAGCAGAGGTTTCAGAGAGAAGACTGTTTTGAACATCTGAGGGTAAAGAAAATATATGGTTGGCTTAATCACAGCATCATAAGAACAGTGGTTTTTAATGAAAGTCAGCTTTGTCCCCAAAGAAATATTAGGCAATGTCTGTAGACCTTTTAGGTTGTCACAACTGGTACTATTGGCATTTGGTGGGTAGAAGTCAGGGATGCTGTTAAACATCCTTTAGTGAACAGGAAGGATAGTATCCAACGACAAAGAATTGTCCAACCCAAAGGTCAATATGCTTAGGGTGAGAAACCCTGCTCTAGAGATGGGCAGGGAACTTAACATGGAGTGTACATTTGAACCCTGAACAACACAGGGTTGAATTGTGTGAGTCCAACTACAAATAGATTTTTAAATAAAAACAATAAATGCACTTTTTCATTCTATGATTTTCTCAATAGCACTTTTTTTCTAGCTTACATTATTGTAAGATACAGAATATAATACATATAATATCCAAAATATGTGTTAATCGATTGTTTATGTTACTGGACAGGCTTCCAGTCAACAGTAGGCTATTAGTAGTTAAGTTTTGGGAAAGTCAAATTTTGGAATTCTAATTTTGTAGGGGACTGGTGACCTTAAACCCCAATGTGTTCCAGGGTCAACTGTACTTATTTGTTGAACGAGTGGATGCATGCCTGCAAAGATGAATATTAGTGATCCAAAGACACTTACCTTGGGGAATAAGTATACTTAGAGGTCAGAATGAGAAGAAAGGAGACGATAATTTTAGAAAGGTGAAATAAGACAAAGAACTAACAAGAGAGGGGTGAAGAATATTGAACAATAGTGTCAGATATGATAGAACTCTGTCTAAAGTGAGTAAAATTCAGATTTCTGTCACTAGCAAATGATATATGGTTTGACAATAATAATTCCCAAGAAATTATAGATGAAATAATGATACTTAGAAGTGAACATTTAATCTGTGCAGAGTTATTATTTTTTCTGCTATAAGCCATATTCTGAACCTCTTTAGTTATAGTGAGAAAAGACCTCATTTTAATGGAAGATCTAGGTTTTATATCAGCTATTTATATCAACCATATGGATAATGTGACTTGAGTCTGGGTATTCACTAATAAGTATCTTTACTCACCACCAACTGTTGGAAATGCAGACAGAATGTCCAGGAAGAAAGACCAGGCCATTAAAGGGACTGCTTGGAATATAAAACTGTAATTAATGGCAGAAACTAATGGCAAAATATATTTTATTTCATACCACAAATATACAAAAATATTTGAGTCTACCCTTTGGTCAGATACCTACAAAATTTAGAATTCTCCCATACTAGTTGCCCTTAATCTCATGGTATGAGTAAGACCATTACTTATTGAAAATGATGTGCATACAAAAGAAAAAAGACTCCAAAACAAAGGGATTCTGATGACACAAGGGCCAGCCTATAATGAGAAATATTAAATTAAAACGTATTTGTCTTGGAATAAATCTTACAGCCTATCAGACCCATCCCCCAATTCCCCAAGTATCTTCAACTACCCTAAATAATAAACTTCTGTTGTGTTAATCTCCAAGCTACGAGGTAAAACACATAGCTTGGAGCTCTGGTAATTTTAGAAATCAGGTCATGGCAGACACTGACCACACCTTCTAGACATTCCCATTTTTTAAATCAATGTTGTCATCAGACCTGTGTCTAAGTTAGACCATTTCTGTGTTAAAAAATTGATTTTAGAGGATAGAGGAAAGAAGAGAGAGGGAAAGGCATCTTTCTGTTGTTTTATGTATTCGTGCATTCATTGATTGATTCTTGTATGTGCGCAGGGGACAGAACCCACAACCTTGTCATGTAGGGATGCTGCTCTAAGCAGCTCAGCTAGATCATTTCTCTGGGGAATTAAATCCTAAAATACCCATAAGAGTTGTAGAAAGTCAAATTGCCTAATATTGCCCCTTTCTCAACTTTCTGTTTTATTTTTAATTGAATTTATTAGGGTGACACTGGTTAACAAAATTATACAAAGTTTCAAGTGGACAATTCCACTACACATCACCTGTACATTTTATTGTGTGTTCATGACCCCAAGTGAAGTCTCCATCCATCACCATTTTTCACTACTATTCCCTCCTCCACCTTCCTCCACTCCACTTCCTCCCAGCAATCTCCACACTATTGTACCTGTCCATGAGTTTTTTTCTCTTTTTTTCCTCAATCCCTTCACAGACCCCACCTAGCCCAACCCCCAACATCTGTCAGCCTACTCTCTACTATGAGTCTGTCACTATTTTAGGACAATCATCTAATTGTCCATTCCATCTAATGTTTGTGAAAGCAGAAAAGGGGATCCCAGATACAATTAGATAGTTGTAAAGATTAAACCTGACAGAAGTTAAATTATTAACACTTTTCCTGTTGACTTTGGGAGCTATCCTTAAATTACTATGTAGTTAACTCATAAGGCAGCAAGATGACACACCTCACTTAGGTCCAAGACACTTTCTGACTTCCATGATTGACCTTGCACCAATGGATGAGTCATAAATTAAGTGGGGCTCTTTTGCTCTGTTCTACTATCTTTTGCTTCCTGAACTTTCTCCTTTTAAAATATGTGTGTGTCATAGCTAGGTTGCTAATTTTAGTCCTTCTTTCCTTCTTACAGCCAGAAAGAAATATCCCCAGTATGGTAGCTTGGATTTGAGGAGAGAGTGCAAAAAGGGTAATGGTCGGTGTAAAAATGAGTGCCACGAAAATGAAATTAGGATTGCTTACTGCATAAGACCTGCAACTCATTGCTGCTTGCAGAAGTAAAGATGACAGAAGAAAAGAAAGAAACACATGGTCCAAGAAGAGAGGACCGGTGTTATTAAGCCTTCCCAACACAGCTTTCAAGGCCTGTGTATCTCTGTAATACACAAGGAATTAAATAAAATTCAACATTGAACCATTCAGAATTGGTTCTATGTCACACATGCATCTGGTGCCTTTACATTGCATTTTCGCTTCATCTCTTGGTTACCAGAGTAAGCAGAATGTTTTTTTTTTTATGGACACTCCTCAATGATTATTCAAAGTTCTATGTGCCTTGTGTGAGTTGACATAAATAATGTGAGAAACCCTAGGTCAAAGAAATGGGAGGAGCATATTTCTGATAGAAGCTTACAGTAGAAATGTGCTATTATTTTCTTATTATATAAACTATTTAATACTGTTCAATAGATAATCCCAAGAAAAAATGTGAACCCACGGAACTTGAAAGAGTAGACACTGAGAGTGCAGATCCTTTTCATGAGACACACAGAGCTTAAGTCAGAAAATGACTTAGAAAAGCAGAGGGGAATCACAACAAATGCCAATTTCTATAATTATTTATTATTTAGTGGAGAAAATAGGTGTATCAAGAAATAGAAGAGGGAGTAAGAAAAGAAGAGAAAAATTTCAAAAAGGTGAAGAGGCTATACATAATTAAATTTTTCTAAAGATTTTATTTATTGATTTATTTTTTTAGAGAGCAGGTAAGAGAGGAAGAAAGAGAGGGAGAAACATTGATGGGAGAGATAAACTCAATCGACTGCGTCTCCTGTGCACCTCAAATGGGACCAGGCCTCCAACCCAGGGGTGTATTCTGACAGGGAATGGAACTGGCAACCCTCTGGTTTGCAGGACAACGCTCAACAAAGGGAGACACGTGGGTCAGGGCCATAATTAAATAGTTTGACAAAGGAAGTCATAAACTATGACTAATAGCTGCATTCACCTCCTCTGTCCTGGGAAATGACCCTGAGGATACAGACACCGAAAGAAAGGGGGCATAATCTTCACGCTTCAGCTCCGCTCTTCCCGAGTTCCTCTCCACAATATTCTCAATCATACCTCTGTATCACACAGTTTCTGTTCATAAGTGCAAAATCTGCTTCTTTTATAAGTTTAGAAATACAGTTTAGTAATTTGTATTAATTCAGATTTTTAAAAAGCATCAATACTACAACATAGTAATAGAAACAGTTAGAAAATTCCCTTTCTCCCAGAATAAAATTGAAAAAGAAATTGGTAACTTAACTAAAGGAAAAGGAGATTTTTTGAATGAATACATGTGGACCAGATATGGACTCAAATAAGAAGTCAAAGAATTTCCAGGCCCCACCTACTCTCTTGATATTTACAACATCGCATTCCATTTTCTGAACCCAGGTATGGGATCCAAGGATCTGTTTCACACGAACCATTATCTACTACAGTGACATGCAAGGAGAAAAAATATTTTTCATTTTGATAAAGTTTCTAGATATCTTTCTGTCACAAGATTCTTTAATTTTTAGTTTCATTTTAATAAGCACATGAATTCCCACTATGAAAGTTCTTTGCTAAGCATACATAGGAGCCTGACATGCATGGTCTTTCACCTACCTCAATAACTAAAGATAGGCTTTGACTGCCTAACCAGTTCTCTTGTGGCATGAATATCTCCAAAATTATTTTTACAATATTCGTCTAAACAGGTTTCTTAACCTGGGCACTATATATTTTGGCCCAGACAGTTTTGTTGCGGTTGTGCATTCTGCCCTTAGCTGCAGGATGTTTCCTTGCATCCCTAGCCTTCACCCGCAAAATGCGAGTAGCAGTCCTTCACCGACTGTGACCATAAAGATGTCTACCTGCATTGCCAAACATGCTCTGTGAGGGGCCTGGGTTTGAGCCCCTGGTTTATAAGTGAGCACTTATTCTCACAGAAATTTAAAAATGAAAATGGACAGAAATGTTTTCAGGTAGTAAATACATTTTCTGTTTCTTGTGAGAATAAATTTCTATTTGAAATTATCATGTGTTAGTATATACAAACAGGAGGTGATGTATTGGTGACTCCAGAAAAAAAAATAGCCTAACCTTTGGACAATAAATATATCAGCCATGTTGAGAAGAAGATTAGTAAAATTAATTCCTTGTTATAAAAGTTTGGTTATTATTTATCCTACCTAAACAGACTCTGGGTCATCATTACACCAAGACCTACAAAATAGAATTGAGAAGCTTAGTATACTATTAATATGGGGCAAATAAGAACTGACTTTTTCAGTGGTCACTGAGTAGTGGTAAATGGTGAGGGATGTTCTGGAAGGCACTTGAGACATCTCTGCACATGAACTAGACTGTACTGGCAGACCCTTCATCCTTCAGTGTTTGACAGACAAAACTAAAACCATCTAAAGGACTGTGCTGACTCCTCCTTATATATAGTCCAGTGTATATTCAAGTCACAATCCTCTGCCTTCGGTCCAACAGATAAATGTGACAAACTTGAAAGAGAAAATGAATCTATAAGCATCAACCATGCAATTAATATCATTCCCTGGAGAAATTTTTTAAGGGCTGTGTGTGATGATATCCACTAAAAGCTCTAGAGGCCCCTTTGATGAAATTCTGCAGTCCGTTTCTTAAAGAGAGAGCGGTGTCACTAATTATTTATATTGCCCTCAGCATTCATTAACAAAATTTTTTTTAAGAAAAAAGACAAATACTTATAAATGGGGCGATTTCTGCCAATTTTCTTTCTCATATACTATAATTTTCATTGGACTGATTGATGAAACAGATAATATTAAACTCATTAACTCTAAAAATCTGAAGTTTTGCATTTTCCTTTCCTTTGGCCACAAATCTAAATTTCTGTGGCATTGTGTATTTCCTTTCACTTTTAGTTTTCTTTAGGTCACGATTAGCATTGACCTTGATGAACTAATACCAGCAGGTGTTGAACACAGTGTTTTATTGTTATTTACACAATACACACTTAAACCCATTAAAAATATTATGTTGAAATGAGGTATGTCACCATAAAGCCCAGCATAGGACTACAAGGAAAAGAATTAGAATTCAACCAGATTCCAAATATTCAAACCCAACCCGTTTCAAGATTTATTTTACCCTAATGTCTTGGGGCAACGACAATAATTCCAATGAGGAATTTATTTATTCAGACAACTTTTGACTAATGGCTTCCCTCTTCCCAGGTATAATGTCATGGGTTTTGGATTTGGAGATTACAACATTACAGCTCCTGTTTTAAGGAACTGATAGTTATTCTTCACAAACTGAGTTTTAAGTGCTATCCTATTTGATAGAGTTAAAAAATGAATAAGACACAGGATCAAGAAGATCAATGTCAATTCATAACACTGATAGTGTATGAGTCAGACACTGCATTCCATACCCCTTCTCTCATTTATTTATGAATTCAGTAAGTACTCATTGAGAACTTACCATGGATTAGCCATACTATAAGATCAAAACAAATCAATAAAGTTGGCAATATTTTCTATCTTTGTTGAGCTCATATTTTAGATGTAGAGAAAAATATAAACATAAACATAATAAATAAGCAAATTAAATTAGAAAATAATAAATCAGAGTTAAAGGACCCCAAAATGATATCGGACTATAGCAATTTCAAGTAGAATTTTTCAGGGGGCCCTTATTGAGCAGGTGCCATTTGAGCAAAATAAAAACAGAGGCAAAGAAGTGGTCATGGGAGCACACTGAGGTCTGTGAGGAACAAGTGTGAGGCAAGAGTGGCTGGGCAAGAGTGACTGGGGAGGGCGGTTCGTTGAAAAGGGAACATGTTGCCAGATCACCCAGAGCTCTTTAGGAACTAGAAAGGGTCTTGCCTTTTATTCTGAGATAAACCCAATGGGTTTTAGTCAAAGGGAAAGCATGATTTAAATTTTGTTTTGAGAAGACCTCTCTTGAGTGTTTTCAGGAGTTAGGAAGTATTGACGTAATATAGGTCATACATTATGGTAGCACTGTCCAGGGTGGCAACAAGAAAAGCAGTGAGGGACGGCACGGTTCTGGATGTGTTATAGGTAGAATTCTATTTCATAAGAGATTTTTTTTCTTCAAACTACTTTCTGATTTGCTGTGTTCTATTCTTGAAAAGCAGCCTAAACTCATTGTTTCCAACTTTATCACCTCTTACACATGCTTCTCCCCAATACATTCACCCACAGCAATGAACAAAATCTTCTTGTGAATGGTATGTTTTTCTAAAATCAAATCCCTAGGCCTATTTCAATTCTTCTGAACAGCACTTTAGTTAGTCACTATTTTGACACTTACTAGTTGAGTTTTCCATTTTTGATAGTCTTTTAAATGCAGGGACCTCTAGTGTTTTGTTCCTGAATCCCTTTTCTTCTTGTTTTATATGCTTTCCTTTATTTTGTTTAGCACAATAATTTCTTCTGTCAGCAATTTTTTTTCTCAATCTCTTTCCCAAACCACAAAACTAAATTTATTACAAGTCATAGAACTTACTTATCTGGCTGGTCCCTAAATTCTTTAATTGAGATATGTCTAAAATAGAACTCATCTTACTCACAAAGGTTAAAGTCTGTCCCCTTCTTTTTATTCTCTGTTTCCTTGATTGTTATTATCAAACACACAGTATTAAGGGCTAAAACACTTGACACCATTTACTTCCCAGCACTCTTCCCCCAAATCCAAACATTAACTGGGACGCTTCTAATTTATAACTATATCCTAAGTTTACTTTCTTCTCTCTTTTTGAAATACCATCAACTTAATTATGTTTCCCATTATTTCATATTTAGAATGTTCTAGCAACCCATCACATAGCCTCTCTGCTACAAAATTTTTGAGAAAGTGATGCTTAAAAGCTCTATAGTTTCTCTACTCCATTCACAATAATATCCAACTCCTCAGCTTTACAGGTCTTTTGCCAGGTGTGCCTAATCTGACTTTGCCGTGTTTGCTGAAGCCCACGTCCCTATCTCCTCAGTCATGCTGAGAGTCACAGCATTCTTCATTGTTCACAAATTCTTTCAAAATACCATATCAAAGTGTAGGCTTCCCGTTAACCCCTTGAAAATATGCTATCAGCTTTCGGAGATGCAACCAAAAGTCACATGTTCATTGAAGTGCTCGAACACACAGGAAAGAAATTCAAAATCCAACATGACTGCCTGTGAATCCTTTCTCCTCTTCTATTCCCCCGAAACCTCGTTCAAGTGCTCTTGACTTCAGTTGTTCCGATGGGTGAAATGAGAACGGTTATACCTATCTTAAAAGACTGTTAGAGCATTAAATAAGATAATAATTTGCTCAATAAAGAATCTGAAACCCAATGGGCACTTACTAAAGCATAGCTCTTAATAATGGCTGTGGTAGCAGTAGCTGTAGTAGTAGAAGTAACAGTAAAATAGAGTTTTCCAGGAAGTTTTTAGAGCTCTTTATTATGTGCTGCGAGGACCTTTTATTTATATATCAGAACTGTCTTCACAGGTAATACTGTATTGCTTCCACTTTATGCCACCATCTCCCAACATTGTCTGCCCCTTGGGGGTAAGGCGCCTAGTTTTTTAATTCATTTTTGCATTGGTACTCAGGACAGGGCTGAGCACAACACAGTCGCTTACTAAATCATAGGTAGGGATCATGAGAGAAGGAATTCTCTTCATGTAAAAGTGAAAATGAAGAAAAATCAGTGAGTTACTAAAGGGTAGTTTATAAAAATCTGACACAAATCTATAAATCACTCATATTGATGACCACATAAACTTAAATTCTCTTTTTCCCCAAGATTTTATTTATTTACTTTTAGAGAGAGGGGAAGGGAAGGAGAGAGGGAGAGAAACATCAATGTGTGGTTGCCTCTGGCATGCCCCCTACTGGGGGGGACCTGGCTCACAACCAAGGTATGTGCCCGGACTGGGGATTGAACTGGCAACACTTTGTTTTGCAAATGAGCACTGAATCCAATGACCTATACCAGCCAGGGATAAACTTAGATTCTTACCTGTGATAACATATTCATTCACTCAGTCATTTTATTTTGTCAGTTAGTTGAAAATTGATTGAGTATGTTGTTTCAAGCACTTTGCTACATGATAAAGTAAGTCAGTGAACAAGGCAGACAGGAACTGCATCTAACGCTTTAAGACTGGAGGTTTGTGCTTTCAGTAGAGCAGACCATAAATGCTAACACCAGTGCTTCACCAGGATCACTTTTAGCTGTGAATCCAAAAGGAAAGTCAAAACAAAGGATATGCAAATAACTTTGAAGACATTTATTTTCTAACACCATAAGAGAAGTTTACATATTTTCTCATTATAACTTTGAAAAGTTCACAAAAACCTCAATTTCATGAGGAAATTGAAATAGAGTGAACCAAATCATTTGTTTGCTATATCACAGCTAATGAATAGAGTATACAAAATTCAAACCTAGTCATATTTGATTCTGTAAGATCATACCATTTCAGACAAATTATACAAACTTCCACCGACCTATGGCCTTGCTCCTACCTTGACTTCAAATTGGACCCAGTAAAAACAGACATCTTCCAAACCTACCTTCTCTGCCTCTCTGTTTGCAGGGAGCATCATGAGACAGGCAAAGAAGTCATCTGCAGATAACTAATTTGCTAGGAGATAGGGAGATACATGCCAGACATTTCTCCTGGGAGGCTGGAGAACTCCCCACAAAGCCTGGGAAAGCTAACATTGAATCAATGCGTGGGGGTCGCTGAACATTTAACCACTGGTTTCCTAACAGAGAGCCGGGCGTGTCCCTGCAGGACTTGTTATGTGCGGCTGTCCACAGCACACCGCCACCACACTTGGAGCATGCTGTTCTGGTCCAGACTCCCAGGAACCTTCCTGGAATGTATATCTCTTACAAGGCCCCACATTAGAGTTTGCATTTTTCTCTTTACACGAAAATTCATTAGGACAGGTCTCGTTTCAGCAGTAATGTTTAGAATGTACAAGAGGCATGAGCGGAAAGAGATGTCATGTGTCCTTCCTCCAAACAGACATTCGTTTTTGTTTTTATGTGCTATGTGTTAACTAGTTTTGATCACCTCACATTAATGCGTATGTACCCATATATGACATTTGTGTGGCATTATGCAGTTTATAACATATTATATAGACAGTTTTCACAAAAACACTGAGATTATGTTATTTTCACTCATAGTTTTCACATGACATAGCTATGATTCTAAAATGATACTTTTTTGCAAATAACTAAGATGTGATAGAACCAATTTTGCTACATTTACTTTTCGTTTCCAGATCATATCATTTTGTAGATTTCTTCATGACTTTAAACATTTCTATTCTTTGAAATAATGAGAAAATTAAACGGACATTGGTATATTTTTAATTTTACTAGTGGTGATTATAAATACATAGTTCTCTTTTCTGAATTTAACATATATTAAAGATCGGCATGGATTTGGTGGGTTGACAAGATAGTAGGGTCTTAGGAATGTTGATTAGCTTAAAAAGTACTTACCCCAGCAAAAGTATTTTTTTAAATTAAGTGCAATCATGCGTCACCCTCTTCCTTACTTTAAATTATGTCAAGCATGGTTCTGAAATAACTGTAGATCTCACCAATGCCCAGGAATTCCCCAGTGACCAGGAGTTCTGTCATCGCGAATCAGTTTCCCATTCCCACAGGAGATACACACACTCACATGTCAGAGCCCGTGTGGCACTTCCTTGCACTTTAAGCTTAACTTCCTTCTCTTTTCTTCTAACTGCATTAACGATATAAATATGCACATTTGAATCTTCTCTACATTCTATACACTTGAAGTTTCTGTCCAGTTCTCAACCTAATACTTAGAGAAAATTAGGTACTCAGATAAACACCTGACATAGGGAATTGAAATGAAATCATTCTGAATTTCAATTAGGTATGAGGCAGGCAATTAGGTTCTATGAGTTGACATTATGTAATTTTAATCTAAATTCAATTTAATTCATTCCCCACATTTTAATGAAATTATTTCTCTTTATTTTTCCTGACATACAAAATTTAATATTCAAAATATACTTAGGATAGCTGTGTTTACTCTATTCTGTAGGTAGGTGGAATGACTTTATCCAACATACATCAGGACTATGATAACATTTGGGGACAAATAGTCCTGACTTCAAATCTCTTTATTTAAATGAATTGGTTGCAATTGAATCATTAAGGAAAATAAAATCTTAAGGTAACAAAAATATTTACTTCCATTTATTATAGATTAATGTATAAAAACAAAGCTGTGAGTTTGGAGTCTCAGAACATGCTTCTTTGCATTATCTCAGGTGACTCACAACAGACTAAAAGACTAACATGGGGCTCTTTTTTCACTAAATATCTAATTTATAACAAAGCTGTGTTTCTATGTGTACGAGTATATCTAAAGTGGTTTCGTGTCCTCAGTAAATTACTTCTGTCAGTGACTGTCTTCATGCCTACTATGTTATAATTGTTGGGCTATACCAGGTAGGAGATAACAAAGAGTCAGAATAAATCATAACTAACAATTAAGGGTTTATATTTAAGCTGCAAGAATAAAAGTATAACAAATGTTTAAGAAAAGTGCATATAACTTAGTACTAAATTATGTTATATTACATTATTCATTTATTACCTCTAGGCTGGCAAAAGGGACATATCCATTTGTTCTAGTAAATGAAAGGTTATTTTAATTAAGAGGGAGGTCTGGAATGGAGAAGAAAGCATTGGGCAATAGGAGTAGATTTAAAACACTGAGAACACATGCAAATGAAAATTGCATATGTTTTAAATACCTTAAGCATCATCTTAATGAAGATGTGTGTGAGTAAATCTGGTCTTAATAAAGTAAGAAAAAAAGATGGGAAGGCAAGAGGCCCTGGGAGCCAGCTGAAGTTCATTACTGATGTGAGATATAAGATAAGGACATACATTTTTTTGGAAATAAACTGTGGCTTCGTCACCAGCTGAAACAAGTGATAAAGTATGTTATAAAACAGTCTGACATCCCAGAATCTCCATTTTCCACAAACATGATCTCATGACTTAGAACAGAGATTTTTCTCCCCTTAGTAAGAAGATCCCCAAATGGAAAACTGGATTGGTGACTTTATCTTTCTTGATTGCAGCCGGAAGTAACTTTGAACCAAAGTATAGATTTGAGAGATGTGAAAAAGTGAAAGGAATATGTAAAACGTTTTGTGATGACGATGAGTATGATTATGGATACTGCATTAAATGGAGAAATCAGTGCTGCATATAAACTCTGGATAGAAGAAGTACCGTTGAGTAGCCCTGTTTGGAGCCGAAATACATTTTCTTAACTCAAAAGTAGGTAAAAAGAAAATGTTTAAAGTATTTACTGGAAATATGCTTTTTTAAATCCTAAATATCACTGTTTACATAAATAAAAATAATTTTCAGTCTTTACTCATTGACTGCCCACTTTCTTTGTATTTCAGATGCATGAACATGTTAATTAAGCAAGGAAACAGACTCTAATTAATAGGGGACTCAAGAGCTGGAAAATTTTAGTTTAAGGTAAATAGTTATAAGCCTAGTAGGTAATGCATATGTTAAAGCTTTTGTTTCAAAAACGACAGGTAAGGCCCACCCTGCCCCCACCCCAAGCCGCTGACCTCCTGGGGTACTGCTGAAGATTACTACTGCCTGGGGACCAGTGGAAGCAATCCGGGACATTGTGTTCCAGGGAGAGAGAGAGGACCACCCACCCTGGGAAAAGCTACCTGCCCAGGGCGAGAATGCTGCAGTTGTCTTTTACCTAATTTTCCCTGAATTTCAAAACCCCTCATCACTCTTTGTTCTCTGTTATAGAAAGGCTGGCTTGGAAGGAAATGTAAGATAGTCCATTAGGGTATGAATCTGCCACCTTCTCAGATCACAGGCCATCTCAATAAAGCGCCCATATAATGACTCAACCCCTGCCTCTGCTTAGTGGGTTTGTTATGTGACAGGCAGCTCGAATGCTGGTGTCTTTCCTGATTTCATAATGGCACTTATAACCTCCTTATGGTCATTTTGCACCTAGACATTCATGCTACTTATCTGAGTTGCTGAGCTTCCTCTCTACATATACATGTGACCGCATTGCTACTTCAGTATGATAATCAGGGTTTACTTCATAGATCCCTTTGTTCCACATCAAAATCTCTATATATGTAGCCTAATTCTTTCTTTACGAATGCATGTTTTCTCCCTTTCAAAGGAGAAGCCTTTCAATCTTGTCATGCATAATGTTTTTCTGTATGCCTTTAACCGGTTCCTGTGAGAGGACGATTTGAGATGACCTGGTGTAATCGTTCTCTCATATGGGCAATTAAGTGCTCTTTCTGACACACACAGCAAAGGGATTAATAACCAGAATTAAGAGAAAGAGGGCTTTTTTAATCCATGCAGTCTTTTATTCAAACAAAAAAATCCCACAAGGAAACTCAGTAACAGGTGTTCTTATCCCAGCAATTTAGAGCTTGCATAACCATTGTTATTATTTCTTAATCATTTTCATAAATTAAATAAAAATTTATAGAAAGCTGTTTCCTCTCTTTTACTTAAGTCTGTACATAATATCCTTAATTTTGCATCTTGGTTGGTAAAGACAAGCAAATTTGCTCTCTACAGAATACATTTGCTGACCTTATATTAAAAAAATTAGTGAAACTTCCAGGAGCAAGATGTGATTCTTGAAGCATCAGTCTTAGCACCACCTGAGAACTTGTGGAAATCAAATTATTTGGGTTTAGACTTACTGAATCAATAACTCTTTATGGTAGTGACCTCCATATGACTATAATGCACTGAAAAATATGCTAATTGTTGCCTAAAAAATGCTCTTAACTATTGAATTCTGAAGCAAAATCATGGTCTTTTAATTTTTAGTGAACTTGGACAGAACTTTTGGAGACCCCTGGGCATTACTGATAAAAACATACTCATGTAGCAGAAAAAAATATGTCAAGTAACATATTTCTTTCTTTGGAGAAGATATGGGCAAAAGAAAAACATGTAAAGAATATTTTAGATAAAGAAATTAGAATTCATTCTTGCCTATTGGTTAGTCAATAGATGTTGCTTGACCTAAAGTAAGTAAAAATAAACCCAGTATGTCTTTTTTTCTGTTGTCTCAGTTGTTCTAATCTCTCATCTTGTAGTGTTCTGGGACATGAAAATTCCTGAATAAAAGTTTAATTTAACCTCACATGGAGAGTTATAGGAAGAGAAGTTGGCAATAAAGCTATTTTTAAATTTTCTTTGTGTAGAAATTTTCATAGAAATAATCTTCTGTTTCCTCCTTCCAAACCCTTCCCCTCCCCCTTCACTCTCCATCTACTTTATCATAAGAATTTTAAGATTCAAAATATTGAGAACTGGTGAAAAGGTAAGTGCTAATAACCCCTTTCCTTTAACTCTCTCACATACTTTGGACACAAAATATCGTTATGTTGTATTGAAAGGACAGTCTTGATTTTCTTGTTGATTTCAAGAATGATGTAACAGTCACCTGGAGATATTTGATGAAGACAGCCCAAATGCTCCCTGAGCTTTGACGGAACTTCTGGTAATTTCTTGCTGACTGTAGGCCCTAGACTTCACTTTCCTTACTAAATTCACTTTAGAAAACTTGCAGTCATAAATTCTTTCTCTCTTCCTTTGAAACATATGTAAATCTCCCCTTCTCAAGACAGTTTTACAAGACAAGAAATGTTTTTCTCAAGGACTAGAGAACAATCCCTTTGAAATGTACATTTCAAAGGACAGCGCTCCCATCTCTCAGTCTCTGTGGGCGGCTAAGAGCTTAACGTCAGTGGGTGCCAATTATCAAACATTGATGGCCTAATTACAGAGAAACGCATTAGTAAACTCAGGGATAACTCCAAGTGTCAAAGGTAGCCCCTGATCAACCTCCTACCCTATTGTCATTCACTGCTTTTCCATTTGTTCATCCCAGAGTTTAAAAAAACCTCCACCCTTTTGTTTCATTGGAATTTAGCTCAGTCTCTGTTCTATTGCAGTAGTCTTGAATAAAGGCTTGGACTGTGTAATTTGTCTAGTGCAATTTTTTAATTTGACAAATAAAATGACAGAAATTGTAATTGTGTGTTTGAAAGGTTTAATTAAGAAATATTGTTCTGATGTCAACCAGACTAAAGATATTATTTAGAGAAATTCCCTTTATGGCAGAATGCTGAAAATACCTTGTGAGGTGTACCTGTATGTTGTAAGAAGGCAATGGACTTTTATAATGATTTTCTAAGAGTGATCAGGGAAGACCACAGGTAGAAGATGATACCTGGGGAAGGGACAACTATGTGTGTTTTGATGATCAGGTATCCTGAGGACCTGTTGCAGAGACTGACAAATACAGACACTTAATACATGTTTTTGAATGAGCGTATGGCTAGGTGGATATATGGTTAAATAACAAAGAGCCAAAGACCCTACCTTAAAACAATATTCATATTTTAGAGCATAACTGGAAAAATAAGATGACAGGAAGTTTTCAATGACTTACAATTGAAATAAGTTTAGAATTAGAAGAAGCATCTTCAGGAGGAGTGGTCATAGATAATGCTAAATAATATAAAATATCGTGGAAGATGTGGAGTTTTGGATAAAGTGAACATACAGTTATATAAATTATTATAATAAAGATTAAAATGCAGTGTGAGAACATAAATGCTAATTTTTTGGGGGGAAATCAGATCTTTCAACACAATCCTCTAGCTGAATTTTATGGTTGTCTTTGCCAGGCTAGTTGTTCTCTATAACTAACTCATATTAGTAAAAAAAACTCATGAAAAATGCTGGTAGCCAAGGTTCTTTTTGTATGTCCTTAAACCCTTTATGTCCTATTGCTGATGGTATTGAGCTTTTCTTACTTTGTTAACTCCCATTGATTTTTAGTTAATTAGATATTTAGTATATATGCTTTTTAATTAAATATCTTGGTGGCAGTAAATTCTTTTTGTCTAGATCAAAAATTTAAGTTTTCATGCATTTAAAAAAATTTTAAACATCTTTATTGAAGTATATTTGACATAAAATAAAATGCTCAAGCCCTGGCTGATGTGGCTCAGTGGACTGAGTGCTGGCCTTCAAACCAAAGGGGTTGCAGGTTGAATTCCCAGTCAGGGCACATGCCTGGGTTGCAAGCCAGGTCCCTAGTAGGGGACTTGCGAGAGGCAACCACAACATTGATGTTTCTTTCCCTCTTTCTCTCTCTCCCTTCCACTCTCTCAAAAAATAAATAAATAAATAAATAAAGTCTTATAAATAAATAAATAAATAAAATGCTCATATTTAAATGATAGTTTGATGTTTTGCTTTATTATGTGCCCATGAAACCATCACCAAAATCAAAATAGTGAACTTGCCAATGACCCCTAAGAATTTCTTGGTGCCTCTCTGCATTCCGTCCCTCCTATTCTTTTTTATCTCTTCATTGCCCCTGCCCCTTTAAAATTGATCTACCTGCTTTTTTGTTACATTGATCTTAGCTCAGTGAGTACTTTGAAAATCTGATTAATTTTACTTAACATGGTTATTTTCAACTTTATCTGCACTGTTGTATCAGTATTTTATTCTGTTTTGTTGCTGAAAAGTAATCTATTGTATGAATACACCACAATGTATTCGTCTATTCATCTCTTGATGCAAACCTGTCTTGCTTCCAGATATTGGCTCTTTCAGTTAAGGTAGTGTGAACATTCCTATAAACTCCATATGTGAACCTACATTTGCTTTTAAATCTCTTGGGTAAATACATATGAATAGAGTGGCTGAGTGATATAGGAGATAGGTATTTAATTTTTAAAGAAACTACTAGCTCTTTTCCAGAGTGTCTGTAAGATTTTGTATCCCCACTGTTAGGTAAGAGAGTTGCAATTCCTCCACATACTCTCCAATACTCAATCCTTTTAGAATTGTAAATTATATTGTATTGAATCTATAAATCAATTTGGAAAGAATTGATGTCTCCAAAACTAAATTCTCTAGTCCATGAATATGGTGTAATTTCAATTTATTTAGATCTTTTGAAATTTCTCTGAGTAATGTTATATACTTTTCAGGGTACAAGTCTTACTACATCATTTATCAGATTTATCCCTTCTTCATATTTCTGATACTATTTTAATAATATTTTATTTTAAAATTTTTGTTTCTTCCCCTTTGTATCATGTAAAAATACAGTTGTTTTTGCATGTTAATTCTACAAACTTACTAAGCTCAATTATTTGTTTTAGTAACTTTCCTATATATACCATAGTATTCTCTAAATATTTCATTATATAGTTGGCAAATAAATACAATTGTTCTTTTTCTGTTCTGATCTGGATGTCTTTTTTTTAACTTTATTGCCCTTCAGGACAATGTTGAATAGAAGCTATGAAAGCATCCATGTTTGCCTGTTTCCTCACCTTAGGGAGAAAACATTCAAGCTTTCACCATCTAATATGCAGTTAACTGTTGTTTGACTTTAGATGATGTTATCAGGCTGAGTAAATACTTCTATTTTTAATTTTCTGTGACATTTTGTCAGGAATGGCTTTTGGACTTTGTGAAAAAATTAGTATCTATCAACATGATTTTATATATTTCTTTTTTATTCAGTTAATAAGGTGAATCATATTGATTTATTTTAAAATGGTAAATCAAGCTACATTTCTGATAAACTTAATTTGGTCATAATGTATTATCATTTATATATTATATATTCTTTATATCCTGGAAGGATTTATGTTAAATTGATATTTTTCTTCATTAAATGTTCAGTAGAACTTTCTAGTAATATTATCTGGGAATGAAGTTTATTTTATGAGCAGGTTTTTAACTACAAATTTAAAAAATTTACTTGGGAATTTAATTTTATCCATATGTTGTACATAAGGAAAAAAGAAAGTGTAAGAAATGAAAGATTCTTTTCTTGGTGCAAAAATGTTTAAAATTTATATATCACTCGACAATTTTTTCCTTGGTTTTGGCTTAATTAATGAGATTCAGATTTCAGTGGGAAGTTCTAGGCTCCCTTCCATTGCAGAATTTACCTGAAGTCATTGACTTTAGTCATTTCTCATAGTACTTTCACCTCTCAGGTATATTTATGATACAATGTTCATTTAATTGAGAGAACAGTAGAGAGGATAAGAAACATAACAGAGAGCTAGAACTCTGAGGTTAGAATTGTTCTATATCTTTCACACACAACTTTAAAAATCAAGTATATTTCTTTTTACTTAGTCTACATCTCTCTGCCCTCAAGCAAATGTGAAAATAAAAGAATTCATAAGAATTTATTGAAAGTAATGCAGCTTTGGCTGGTATAGCTCAGTGGATTGAGTGCTGGCCTGTGAACCAAAAGGTCAAAGGTTTGATTCCCCACCGGGCACATGTCTGGGTTAAAGGCTCATGAATGTTTCTCTACTTCTTTTTCTTTCTCCCTTCCACTCTCTCTAAAAATAAATAAATGAAATATGTTTAAAAAAAGTAATGCAGAGGCAGAAAAAGCTGATGTATAGAAAGACACATGAATATCAATTTTCTCTTTTCTGCATATGTGAAATGAGGACAATGACTCCTTCATACTGGATATAGGCATATATTTACTTACCTGTTGTATTTATAAGTTCTCTGGTACTATGTCCATGTTACACTTTCCCTTTTGGGGGAATTTCTTCCATCATTCTAGCCTCAGGTTTTAATTAGGAGGTCAACACTTTCTTGTAATTCCTGCTCTCTTACCACAACAGCATTAAAAGTTCAGCTTCTAACAAATGTGGTACAAAGCATACACACATACACCCACACCAATATTTACCTGAAATTGTTAACACCTTCATCTCTATTTACACTGCCATTTTAAAGTTGGTTTGGTGCTTCTATCAGTTAAACACCTTTTGCATAGCCTGACTCTCTGATAGGTTAAAGGAGACCATATGAGGCTAAAACACAAATAAACACAGGGGTGGGTAAAAGCAGGTTTATAGTAATACAAATAAATAATAATATAAGAACAAACTCTGCTTCCTTTACTCACAACTGTAAACCTACTTTTACAACCCCTGCATATACATGAGAGTTACTGGAAAAGAATATCACCAGGAGTGAGTTCCATTGCAATCTTTCCTAAGGCAAGTCCCACAGATCATTTCTCCTTTTGTTTGGTTTAGTTAGTTTAGCATGAGATTGACCAAAGTCCATATCAACACTTGAGGTACTTTGAGTTAGATGTTTATTACTTCCAGACAGAACTTATAACTCAGAGATTCCATTTGAACAGTGTTGAAGGATTGTAACCGAGCAGACTGGGTCTCATACATATGGCACCTTGGTGCATGACCCAGCAATTACTGTTGAGGGAAATAGGTTCTTATTTTTAGGATTCCAACCTCAGGGAGGCTAAGAGTTCTCCTCCTCAGTGCCCTGTTCTCCTGCAAGAACCAGCACTTCCCTGGCTCCCCACCAGGCTGCAAACCAAAACCATGCCCAGTAGTTCCCCACATCCTTATCTGTTCTTAAGCCAGCTGTGCAAACAGGTCTCCATCCCCTCTGGAAAGTACACTGGTGGGTTTCAGAGTTGCCATTCTTTTGCAGGAGCTCTTGCTTTCAAGATTTGGGGTACATTATTCTCAGCTTCCCTGTGATATTCTAGGAAAACATGTGCCACATTACACTGGATCGTGGTGAAGTTCAGGGAAGGCACTTGTCCCAAGAAAGCGGCTTCTGTGTACATCCTTCAGAGAAGAAAAGTCAGCACTCCTAGGCAAATGTCAATTCAGCTCCAAGCACCTCTCACGGATTGTGCTTGGTTAGGCAGCTTCCTGCCATTCCTAGCTCCATCAGCTCTGCCGCCATATTCTCTAGGCAGGTTTTCCAGTGGGTCTCTTCTTTCTTACTCACTATAGACCAGCAATGCCTCCTTCCTACACTGCAGCCTGCATGGTTGCATCTCCTCAGAGCTTCCTCTTCCTTACCTCACCCCGCTGCATGGTGGAATACTATCAGCTGGCATGGCTTCTTGTTGCATCCTCACTGCCCCATGGAGGACTAGCCCCTCTCTCTCTGCCCACCTGTGATTTAAATGCTGACGGGGAGCTTCCTACAGGACCTCATATTTGACCCCTCCTTCAATAAACTACTTTTTCCAGTTCCCCCGTGTCTTTTTATTTTCTTTCAGCTGCCATCTTTAGTCAGTACAAGAGTACCCTGTGAAATGGAGACTCTACCTCCCTGCCACTCATGCAAGCTTGTATCAATCGCCTCCCTGACTACCTCACCAGTCACTATGAATTCTGAAAGTCAGTATGCATTCGGCCTAGGGCACAGCACAGCTTTTAACTTACCATTGTTATGTAAAGTATCTTAACTGCCATATCAGCCCCTTCCCCTGGTCATGGGCTTGGAGAAAATTTCTCAGGGACCCCTGCTCTACACCCCATTCATTACAGGATCACATAAGGTGTGTAACAATTAAAAACACTTTTGAGATACTGCTATTTTAACCATGGTGACTTGGAAAAAGTATTTTTTAATATTCTCTGAACTTTAGTTTTCTCATTTTCTAAATGAGGAAATAAAAACAATGATTTCCTTTACAACTGTTCATTGTTTTAACTAATATTTATTTGTGATTCCATTTTTTAAAAAAATAGAATTTATTTTTTAGACCTATTCTAGGTTCACAGCAAAATTGAGCAAAAATTCAGAAAGTTCCCATATACTTCTTGATCATACACCTGCACGGTGATGCCATTATCAACATCCCCCAACACAGTGGTACATTGGCTACAATCTGTTAACCTATACTGGCACAGCACTATAACCCAAAGTCCATGGTTTACATCAGGGTTTGGTCATGGTGTTGTACATTCTGTGGCTTTTGACAAATGTATGATGACACATACTTACCATTATAATATCATACAGAATAGTTCCACTGCCCCAAACATCCTCTGTGCTCTGCCTACTCATTTCTCCTTCTCCTGGTAACAACTGATTCTTCTACTGTCTCCATAGTGTTGCCTTTTTCAGATTTGTGATTCCATTTTAAAAATCACTTCTAAGGGAAGCATCTCTACTTACATTTCCACATCATTTAGTTTAGAAACTTGAGGACTAATTTATAAAGAGTAAAGAAGAGGCTGGATTAAGTGCTCTAAAGAATAGAGTATAAGCCAATATATAATGTAATATATTTAAATATTTATATTTCAGACAAAATAAAAATGTTTCCTTTGTCATAAGAAGGGAGTAGGATGACAAAAAGCACACAATATCCACTCTTCTTCCATCCTCTACATACAAACATATACAGCTATAAATACACAAAACTGCCTAGGTTCAGGTCAAATGTTGGTAAATGTGATTATTTTAAGTATTATAAATGAAAAGGTGAACTTAAATTGGAAAATAAAAATTAAAAAAAGGAAAAGAAAAGAGAAACAATATTTCTTTCTCTTCTTGGTAGAAACTCAGTGGTTATGACTCTCAAAAACTCCTCTCTTTCTTTTTTTTTAAAGATTTTTATGTATTTATTTTTATAAAGAAGGGGAGGAAAAAGAAAGAGAGGGAGAGAAACTTCTTTGTGTGGTTGCCTTTTGCATGCCCCCCACTGAGGACCTGGCCCACAACCAAGGCATGTGCCCTGACTTGGAATTGAACCACTGACTCCTTGGTTCGCAGGTCTGTGCTCAATCCACTGAGTTACACCAGCCAGGGAAATTCCTCTTTTTTAATCTCTACTTCTCCTTCCTTACACTTGCTGATTTTTCCTAATAATACCCTAGACAAGTTGCATGATAACCAAAAGAGCTTCACTGCACCAGAAAGCAGAACATAGACCCACACCAAGTATGTTAGTAAATCTCTGCCTTTCACTGGCAAGCTGGGTCTGTTGTCATGAAGGTTGATTCCACAGAAACCTTCAACTATTACCTTATACAGCTTCAGCATGGTTCTCTCAGAGGCAATTTAAGTCTACATTGCTTAGCACAGGAAGCCAATTCCATAGCTATCATAAGAAATCATATTCTTAAGTATATTAATCATATGTATTTGCTTGATAAGTGTGTATTTTCCCTATGGGCAATTTACATGGGAAGCCAAGTTATAAGAAGTTTCTTTCTGAGCAAAGAATAAGAACAGTTGGAATTAGAGCAGGGGTTTAAATGTTGAGTAGCATCAAAATGAAGACCCAATGCTTTCATATACCAAATAAGTTTACAGCTCCCTGGAAGGAATAATATTCACATCAACATACACATACTCTTACAAGAGCTACTGTCCTCAGAAAAGTTATTTGACAGGCACAATTGGTTTTTGTCTCATGTGGCTTTGCTTCTATACTTTCACCTCCAAGTATATAGGTTTTGACTAACTCTGTCTTGTTTTAGATGTATTGGCATAGACAGATATTAGCTAAAGTGTCTAAGACATGGTTGTTAATGTTATACTGCCTGGGATCAGATGGTCCGGGGATATTTGAATCTGATTTTTTTACTAGCTGTGTAACCTTGAGCAATTACTTTACTTGTCTAAGTTTTGGTTCCCTTCTATATAAAATGGAGAAGGTAGCAACATCTAGTTTTCCAATTTGTAGCATAGTGCCTAGCATACGAGGTCTGTCCGAAAAAAATTCAGCTATTGCTAATATAACAAGAACAGTTTGTGCAATATGCATGTAACCTGACAGCCAAGGAGAGTGGGCTGAAATGCACATGCATGAGTAATGACAACAGCACTGTACCGGTCAGTGGGGGTGGTAGACACCGTTGAATGAGCATGTGTACTGTGTGGCTATCACATTCAAAATGATTGAGCAAGCAGAGCAACCAACCTGCAACAAATATTGCATTAAGCTTGAAAATTCCTTCTGTGGAAACTATTCAGATGATTCAGAAGGCTGCAGCTATGGGCAACTGGTGGCTGGCAGCTTCATCATGACAACACTCCCTCTCATGCTTCATTTCTTATGCAGAGTTTTTTGACAAAACATCAAGACACCCAGATGACTCCACCCCCCTATAGCCTAGATTTGGCACCCTATGACTTCTGGCTTTTTGCAGAACTAAAATCACCTTTGAAAAGGAAGAGATTTCAGACCATTAATAAGATTCAGGAAAATATAATGGGGCAGCTGATGGCAAATGGAAGAACTGTGTGAGGTCCCAAGGTGCCTACTCTGAAGGGGACTGAGGTGTCATTGTTCTATGTGCAGTGTTTCTTGTATTTTGTATCTTCTTCAATAAATGTCTCTTTTTCATATTACATGGATGGATACTTTCTGGACAGATCTCATATGTCAATAAATCAGTGTAAACAGCAATACTTATGTTAAATCAGATTTTAATCACCTACTTGTCATCAGACATATTTTTGTTTCGTTAATGTGATGGTGTATTTTTTATCCAGCTAAAGATATACACTATATATTTCAGGGAAAATATATTGTTTTTTAAAAAAAATGATCAATTGATTTGAGAGAGAGAAAGAGATTCATTTGTTATTCCACTTATTTATGCATTCATTGGCTGATTCTATTATTTGCTCCAACAGGTGATCAAACCTGCAACCTTGGTGTATTGGGAGGAAGCTCTAACCAAATAAGCTACCCAGCCAGGGCCAAAAAAATAAAAAGATATTCCAACCAGTGTTGAAGATATGAGTAAATGTTTCTGTCAAGTCAGGTAGGGGATGATATGATGGTACATGTGCACAAAGATATAGGAAGCTGATTGTGAGACACAGGATATAGACCAGATGAACTGGCAGAAGTGAGAAGCCAGGGAAAGAAAAGAGCTGAAGTGAGTTACAGTCCCACATTCCAGGTGCCACTTCTCAAAATTAGCTTTTGTTGAATTTACATTTGACATCTTTTTAGACTTAAAATAAATTCTTTTTTTCTTTAGTTATATTGAGTGATTTGCTCTTTATTGGAAATAATAAATCAGATCAGAATGGAGAAAATCTCTTGATGACATTTCTCAATGTTTATATGTGTTTGTGTACATGTGTGTGTTGGCAGACAGCCTATACTTATCAGATATTGCATTCAATCCTGACAAAATCAATAGCAGGCATCACACACTCAGAGCTGAAAAATACCAGTTCAAAGGCCAAGTCATATAATCTTTCAAAATTTGGGTGAAATTATTTAGATAATGACATTTAATTATTATAAAAACAAATAGGAAAGAATATTGATTATTATTGTTTGACTTCTGGTTAAAGTATCAGATGACAAGAAAATTCCAGATATATACTCCCTTTTTATGTTTTTCAGATAAAAGATAAAGTCTTTTTAAAAACCAGGATATTATGTACATATCCTGGTTTCTAAATAGATTTCTTTTCCACATTTATGCTTGAGACTTCATATCATTAGGCCAAATCATGTTTCTAAGACAAAAACCAAAACCTCAGAGATGCGTGGTCCTGGTAATAAACCAGAGAAAGAGATAAAGATCTCTTATTACTATAAACATCAGAAGTTTTAAATAAAAAGCAATTTTAATCATTAATTATTTAGTTATGTTTTTAGAATGAGATAGCTTTACATATTAGACAAAAGAAGGAACCAAGAGCTAGCATGTTATAAGCAAGGGGTGAGGCAGTACAGTGTGGGATAGAGGTAGGAAAAGTACAACCAGCCCTGGCTGGTGTGGCTCAGTGGACTGAGCACCAGTCCACAAACCAAAGGGTCACTGGACAGATTCCCAGTCAGGGCACATGCCTGGGCTGCAGGCCAGGTCCCCAGTGGGGGATGCTCAAGATGCAACCACACACTGATGTTTCTCGCCTCTTTCTCCCTCCTTTCCCCTCTCTCTAAAAAAATGAACAAATAAGATCATTTTAAAAAAGCAAAAATAAAAGTACAACCCAACCTACCAAAAGTCTTGAGGTTTTACAGTTTGGCTGGGAGGACATACTCATAGTGCTATGCAAGGCAGAGAACTGGAAATGACACTTTATGAGAGTGACATGAAACATAGCTGTCACACTAAGGATGTGAAAGAAATTAAGAGAGCATGGATACCCCATTTGGGAACTTTGAAAGGTCATTAAATTGCTCAGGAAGGAGGGACCCATACTTCAGTTGGAGCAGCAGTGATAGCAATGGAAGCCTGGGGAAGTGATCCCCACTGACAGAAGTTAAAAAGTGCAAAATCACTATGATAGCAATGGAAAGCAGAGCCATGAACAAGCAGCAGAGTTGTCAGTAGGTGGTGAACACTGGCCAGTTCAAAGAACACATTGGCCAGCAAGAAGAACACAGAAGCCACAACAGGACCCTACTGGACACAAGGGAGACTTGTGGGCTGTGACTTTCAAAGTAGAATGTCTGTGGCTCAGAGACAAATTATTCAGTAACTTTCACCCACATAGTTTTTATTATGATTCCACAATTACTGGGGAAGCTGGGGAAGTAGTTTAAAAAACAAGGGTAATAAAGGTTTTTAAATGAAAACTAGAGATTCAGGGATCAAAAACTTAAAACCACTGCCCAGAAGACTTCCAGGGAATCCATATGAACAAACTTAACTCCCCTGAAAACTGCTAAGTCATGGGTGACAGTGTGGAGGATTTTAAAAAATTTTTTTGGTGTGTGTTGTGTGCTGGTGAAGTGTTTCAGCTACAGTCCTGCTGGATAAGCCATAGATTCAGGGATCTTATAAAATTCAGTAAACTAAACTATGAGCCACACAGGTGATCTATAAATATGGACATGTGTTTCATCCAAAAGGCAAGAGGGCTTCTTATATGTAATCTCATTGCTTCTTCCTTTAGAAAACCTCACCAGCCACGGGGGTTGTTTTTCTAATGTTTTCCTTCTTTCTGGCACGCAAATAACATATTCATTGGAATTTTTCCTTGAAAGTTAGAGAAGTTTATTCTTGAAGTTTTGTCCAGATGACTGTGTATAATCCAAGTAAATAGTAAAGTACTGTGGATAAGAAATCCAAGATTAATAGAGCAGGCCAGGGTTAAACTTGTGATGAAGAACAGGAAGACTGAAAGAGTGTAGAAGGGGTGACTGCTAGCCCTGAGATTGTGAGCAAAACAGTGATTCTTTATCTTTATCTATGTTTAACTCTATCCTGAAATACAAACCTGAATTTATTGTATATTGCTGCTTTATTTTTACTGGTAATACTCTTCCTTAACACATACTTTTTCTTTTCCTTTGTATATTTTAGGGGGAAAATCACTGAAAAAATCTCTATCCTTCTCTAATTGATTTTTCCCTCTGAACTGCTCCTCACCTTACTGACTGGAAGAGAGAGTAACTGAAGAATTTCATTTTTCTGAAAACTGTGTGACCAAACCCCATACTCTTTACACCAACTTTCACCACAATGAAAACCTACATTGGTGATGGAGGAAAGAATAGTTGTCATTGTAATAATGCACTGGTAATGTACTGCCATCACCACACTTTTGGGGGGACTCCTCTGCACATGACTACACCGTTGCGAGGACGAGTAGAACTCTGAAATAGCAAATGCTGGCTTAGACGATGTGCTCTAGGGCCCCGGCACTCACATACGCTCCACAGACAAAGAGCATTTATGCCACAAGAGAGCTTACAAGACATGGAGCATTTCAGCCCTGCCTCATACCTGATAAACTGGAATCCACATTTTAACAAGAACTCAGGTGATTTACGTGCACATTAGGAGTTCAAAAAACACTGCTTTAGCAACACATTAGAGCTGCATCCATCTACTAATCAGTGTGATTCTTTTCTCTCTCTCCCTCCTTCTTCATCTCTCCCTGCCCCCCTTTCCTCTCTCAAGCATTTATATTCATCTTTCAACTAACCTGAAATTTTCCATGTGGTAGTAGCGGGTTTTATTGTTTGTACATTTGATGGTAACATTATTGGAGGATGTATATGTCCTTTAAAGTGCACAAGCATTGTGAGATGAAAGAAAAACTCTGCTTTAAATTCCCATTTGACTCAGTAATCCTATTATCTGATTGTTCCTTAAGAAAGCACATAAAGTCCAACCCACAACTGACAGGAAGCCCGGCAGAGAGGACAGACACATATCGATGATCAATGACCTAAAAGTGTATCAGACATTGGGGACAGACTCTTCCCATCTGCGGTCAGACAGAGAGGTAGGAGTTTAGGCAGGTTCAAAGTGAGAACTAGTGAAACCAGGGGAGAGTAAACAGGGAGGGGAACAATGGACAGGCAGCTCAGAGAGACACCTTATCTTCCCTCACAGTCTCTGAAATTACCTTCCTCTCGGACTCTGCTCCTCCTACTCCCTTCCGAACTGTTCTCCTACCAGGGAATTCATGAACCTTTAAATTGCTTCCATCAAACATATTATCAAATCCATCACTTCACCATGACATCAAAAGCCCAATGAGGTGGAACCCGGCCAAACCCTGGGTTCCCCTCTACCACTGTCATCTCCCCAGCCTGCTCTTTTCTCCTCACACGCTTCATTGCTCAAGAATAGTTAGGTCTCTCTGCATAAGCCACCTTTTGTTGGCCATCCCTTTCTTAGGATGGTAGAGTTCATTCATGAGCACTTCTTGATAGTCACTTTCTTTCCTAACACTCTACTGAATTTTATGAAGAGCAATTCATCTCTGAAAATTAAGCTCCAAGCATTGCTGTGACCAGGCTACCTTGCCTCCTGCTTTATCCTAGAGCCTTAAGTTGTGCCAATACATAGTAAGAACTGAGTAATTTTTAAAGTTGTTAGTGAGTGTCTTCTTTGTCAGTTTCTTGTGTTACTTAATATGTAGTACAGCCTAATAAGTTTCATACTAAAGTCACTATTTTATAGATGAGGAAACTGGATCTCAAAATAGATCATTTTTGATAGTAAAATCTTGCCTAAGGTTCAACTCCAGGTTTTTCTCATGTCAAAGAATAGGCACACATTGTATCCTAAAGTTACTCAGTCTAGTCGAGAGGTATTAGATGGAGCTGATTTGTCAAGGGTATGGATGCTTAGAAGTAAGGAACTGTTAAATGGACTTTTGAAATACTTTATAAATCTTGTTTGCTCATTTCTGAGAGGCTGTGGACCACTTTCAAAGGGATTTGAGCGTGCAATTGGCAGCTCTCAATATTCTATAGTTTGATCTTAGTTCCTAAAATAAATTTTGGTGTGATCTCATATTAGAAGCTATTTTCTCAGACATACTATGTGTGTATGGACTGTGGCAATTTTGAACAAACTAGGGCTTTACAGTAGGACATTTATAGGGCAGAGAAGGGAAGACAAATTGGACTTCACCTGTGACATCACTGAGAGACATGTTTCTATAAGGAAATATAGGTAAATATTCTCAGATTTCATCATTTAATTTTAGTCATTTTATTCCTATTTTGTTCTTTTTTTTGTCTTCTTCTCTAAGTATATGTGTCTAGAAAAATATATATACATTTGCACACAGATATATATGCACATATATACCTGTATAAAACAATAATTTATATATTATATTATATTATTATATTATATTATATTATATTATTTAAACTATTTTTTATCCAGAGGTGGTATCCTGACTCATGAAGCATGTGAACTATCAAAGGGTGATATTCCCTGGTGGCACAGTGGCTTACAAATCCTAGAACATGGTAAAATGTGGAAAAATTAGAAATTGAAGGAAAGAAACATTAGTTTATGTCAGATCAAATATTCAGCTTGTTTCATTTAATCTTCAAATTATCTATGCAAGATGATTAATATTACTCCCAATATCCCTAGAAGACTGCGACTCAGAATGGAAACAGTTCGCTCCAGGTCGACACATCCAGATAGTAGCAAAGTAACACTCACACTCAGGTC
This sequence comes from Trachops cirrhosus, assembly GCA_028533065.1. Classification (NCBI taxonomy): domain Eukaryota; kingdom Metazoa; phylum Chordata; class Mammalia; order Chiroptera; family Phyllostomidae; genus Trachops; species Trachops cirrhosus. The sequence goes on along the minus strand of CM052541.1, from coordinate 109,006,340 downwards.
AGTCTGTGTACATGATTACACTGCCTGAGAGGCTGCTTGGATGTATGTTTCCGGGGGTGTCCATATCATCCTGGGCTTGGTGGGGAGAAAAATATGATTCATTTTGCATTCCAGGCACACTTGGTTAGAGCAGAGAAAGAGACTGATTACACCAATGGGAAATGATGTGCTGTGCATGAGCTCATGTCTGACAAAAGCAGAGAGTGAGGCTAAATCAGTGGTATCAGAGCAGGGTCAGCATTGGAAAGATCTGTGGTGTTTACTTAAAAGTGCAGTTTTCTGAACCACACAGCTGAATAGCAGAGTGAGTCTATCTGTGGGTGGTGCCCAGGAGTGTGTATTTTTAAAAATTATCCCAGTGGATTCTAAAGATTTTGAAGGTCAGGAACCACTGATTCAGCTAATCCTTCTGTTATTTCTGGGCATGAGTTATTTTTTTTTTTTACTCTTATAGTCTATTAGTCACCTACCATTTTATAAAGCTTAGATAATTTTAGTGCTATGCTATAAAAAGTTATAAAGAAATTAGAAAACTCATTATTCTCTTTCAGAAATTATTCACAAATTCATTGACTCTGGTGCAGTGGACAAGAGCGTGGATTCAAGAAGCAGGCTGCTTTGGGGTCTAGCATCAGCAAAAGTGATTACCAGTACAGCGACTTTAAACAAGTTGTTAGAGGAAGCCTTCTAAGCCTCATTGACCTGCTTGTGCAATGATGACAGTAAAAGTAATGTATACTTCACAAGGTTATTGCTATGTTTTATTGAGATAAGTGTAAAGGTTTCAGGTAGTAACAAGTATTTTGCAAAGGTTCAATGAACGTTCACTATTACTAATTGGGTATCTAGTAAGAACCAAGCCTTTGGTAAATATAAAACTAAAAATAGAAAGTGGAGTCACAGAAAATACGTTCTGTGTGCAGCGAGTACATCTGGTCCAGACAGTTCTTTCATCTCTCTGCTTTACACAAGCCACATTTAGAATGGAAGATTATAATTACAATTTTTTTATCCTCACTGAAGGATGTGTTTTTTCTTGATGAGAGAGATAGAGATGATAGATAGATAGATAGATAGATAGATAGATAGATAGATAGATAGATAGAGGCATCAATCAGCTGCTTCCTGTGTGCACCCCTACCGAGGACCAAACCCACAAACTTATGGTGTATGGGAGGCTGCTCCAACCAACTGAGCCACCCAGCCAGGGCTGTAATTACTTTTTTAAACTTAGGAAAACAGAGCTTTAGTTCCTCCTTATCATCATCCACACTCAAAGACATGGATAATGATTCTTATTTCTAGCAGTTTTAAAAAAATTTTTCAATTACAGTTTACATTCAACATTATATTAGTTTCAGGCATGGAGCATTGTGGTTACACATTTATCTATTTAATCCTCACCATAAACCTGTAAAAATGGTTGGTACTACAGATATAGCTTTTTTTTAATTTGACAAATATTTTTCTTTTTTTCTCTTTTTTTATTGTTGTTCAAGTGTAGCTGTCTCCATCTTTCCCCTACCACTCACTCCCCACCAAGCCAGCCATCCCCACTTCCCACCCTCAAATCTACCTCCTTTGGCTTTGTCCATGTGTCCTTTATACATATTCCTTCACAACCCTTCCCCCTTCCTCCCCATTATTCCCTCCCACCTCCCTTCTGCTCACTGTCAGTTTGTTCTTTATTTCAATGTCTCTGGTTATATTTTGCTTGCTTGTTTGTTTTGCTGATTACCTTTTAAAGAGAGAAACGTGAGGTTCAGTGAGTGAAAATTTGTCCCAAATATACAAAAGCCTTATCTCAAGATTAGTTTTCTGCATCTAAATCCAGTGCTCTTTTAGGTTTTAACTCACCACTCTCCCCAATGAATGAGGTAGTCTTATGATTGATTCATTACATGGTATATAAGGAATTATACTGATAATTCTTATAGAATAACTAGGAGAATATTCAATATAACAGTACTAGAACTATGTTCTTGAAATATTTTGTTTGTAGAAAAGTTACATTTCAGTGACAGTGTCTGGCTGAGGCCATGCACACAGAAAATAACTTCACCCGATGAACACCCATTACTCACTTATGAGTGAAGAAGGTGGAGGCTGAGCATATGGATTCTAGAATCATGTTACACTAGAGTTCACCTCAGCTCTACCAACCACTACATGTATGACTTCAGACAATTACATAACCTCTCTGTGCCACAATTTCCTCAACTGAAAAATAAAATATTTCTATGTCATAGAAATTGTCATGAAGACTAAACTAGTAAATCCATATAAAGTGCTTAGAATACTGCCTGGCACATAATATATGTTTGAAAAAGCATGTGGTCAAAAATGCTGCTGCTACTGATTATGGGCTTTTGGTTCAAGTATTTAAAAAGACTTTAATGCTGCTCTTTGCCTGTGTGATTGAAAGTGAGTTCACATTTGGCTCATTGAGGTCATAACAGAACAAAATCCTCTCATCTGCTTGTTGCTATTTCACAATAGTTACAGGAGTATGTTCCCATTCTTGAAAGATGGCATTAACCAGAACAGTAATCACCCTGAGAAGGCTATAAAAACCAGAGTTCATCTTTGTTTTACCAAAGAATAACACAAATCTCGGATATCTTGAGCTCTGTTGCAACTTCACTGTAGAAACTATGTCAACAATGAAGATACTTTGTATTTTCCTGATCTTTGTTTTTACTGCGTCTTGTGGTCCATCAGGTAATGTTTGTTAATATGGAAATGAAGAGAAAGGCAAAATGTTTTTTCCTTAAATAAATGCTTTACCCTGGATAAATAAAACAGTTGAATGATTGTTAGGAGACTTCATAAATTCATAATACAATTCACTCTATTCTTCATGGAAGAAGAAATGAGTGAAACTGATAATTGATAAGACAATGGGGGTGGGGGTGATTCCCAAGATGTGTAGGTAAACCTGTTTGCTGTTTTTTGGAAGGGACAATGACTCTTTATGTGCTTCTCACTGTCTTCATTTATTTATTTATTTTTATAAGAGGAAAAAATTATTTATTGATAAATAGATTACACTGAAATAAATAAAGTGATGCTTTGTTGGTGAATAAAACCTCCAACAGAATCTTAGTCTCTCTCCACCTTGCCTCTAGCTCTTGACTTCTGCCTTCTCAGTGGTCCCTTTGGATGATGAGGCCTTGGTGGATTTTCTATTTTTAAATGCAATATAATGAACTGACACTGTAGCTGTTGTCAAAATTAGACTTTCTGTAACCAACTAGTCTAGTCGTTTGTGGTGGGGAGAAGGGTGTTGGGAGTAGATGACTATTTAGAACACAAAACATGTAGATTATTTTTCTACATCTTTTTCTCTTTTCCTTTGAGGATATATGCACATATTAGATATTTAAGGATATTCTATTTACAAAAACTGTTAATGGCAAAGGAAATATTGTTGGATAAATCCAACAATATTATAACAATTTACAGTGGATAAAGTCACAACTTTTTAACACAATTGCCTGGACATGATTTCAGAACAAAATGGTTTACCTCTGTCCTTTAAACAACCTTATTTACTTATCAATCTATAATCTGTCTGTCTGTTCATCTAGTTATGCAAGCAGATTAAATTTGGATTTATAATCATGGCTACTTTTTCTTAGTTTCACAGAGGAAAACAAGAGAAAGAACACGAGAAATTGCAGAGAGAGAAACGTAATGTTTCCTTGTTCGTGGTGCTTGCAAGACTTCATGCAGCAGCTGGGAATACATATATAATTACTGCAACAATAAGCCCTGCTGTGTTCTACGGGAATACATAAAGCCAAGCGTTAAACACATCACTACTACAGCTTATACACGTGCAATTTCTAATTCTACTACACTATACAATACTGTGTTGTAACAATATTATTATAGAAATAAACTTTCCATTTTCTATAAATCTATTTTATTATGGGTATCCTGTGGCCTCCTGGATTATACAACCATAGCGTGGCGACTAGTGAGTTCAATGCTGGGTTAGTACAAGTGAAATAAAGATGAATAATAAATAGCCTCTTCATTAAATTGGCAGTTCTCTTCCACTCACATGACAAACATTCCCCATCCTTAATACATTCCTTCATCTCTGGCTTGTTTATTTTCTCTGTTTATTTTCATATGATCTTTTAGGTATTAACCATCAATCATTGTTTATACTACCTTTCCATAGTTGTAGCAAAAATGTACTTGGGTCTCAGACACAAAGTCACATACATCTTAATCACATAATGGGACAATATTAACAATGTGAAAAATGTGAAAAAGGGTAATCAAACCCAACAGAGAATAAAATATGATGAGGACAAAATCAAGTTAAAGCATTTTAATGGTATTTTTCTTATGATAAAATAATAAGAAAATTTGGAAAAATACACAAATGTTTAAAAATAAAAAAATCATTTCTAGTTCTATCATCCAGAACTACTTATCATAATCAATTCTGAACATAGGCAGCTAATCCAAGGGTCTTCTCTTTTGGTCTTTAAGAATTTTATTTAACTCTATCACCTTTAACTTGGTATTTATTGTCATAATATTTCTCAGAAATATTATCCTTGTCCATGTCTTCAATTAACTTATTGTGTTTCCAGTTTTTCACATTCTATATTAATTCTATCACAATATTGAATTAATGTTACTATAACATCTCTTATGAATTGTGAAGCTTTCCATAAGTAAATGCTTGACATTTAGAATTTAAAGTCTTCACTGAGTAGATTTTTTAACCTATAGCTATAGCACAGATCTGCACAGTATAAAAACTTAGGTAAGAATTCTGATATAGAGAAAATGAAAGAAAGTGTAGTACATGGGGGAGGGTGTAAGAGGACAGGATACTTCCTAGTTTAGTTTTCTTACTTAAACAAATTACTGAATAAAGCAATCATTCATTAGGAAATATTACCAAAAGTGCAGAATTTAAAGGAATATTTCTGACATGTTACATTTATACTTTTCTGTTGTATACCTGAGTAAAACTCAGGAAAGAAAAATGTGCTTCAAATATAGATTTGAGGAGGCATTAACTGAAGGCATTAATTTGAATGTAAAATCATTCAAAGGAAAACTACAGAGTCAGAAGGGAAAAAGTCTAAAATATCAAGGAATAATATTGACAGTATGTTGAGAAAAATGACACTGCAAAAGACAGCAAGAAGAAGTAGCTAGCCAATGAGAATTCACTCCCAGTTTTTGTGTCTTTCCTGATAAGTTACCAGTCATGGAAGAAAAGTATGAACCCATCCCCACTCTGGTTTGTGCTCAATTTTGACCTACAGAAACATAATAAAATGGATTTTGCTATAAGCCATCAAGTTCCAGGGTAGCTTGTTGTATAGCAATATTAAACAGAATAATTTCCAATTACAAAAATAGTGTATAATTTCTAGTTACAAAAATTTTTTTAAGAAAAAAAGAATATATAATTAATTATGGGCAGTGCTTCTGAAATGATGAAGTAAATAACTTTAAAAATATATCACTTCATTAAAACAACAAAAAACTGGCAAGAATTGCCAAAATTCAGTTTTTAAGAACTCTGTGAATTAACAACAGAATTGCAAAAATCCAAGAAGCATTAATTCAAGAAAGACCCCCTGAAATTTAGTGAGTACAAGTATCTTTGTGGCATTTTAACTGTCCTACTACTGTCCAACTCACCCCAGCTCTGCAATAGCCTTGAAAACCAGCAGCCTCTTAATCACAGTATTGTGAATAAATAGTGAATATTTATAAATGAATAATAAAACACATAATCTAAGTATAAAATGGACAAAAGAACTGGATATATATTTTTCCAAAGAAGATATATGCAAATGTTCACCAAGCACATGGAAATACGTTTAACCTCCATAACCATCAAGAAAATGCAAATCAGTACCACAGTGAGTTCCCATTTCCCACCCACTAAGAAGGCTATAATTAAAACAAGATATAACAAAGGTTAGTGAGGGAAGCAAGAAACTGGAACTTTCGTACACTGCTGGTCAGAATGCAAATTGGTCAAATTCTTCAGAAAGCAGTCTGACAGTATATAAAAAATTAAGAATGGAGTTTTCATTGACTCTGTAATTGCACACTTAGGAATATGTGCAGGAGAAATAAAAACACATGTCAATGCAAAAAGCTGTACACAAATGTTCACTGCTGCATTTTCATAATAGCTAAAAAATGGAAACAATACAAATTTCCAAAAACTGATGGGTTCATAAACATAATGTGGCATATCCATACAATGAAATATTATTAGACAATAAAATATAATGAAGTACAGATTCATGCTACAAATAAATAGACCTTGAAAATATTATAGTAAGTGAAAGTAACCACTCACAAATTTCACCTATTGTACTATTGCATTTGTACGAAATAGTAAGATGAGGCCAATCCATAGATACAGAAAGTATGTATATTTATGGTTGTCTAGGGTTTAGGGAAGGTGTGACAGCTACAGGGTTTCTTTTGTGACATTGAAAATATCCTAAAATTACTTGTGGTGAGGATTACACAATTCTGTGATTTCATTAAACACCATTGAATTGTACACATTAAGTAGGTTAATGGTTTGGTAATGATTAAATCTCGATAATGCTGTTATTAAAAAAGAAAAGATTACAGGCAAACTTCCTGTCAGAAATTATGTAATACAGGACTTTTGGCCAAGATGGAGGCATAGGTAGATATACTTTGCCTCCTCACACAACCAAAAGAATGACAACTACAAATTAAAAAAAAAAAAAAAAACTAGAACTGCCAGGAAATGGAACTGTATGGGAGTTCCATAATCAAGGAGTTAAAGAAGAAACTTTCATTCAGACTGGTAGGAGGGTCAGGGATGGGCAGCTGGGGCAGAGAGAATGCACAGCAAGGTGGTGGCTGGAAGACTGGGCAGTCCTACATTTGCATGCGGATAATATGGGGGAACAAATGGAGAGTGAGATAGACCACACAACCCAAGGTTACAACATGGGGAAATAGAGCCTCAAATCCTCTGGCTGTAAAAATCTGTGGGGCTGCCATGGTGGGAGAAACTCCCAGCCTCACAGGAGAATTATTTGGAGAGAACCACAGGAACCTAGAATGTACACAAATCTACCCACCACGGAATCAGCACTAGAAGGGTCAAATTTCCTTGCGGGTAGTGGGGGAAATGATTGAAAGCAGGGCAAATGCCAAGCAATTGGCAGTGTTCCCTCCTGGCCTCCTCCCCCATAGTGCAATGACCTGGGTTGCCTCATCCTGGTGAATACCTCAGGCTCTATCCCTTAGAGTGTAACAGGTGCACCCAGAGAAAGAAATATGGCCCAAATGTTAAGAACAGATCAAAACCCCCAAAATACAAGTAGTTGATGAAGAGATAACCAACCTATCATATGCAGAGTTCAAAACACTGGTAATCAGGATGCTAACAGAAATGGTTGAGTATGGTCACAAAATACATGAAAAAATGAAGGCTATACAAAGTGAAGTAAAGGAAAATGTACAGGGAACCAACAATGAAGAGAAGGAAATAGGACTTGAATCAATGATTTAAGGGAAAAGGAAGAAACAAACATTTGACCAGAACAGAATGAAGAAATAAGAATTCAGAAAAATGAGGACAGGCTTAGGAACCTCCAGGACAACTTTACACATTCCAACATCCGAATCATAGGGGTGTCAGAAGGAGAAGAGGAAGAGCAAGAAATTGAAAACTTATTTGAAAAAATAATGAAGGAAACTTCCCTAATTTGGCAAAGGAAGTAGACTTCTAGGAAGTCCAGGAAGCCCAGAGAGTCCCAAAGAAGCTGAACCCAAGGAAGAACACATCAAAGTACATCATATTTAAGTTACTCAAGATTAAAGATAAGGAGAGAATCTTAAAAGCAGCAAGAGAGAAGGAGATAGTTACCTACAAAGGAGTGCCCATAAGATTATCAGCTGATTTCTCAAAAAAAAAAACCTTACAGGCAAGAAGGGGCTAGAAAGAAATATTCAGTCATAAAAGGCAAAGACCTACATCCAAGATGGTTGTATCCAGCAAAGCTTTCATTTAGAATGGAAGGGCTGATATAGTGCTTCCCAGATAAGGTAACATTAAGAGAGTTCATCATCACCAAACCCTTATTATATGAAATGTTAAAGGGACTTATCTAAGAAAAAGAAGAAGATCAAAAGTATAAACAGTAAAATGACAACAAACTCAGCACTATCAACAACTGAACCTAAAAACAAAAACAAAAACAAAGCAAACAACTAGAACAGGAACAGAATCATAGAAATGGAGATCACATGGAGGGTTATCAGCAGGGAGGGGGAAGGGGCAGAATGCAGAAGGGGGAAGATACAGGGAATAAGGAACATAAATGGTAGGTACAAAATAGACGGGGGAGGTTTAGTATAAGAAATGGAGAAGCTAAGAACTTATATGTAGGATCCATGGACATGAACTAAAGGCAGGAAGATGCAGGTGAAAGAGATCATGCTGGGAGGAGGGGAATAAAGGGGATGAAAAAATGGGGCCACTGTAATAGCATAATCAAAAAATGCACTTTTTAAAAAAAGAAATTATGTAATACAAAAGACAGTATATCAGCATGTTTAAATACTGAAAAATTCTGCCAACTTACAATTCTACTCAGTGGGACAGGAAAGTATCAAAAATAAAAGTGAAATAAAGACATTTTCAAGCAAAGAAAACCTAAAAAATGCATTTCCAGCAGTGCCTTCTCAAAGAAATATACAAATTTTTTCAGGAGAAGGAAAAGTGTAAAAGATAAAAGTTTGGATCTATACAAAGGAATAAACTGAGCTGGAATTCATTAAGTTTTGGCTAACTGTAAATATCATTCCCCAGGAAAAAATGAATGAGCACAATCACCCAGACCACAGGAAAGGGGAAATTGAAGTATAGGATTATTAGCCTCTTACATTATGTGTATAAGTTAAAGACCTATATTATAAACATTAGAACAAAGACAAAAAATAGATATAGCCAATGAGATAGATAAATGTAACCATAAAAAAATACACAGAAATGAAGGGAAGGAAAGGGAACAAAAGCATAAAGAACAAATAGAAAAATATCAAGATGGCAAGTTTCATCACAACCACGTTATAATTTCATTAAGTGTAAATATTGTGAACACAGCAGTTAAAAGGTAGAGACTGTAAGACAGAATATTGTATTAGTTACCCATTTCTGTATAACAAATTGTCCCAATAAGGAATGCTTTAAAACCTTTATTATTTCATAGATCATATGGGTAGAATTCCAGAAGCAGCTTAGCTTGGTGCTTCTGTCTCAGGGTCTCTGATGAGCTTGCACTGAAGCAGTGACCTGAGCTATGGACACCTCAGTACTCAACTGGGGTCCAAGGACCTGCTTCTGTGCTCACTGATATGGATTTTGGCACGCTTCATTCTTGAAATCTATTAACCTGAGGGTGTCAGTTCTTTACAAATTGTTAAATAGAATGTCACAGATTCTAACCACATCATTTGGGCTACTCCCTAAGGATTTCCACAATATCGGACCTTGCCTCTCCCAACACTGGTGATGAGGGGGAGAGACAGGGAGAACCCCTGAGACACGGCGGTGTGCAGGCGGACGGAGACACTGTGACACTCACACACCGACAAGGGCTCTTCCGTTACAGCCCAAGACTTTTAAAATACGATTATATTAAAATATACGAAATGTCTTAAAGCAATGATTTAAGCTTTTATTTTATGACTTTAGAAAAAAGAGCAAATTAAGCCCAATTTTATGAAATACATAATTTAATGAAACTCATTTTTAATTAGAAAGAAGAAAATAAGATCGGCAATTACTAAAATATAAAATAAACAAACAATAAAAACAATCAATAAAAGAATAAAGCTGGTTCTTTAAAAAGGTAAAAAAATGGTTTTAAGAAATTTCCAAGCATATGTTAAAAATAAAATGAAAGAAAGCACAAGTGACCAATATCAGGAATGGAACAGGACAAATCACTACAGATATAAGATATTAAAAGGACAGTAAGATAATATTAAGACACAACACTACTTTGATAACTGTTATGAAAAAAAATTTCCACAATGATGTAAACTACCAAGATTCACTTAAGAAAAAAATTTACAACTTGAATAATTTTATATCTATATTTTATAAAATTAGTACTTGAACAATTAAAAAATAAATAAAATAAAATTCTAGAACTAAAAAATTTGTATGTTTACAAATCATCCCACATAAAAAAAATATCAGGTACTTATGGCTAAACTGTTAAATTCTTCCAAATATTTAATAATGAAGATATACACATTGTATACAAATACTTCCATACAATACAGGGCCCAGCATAATAACACCCCTTTCTTATTACAAAATCATAAGCATGTAATTCCGTAACCTAACTATATCACACTCAAGCACACCATATGTTATTGTAGGTGGATGTTCACATTAAAACTATAAATTATTACACCCATAGTATTATCCTAACAACCACACTCAAGCAGGTCTTACTTCTGCCGAACCCCTATATGAGAGAACATTAACGGAGTCATATTAGTAAAATAAGTCAGACAGAAAAAAACAGATACCATATGTTTCCACTTGTATGTAAAGTCTAAAATACCACATAAATGAGCAAACAAAACAGAAACAAACTCATAGATACAGAGAATAACTAATGGTTGCCTGATTGGAGGTGGGTAGGAGGCTGAGGGTAAATGATGGAAGAATTAAGAAGTACAAATTGGCAGTTACCAAATAGTCATGGGAATGTCAAGTCCAGAATAGGTGCTACCAGACTTACCCTGGGGATCACTTCCTAAGTTATTTAAATTTCTAACTACAATGCTGTATACCTGAAATTAATATAATACTGAATGTCAACTATAATTTAAAACATTCAAAAGACAGCATTTGAAGGCAACATGACTGCCTATATAGTGAATCAAATCTAAGAATGAAGACAATAGAACTAACAATTGAATTTAGCAAGATTGTTGACACAGACCAATATAAAAATCAATTATATTTCTATAAACTAGTAGCAAATACTTGGAAAATTAAATTTAGAAATATTATATATGAAAGTATCCAAAATCATGACAAAATTAAAGACAGTGATACAGACATATATACGGTACTTCTTTCTGAAAACTACATTGCTGAGAAGAAGTAAAGAAGAGATAAATAATAGAGAGATATATATCTTGTTCATGTATTAGAAAGGTCAAAGTGTCAAATCTCATCAAATTGATTTATAGATTCAACAAAATCCCAAACAAAAATTCCATCAAGATATTTTAAATAGATATTGGCAATCTTACTTAAAAAATAATATGGAAAATCATAAGACCTAAAATAGCCACAATAGGTTGAAAATTTTTGAACTAAGTTAAAGGCTTACTCCCTGATTTCAGGTTTTACAGTAATTAATAGATTTTCATATTGCCACAAAGGAGAGAGATACAGATCAATGAAATAATGTGAAGTCTAGAAACAGACTCTAATGTATGTAGCCAACTGATTTTTTTCTGCAAAGATGCTGAAGAAATGCATTTGGAATATATATTCATTTCTGGAGTTCTCCCTCTGTAATAAGCACATCTCTATACATTGGGGACTCACAGTGGAACAGACATATACAGTAATTCTTTCATGGAGTTTTTAGTTTTATTTAAATGAAATCAAGTGAGCAAATTATGTGGAGAGAGCTAAGATTTCTGGTATAGGATTTTGTCTCAGAACCAATCTTAACACACTGAGAGTCCCAATCCTTTCTGTTCACATCAAAGAAGCTGATTCAACCTGCATTTACAAATCTTACCATGGGAATGCTACTGACAAAGGTTTACTTAGGGGGAAAATAAAGATTCGCACTATAGCAAAGGAAGTCCCCACAAAGTATCCAGTTGTTCATTCTAAAACCTATGATTTTGCAACAGTGTAAAAACCAGCAGCATGAATAACCAAAATTACAACAACAAGCGGAAAGCAGATCCAAAGAAACAGATAGTTCAAGAAAAACATAATTTGATACAAATGAATGAAACTGTTTTAAATATATTTGCAGAGGGATTCAAGAAGCTCTTATATCTGTCAAATGAGAATGGTGCTCCATGGCAGAACAATCAGAAAACAAATAAAGGCACTTATATTCTAAATCTGTTTCCTAAAAAACAGAAAATCTGAAAATATAAGTGAAAGATAAAATTAAAATTATAAAGTAACAACATAGATATTAAAGTATGAGAGTAAACATAAACCTTCAAGGAATATTGAACACCGGACTACAAGAAATCCCAAAAGAGGGGAAGAAAATATACAAACAAGTAAGAAAAGACTTTTCAGAGAATAATATATTTAAAAAAGATAATTTCTCTGATGTGAAGAAAGGTACAAACCCAGAAATGCAAGACCTAAATTATAAAAGAGAAATCCATACCAGCAATGTGTGAATTCTAAAATTCTGGATATAAAATGTAAAGAGAAAATCCTAAAAGTGTCTGGAGAGAAAAATATCAAACCGTTTAAAAGGAGCTTGCCTACCATTAAATTTCTCATCACGATGATAGAAGTTAGTGGAGTAATGACTTCAAATTATTTCACACCTAGAATTTATATCCAAAAAATCAAATATAAGGGCATATTAAAAATATTTCTCATCAAGGAAATGCCAATGTTTAAAAACCTTTTCTGAGAACAAGAAAGAGAAGAAAAAAGGAAGAAAAGGAAAACCTGAGATCTAGTTAACAGTATATACCATGCAGGAGGGCAGGTTCAGAAAATCTTCTCATGAAAGGGGAGCAGGAATAACCTATGACACTAAGAGAAACTAAAGGAATGGTTAGTATTCATATTTGCTGATACTTATGAAAAGCTACAGGAAAATACTTTTTAAAAATGTTAAAATCAAAAATAAAGCAATTAAAATTAAAAGACTAGAAAACACTTGATTAAAAATGAGAGAAGAAAATAATAGTAAAGTAATAGTAATTATCCACTTGACTTTGAAACCAAAAACATTTGTCTTTGATTAGCACAAGTTGTTGGCATATTAGACACAAAAAAGGCAACAAAATCTATAATGCTTGTTGTATTGCAGTCTTAAATATCAAGCACAAGTGTCTCCGTGTTGGTTAGAGTGCACATTCCCTAGGCAAGCGGAATGCATGAAACAAGGGAATGCGATGTGGAAAGTGACGAGGAGTTTTCGAGCGAACTGCAAAAGAGGTAATGTCTTCAATGTTAAATATAGAAATATTTAAAAGTTTAAGAATAACTTACAGAAATTTTCAAAAAACTGATGTAACATAAGTTTTTACAGATAGCACATAAATGTAAGTGATCTAAATCTGCAATTCTCATATTTGAAACCAAAAGATATGCTTTGTGGTTGCCAAGCAAAAACAAAATATAAGTTAAATTCTAATTTTTATGTTAACAGTAACCAGAAAACAACTTAAAAACAGGGAAATTGAGGTGGAAAATTATTTCTATTCATCACAAGCTTTCTTTTTTCAGTATTTATTGTGTGCATACATGATGGTGATAATAATTAAAATAAAGATTAATTGAGCTTTTCTAGGAAAAAAACAGTGCTCCATAAATGCTCAAGTTGCACCTGAAAAAAAGTAGTAAAAATGAGTGACCAACGTGAGGCGTGATATGTGGACTTTGGTCAATGAACAATTTGGGAAAACTGTGTACATAAGCAAGGATTTGGACGTAAGGACATGCTGATGAGTTTACACACCAGTTTGGTGACTAGAATATACTTTGAAGAGCAACCAAGGGTTTAACTGAGATGGTAATGCCGATTGTTTTACGCCTTAAATGGTAAATAAATATTTGTCTTAAACCCCCTCCTGCATGCTCCTTTGTGTTGGTGTTTCATTGATCACCGTTAATAGGTTAATAGAACGATGTCTTGTTTACCCCTATTTCTACATAGAGATTCCTCCCTAAGGATCAGTTTATTTCAAGTTTTTCAATTTAGGTAATTCTGCCCACAGCCCTAGTCAATGGAGCAGAGATAACTGCACAAAACATAAAACAATTTCCGGATAAAAAGCGTCTTTCTTTCATTAGAAAACTATAAATAGTAAATGTCTCTTGACTTTTTGGAAAGTGTTCTAGTCTCTAGATTTTATTAGCAAATCTTTCAGCAGCTTCTTTCTACAGAATGAAGATCTTTTATTACCTCCTCTATTTTCTGTGTTATGTGACCTTCATTCTACCAGGTAAAACATGCTTTTGGCATATTTGTGTGTAGTATACAGCTTCTAGTTAAACAAACAAAAAACTAGGCTATAACTTGGAAAATGCAGGTACTCAACACAATCTTTTCAATTAAAAACATCTCTTCGTTATGCTGAATCTTGGTTTCCTCATTTGGGATAGTGTTATACTAATGTACTTTAATTACCTCATTTTGAAAATTAGTTTGCAGATAAAAGGAGATGATCCTTTGTCTTTGAGGACATTGATTTCTTTTAGAGAGTCACATTATTAAGAAAACCATAACTTATTAAATCTATTCATAGTATTCAGAAGTGAAATCTTCATAACAAATTTTCCCCAGGAAAGATGAATGGACTGAGAACAACAGTATGTACCACTTGCAAAATCAATAATAGGCTTTATAAGATGATTTAGGATGTAGTCTCAGAATATGCTGGGCAATGAGGTATGGCAGGAATAAGGTGGCAGTAAAGAAATGGTACCTCAAAAATCCTTGTTTAATTAGTTAATGCATATCATGATATAGCAATGGCTTGATAAATCAATAAAAAATAAATTACAAAAAACCACACTGCAATGAAGCCCTTGGTGGTGATTATATGGTAATATGATATTTTTCATAGGTGTAGCCACTGAGGCAATCCAAACTCACTAACAATGGAAATGTAAATTAATGTAAAGGTGTTTTAATTTGGCCCTAGAGTTGAAAATTCAAGGGGTACACCTAAACTGAATTCAAACTTAGAAGATCTAGATTTTATCACTAACTTCCTATTCAATAGCTAGTGCAACTGGCCACTCTTGAACAAGAGAGGGGCTGAGGGGGAGCAGAATCAATACCAAACACAATTTTAGAAATTAAAAATCTAATATAAAATTTTGTGTTTGTTAGTTATATACACCTTCAAAATGCAGTTATGATTTAACAAAACAGTGTATTGCAAAGTAACCTTACAAACTGAAAATTAGTCTATCAATTTAGGTACTACTGTTGTTATTGTTGTTGCTGCTGTTGTTATTATAGTGAAATGGGACTGAGTAAGTGAGGGCCTCAGATATGAGTAAGGAAGGTGTTGGGGCCCATGGTGCTAGTGTGTCAGTCAATAGCCCTCTGATACTGAGTGCTTAGTGATCTATTGAGCAAAATGCTAGACACTGAGAAAATAGAAAAATAAAAGGTTCCAGTGCTCTGGGCATACTTACAAGACAGTTGAAAAAAAAATCAATGGAATTGCTTGATTTAGAAGGTTTATATAAATATGCTTTAAATAGTGAGAATGGTGGAATTATGACAATTGTGGAGGTTTGGGAAAATGTCCCAAATTTTCTGATGAAGGGCTTTAGAATTGGGGTAAGTTACTTGTATTTAGACCTTGGAAGGTAAGGAAAAGAAAGAGAAGACAAGAAGAAAATATCAATGGCCAGTGTGTACCAAACAGTTTTTCATAACTTTTCATGTAGATACCTTGTCTTTTATAAAAGAGAAAAATGACATCAAAAGAGATAATTTTTCAAGGTCACACATGTCTGGCTATATGTGATATATATGATACAAGTCCAAGCTTCTCCGATCCCAGCCTATTTGTTCTTCCTACTTCATCATGCTTCCTCTAGAAGGCACTGAGGTTAAAGAAAAGGTTGAAAAATTTGATCAAAAGCAACAAAGGCACATAAGAAAAGAGCTGTACTTCAGATGGATAAGGTCTGTACCATCAAACTATATTTTCACAGTATTTCAGAAAAGCCTTTTTAAATAATAAAACTTTGAAAATGCTATAAATATGAGCACAAGCTTCCCTTTACCTCTTGATCATTAAAACATATACTAAGTTATAATAGCTATTGGAATGTATAGAATGCTCTGTATTTGTCATTTGATAGACAAAAATAAATAAAATAAAATACATTAAAATAAACCAGAAAGGGTAATATAGGTGTCAGGGTGTGTGGCTTTGAAGGAGTTCGTAGAGTAGCACATATCTGCCAGCTGCACAATGGTGTGGTTTGGCTATAGGTAAAGCCTTGAAGTCACAAAAGAAGCAATGAAAGATTTTCAGTCTGCATGAATACGTTGTGAAGATGTAAGATAGGTGTTGGGATCGAACATAGTGATGCCACACTGAAGAGGCCAATGGTAGAAAATTAATAGACATCGGTGCTGATGATGGCTGAAACATGAATGAATGGGCATATTTTAAGGAAGAGTAAGCATAAAATCATCCAAAGCAATAGTGAAAACAGCATACTATCACAGCTTGTAGAGTAAACTTGCTGTCAGATAGAACAAGGTTTATATTAAGGAGCTGGGGCTCCTCTGTAGTTGTGGAGGGAGGTTTAATTATCTTACTCATACAATGGATGGTACTCCCATTAATTTCATAAGCTTGTGCAAAGAGTAAAAGAGATAATGTAAATTAAGTGTTTATCACATTGAATATCATATTGCAATATTTCAAGAAATGGAAAAAGAGGGACAGAAGTAGGAAGGAATAAGAGGAGAAGAAGGAGAAGTAGGAGAAGCAAAGGAATACAAGAGTAGTGTCTAGGTGTAACTAGTTCTTAAGATGTCTCAGAATAGACTACGGCTCTCACATGGCAGAAACATGCTGGCTCTGGCAGCTTTATGATATATTGCATGGTGAATGGGAGGCTGAGTCTAAAAGAGCTAAGAAGTGTTCACCTGTGTTGAAATGTGGCAAGAAGATAGTATCAGTCCTGGTGTTTTAGGTTTAATTAATTTAAAATCAAGGTGAGTTGGTCACCAAGGCAATTTGGTTACCAGAGAAATAGAATAAAATGTTGGGACATAAGTGGAGTCCATATGAATAAATAGCCTCTTAAAATTGGCCAGGAGTTTATTGATTAGCTAAATAACTTCCCAATACAGAAAGATGCCCTATGACAAATGAACACCATGCTTCTCTTGTGGCACTAATTAGTTTGTATTAATTAATTTGTATTAAGACAATTTATAAATTAATCTTAACTTTTTAAAACAATATTTATTTATTTTTAGACAGAGGGGAATGGTGGGAGGAAGAGAGAGAGAGAGACAGCGATGTGTGGTTGCCTCTAGTGCATCCCCTATTGAGGACCTGGCTGGCAACCTAGGCATATGCTCAGACTAGGAATCAAACCAGCAACCCTTTGGTTCACAGGCCAGTGCTCAATCCACTGAGCCACACCAGACAGGGTACAAATTATCTTCATTTTTGCTATATTTTTGACCAATTGATTTAAAGGCTTATACCTTTCTAAATTTGTAAACATTTTAAATATCCTTGAATAGGCTAAGACAAAATGCAAATATTAATATTTTAGAACCATTTATAAATTTTGATGACCTTTATATGATGACTGATATGAAGTGTCTTCAATAGTAGAGATCCAGTTGCCAGACATAAGATAAGGATAACTAACCCTTGGCAAACTGACAATCCTTCAGGAATTAAAAAAATATATATTCTAAGATCAGAATAAGAGGTGGAAAAGGGATGGGAAACAGAGTAATATTAAATCCTCAGCTATCATCCAACTTTAAGACATATCCAAGTCAAGAAAATTAACACATAATTCCAAATGGAAGGAATAAAATTATTTTATTTAAATTTTTTAAGGTAAAATTTTTCCTACGTTCAGGTTGCAGCTTTGAAAACCATGTATTAAGCATATATGAAACATATTATCAAGAATTTATTACTGATTCATTATATATGTAAACATATTCATTTCAATAGAACTATCTTATACTTGCCATTCACAAAACAGTCAACTTTTAATTTTTCTCATTGTCACATTCCTCTGTACTCATAAAATAATTAAGTCTCCTAGACACAGCTAGATCTACCATAAGCAGCATCTAACTTGAGGCAATATCCAGACACCTATGGAGTGCTTTTCACATGTCAATATCTGACTTTTTCAATGCAGAGACCATAGGTTAAATAATTGAAGTGTAGATTCTGGACTTGGAGCAACTTAAGGATAAATCATGGGTTAAGCATGTATTAATTTTACAAACTTGGACAAATTATTTGGTCACTTAAAGACTCACATTTTTAACTGAACAACATCTACCTCAAAGGTTTACGATAGTTAAATAAGATATGTATGCAAAATATTTAAAACTATACTTGATACATAGGGTTTTAATGAAGAAAACCATTGTCATTATTATTAGTTTTTGGACACAAATATATTATGTTCCCTTTCAATCCTAAGATAAAACTCATACTACTTTTTCTGCCTGGTTCATGTTCTTTCTACATGCTTTGTGTTCATTTGAGTAACTTGTTCTCATTTTTTAAGGTTTATATTTTCATATCACTGTTCCATAATATCATGTCTTGACAATAAGCAAACACTCATCTATTCACACTTCAGACCCGATACATCAAATTTTCTCCCATCACCATGTATTTCACCCTTCACCCTTCCCTCTGGGAACCACCATACTATTGTCTGTGTCTATGAGTTTTTCTTTGTTTGTTTTCTTGTTTGTTCATTTGTTGTTTTCAGTTTTATATCTTACATATGAGTGAAATAATATGGTTCTTAATTTTGTCTGACTTATTTAGCTTATCATGATAGTCTCAAGATCTATATCCATGTTGCTTACACATGGCAGTAGTTCATCTTTTCTTATGGCTGAGTAGTATTCAACCACGCATATGTACCACATCTTCTTTATCCAGTCACCTAGCAAAGGACACTTCTGTTGTTTCCATGTCTTGACCACTGTGAAAAATACTGCAATGAACATAGGGCTGCATATATCTTTACAAATAAATGGTTTTGAATTTTTCAGGTAGATACCCAGAAGAGGGGTTGTGGGTCACATGGTAATTCTATTCTTAATGCTTTAAAAGATTTTATTTATTTGCTTTTAGAGGGAGGGGAAGGGAAGAAAAAGAGAGAGAGAGAAGCATGGATGTGAGAGAGAAACATCTGTCGGTTGCCTCTGTACGTGCCCCAAGTGCGATGGAACCTGCAGCCCAGGCATGTGTCCTGACTAGAATCACCAGTGACCTTTCTCTTTGCAGAACGACACCCAACCAGCTGAGCCACACTGCTCAAGGCTCTATTTTCAATTTTTTTGAGTAGCTTTTATGCTAATTTCTTTAGTATCTGTACCAGTTTACATTCCCATCAGCAGTGAATAAGGGTTCCTTTTTCTCCACAACCTCTCCTACACATATTATTGCTTTTCTTGTTGATAAATGCCATCCTAACAGATGTGTGGTGGCAACTCATTATGTCTCACAATAACTCTGTGTAGATACTATTACCTCCATTTTAAAAAGAACTATCAATCTAGACCATACAAAGACTTTGAAAAATTGTTTTAAAAATTTGTTTGCTCTTCTAGATGTTAAAATAGACTATATAATTATAGGAGTCTGTTTCACACAGAAACCTAATGTTAAACTATACTATTAAATTATAACAGCTTTTCATATCACCTCTACTGAAAATAATAGGATAGATGGCCAAAAAGACAAAAATGCTTAAAGGCATTTCAAAATTGACAAATCAATTAAAAATTAAAGAGATCTTGTGGAGATCAACTTTTGAGCCTGTTCTCTCCACAAACATTTGCTCATTCTTCAAGAGGCAGGACAGGAGCTGAAAAACATGAAACTGGTATCCGTATGCTCCTCTAAGTACCAGCATATGTAATCCAAAACCTGAGAAGGAAAGAGAACTTTAGAAAATCTGGCATGTTTTAGATTTGTATGTAATAGATAATTCCTGAAAGAATACAGCATAATAAATCTGACCCCAAAAGAAAAAGAAAATCTTAATGTATCTCAGTCCATTAGGGTAATATAATTCATAAATCAAAAAATCTACAAAGCAGGTATAAGTTAATATTATATTTGTCCACCCCTCCCAGGGACTAATGGCCATTTTCAAATTATTTCAAAATCTATAAATGGTTTAAAATCATCTAAGCATATTGGTTGGTGGTTCTAGCCACCAGTAAGAAACAGTAATAAATTATTTCAAGAGAAAGATAATATCATTCTGGGCGTCAAGTGTTTTCCTCAATTGTGCATTAACAATGTATGTGACAAAAAAATCAGAAACAAATGAATATAAGACTATCTTGTCAAAAATGTTTAAAAAACACAAAAAAGAACAGATTAACAAAAGATTCACATAATGAAGTTAACAAGCACAGACCTTCAAGTAACTACGCTGAATTTGTTTAAATAATAAAAACAAGATTAAAAATCTATCATAGATATGAACATTATAACAAATAAAATTAAAAGTTCCAGAACTAAAAAATCTAAACCAACATAATTAAGTATATAATGAGTGTGTTAAGAAGTAGTTTATTCATAATTGACAAGATATTTAATAAAGTTGAAAGATAAATAGGAAGAAAATATGTGGAATGAAATAAGGGATCTGGGATGCTGACAACACCAAATACCTGTGGGGTGATGAAGCAACAGAACCTCTCTTACATTGCTGGCAAAATTACAACAAGCTATAGCCAATTTGGAATACATACTGACAGTTTCTTATAAAACTAAGCATACTGTTACCATATGATCCAGCAATTGTGCTCGTTGGTATTTCCCCAAAAGATTAGAAAATATATATCTACACAAAAACCTACACATGTATGTTCACAGAAGCTTTGTTCATGATTTCTTTACCAAACTTGGAAGCATCCAAGATGTCGTTCAGTAGATGAATGGATATATAAAGTGTGGTACATGTAGACAATGGAATAGTCTTCAATGTCAAAAATAAAGCAATGAAGCCATGAAAAGGCATGTGGAAACCTTAAATGCCTATTACTGAGTGAAAAAATTTCAATCTGAAAAGTCTATGTACTGTGTGATTTTATCTATATTAAATTCTAGAAAAGAAAAAGCTGTAAAAGTAACTTAAATAAAGGCCAATGATTGCTGAGGGATTGGGGGAAAGATGAAAAGGTGGACTCTAGAAGATTTTTAGGGCAGTAAAAATACTCTTTTAAAGTATATATACATTTAAATATATATATTTATTTTAGATACATAAAATAAATATAACATACATAAATATACATTCTAAACCTATATTTATTTCCATATAAATATGTAAATTATATAAATATTTACATCTTATATAGAAATATATATCAATATATTATAATGCATTAAAATATATTAAAATATTTTATGTATTTTATAAATATGTATTTGATATAAACACATTTATATACTATATAAGTATAAATATATTTATATTTAAATAAATATGTACCTTAAAATATATAAATGTGTAATACTTTAAATATAAATTTTGAATATGTGCATATTTTAAATATATCTATATTTTATATATAATATATAGT
>CM052541.1:108959847-108984241 GCA_028533065.1 Trachops cirrhosus | reverse complement strand
ATATTAATGTTTTATATGTTTATCGATATAAATATATTTATATAATATATTTAAATATATTGATTTCTATTAAATATACATATTTTAAATGTATCTTAAAACATATGCCATGTAAATATATTTATATTAATAAATATATAAATATATTTTATATACAGATGCTAATATATTTATATACACAGATATTATATATTGATATCTGTATATAAATATATTTATAATATATTCGAAATATGTCTATTGTATATGTGTAACATTTAAATATGTATATTTTGAATCTATATTAAAATGCATATTAAATATATTGCATATTTATATAAATATGTATTTTAATGTTTATAAATATGTATTAAAATATACATATTTAAAACCCTTAGAGCGTACCCTAATGAAAACTATGAACACTTTGGATAATTATGCTGTGTCATTGTAGGTTCATATTTTGGGGGGAAGAACATTCTGGTGAATGTTCATAATGGAGAAAGCTATGCATGTATGGAGGCATATGGAAACTTCTGTACCTTCCTCTCAAATTCTTTATAACCTAAGCTGCTCTAAAATTTAAAATCTTTAAAAAATAAACAAATGAAAGAGCTATTATAATTCATGAACAATAAAAACATATTAATAACATAATAAGCAAAGTATATGAATAATTAAAGAAAAACTAAAAAACTGTTGAAAACAAATAAAGTCATAAAATTAAAAGTTCAATGAATAAATATCATTTTATTTTGAGGCAAAATTTACATACATTTGGTTGGCAGTATATAAGTGAAGAATTCTGGATTCTATCTCTTTTGCATCTATCCTAAATATGTATTATGTAAATATTAACACATGTATACCAATTTGTTTATCACCATCCTAAAATTTTAAACTTTTAACTATGACCTAGTTGAAAGAACTAATAAATTGTATCTTGCAATTTCAAAGGAGAATTCTGAAGCTCTAAAAAATCTTTAATCTTTGTTAAAAAGAGTAATATATGACAAAATTTAGTTACATATTAATTTAAAATAAATTTCAAGTTTATATATAGGGATATGTAATGTTTGATGTCTTCTTTTGTATTTTCAAAATTGTTACAATGTATCCACAGTACATTTTGTAATGAGGTAATATGTTCTGAAGTAAGAGATCAGTAATTTCAGTTATTCTTCTTTTACTATAGCCACATGTACCTTGTTGGATCCTGATAAGTGCTCAAAATCTCTTGGTCACTGTAAGAAACGCTGTTTTCCAAATGAAAAGCAAATTGATCTATGTTTCTCACCAAGTAAAATTTGCTGCGCTGAGAGGGAATATGAAGATTAATCTTGGAAAGGAAGATGTACTTCTGGCCAAAGAAGCCAGTGTTCGCCAATGCAGAGCAATATAGAACATAATTAGAACTTCTGTAATAAATAAACACATAAACCAACGTTGCTATCTTCCTTTGCAGATGCTAATTATGTACTCAGTGAAATGAGGTAGCATCTTTCTTATTTTCTTTAGGCTAGAGATTTTGGTAGAGGCATATCATGGGTACAGTGTTCGGTCCAATTTGGGACCACTGTTGATATGTTTTGGTTCAACTAAACTTAAACAACTGGACATTTCCCAACTTAAGAATGACCTCATTAGAAATTTGATTCATAAAAATTCATACCCATAGGCTTATCAATTAATCTTTATGCCATCATCATGTTATTGATGTTAAATGACAGGACACCTAAATAATGAGATGAATGCATAAGTTACAACAGACCATGGAGATAGTCATTTGCCTTTCCTCTCTACTCTCAAGTTTCTGCTCATTCAAAAAGGCATATTAATTGGACATCATCTAATACTACTATTACTAAATTGGGTTTAAATACAATTTGAATTTTGGCTAAAGAATTTAGACTCAAAATATGAGCTCAGCATTTTCTTGCTTAGTTCTAGACGTCATAGGAAATGCATAAAAATTCTGTTATTTCGGCCTCAATATAAGCACTAGACAACACAAATACTCTCTGTAATGTTAAAAGTTAAGGAAGAAACATGGAGATGAACCTTTGTTTTTCAGTTACAAACAAAGGGTAAATCAACTTTTTACCAATATTCTACCAGATTCTCAAACATATTTGTTACTTGTCATGTTCTTTTAAACTCAATTACTAGCCCAAGATTTTTTTTTTAATCTGGTGAAGCTTGTTGGAACCCCCGCTGCCTAGGTTTCAGAAGCTGTAACTCCCCATGGCTAAGGATGAGTAAAAGACCTTGGAACCATACGCCAATAAGGAGACAAAGCTTATATTCCCACAGGGGTGCTGCCTCTGCCCCCTTTACTTCACCCTGCTTGGCCCTGGATGGATGACCAGTTAGCCAATGATGGGTAAGATTCCTCAAGAGAGGGACGACCTAAGACAGGCATGGTCATGATGGGGCCATCAGGGAAGGACTTGGGGGACTATAGAAAAAGGGAGTGATGGACCCTTACCCCTTGGCTTTGACATAGCCTGAGTCTTCATTCTGTCTGTAAGAAGTCTCCTAATCCCTTGGCAGCTTGCATCCCTCACCTGACTTAAGCCTGAAACAAAGCTGGAGGTAGGTATGGCCCTGTGAGGAAAAGGGCAGGTTCCCTGGGGCAATCAGGCCTATGTAAGAATGCATAAAATCCTGTGAAACCTGCTTTGCTAATACCCTTAATTTAAATGATAAGGGTCCAAGCATAGAATGAGTTTGTTTCCCCAAAGTTTTATGGCCCTTTAGCTATCTGACCCTGACTCAGAATAAGCCCTCAAAGTTCTTTGAATATTATCTATTGTTTGGTCATTACTGCCTGACAATGATTGAGTTTTATGTATACTCCCTGTATTCCTATGCAAATTGAACCCAATAAAAGCCCATTGAGGAACAGGCTCAAGGCCCTTCTCCTTTGAGAGATTGGCCACCTTTCCTCCCCAAGCAGATCTTGTCTTGGTAGACTTAATCTCATCTGCGGTGGATGTGGGGGAGCTCTGTGGGTGGAGTCCCTTCACAGAAGCTAATGGGAATTTCCACCTTAAAAGCTTGCACCTGGACAGGCATCATATATGCATATATGGCCACCAGAGATTTATGTGAAGTGTATCTTAGAAATATGTTCAATTCATGTGGAATGCACAAGTTAGAGGCAAGGAGGACAGCCAAAGGCTGTACTTCAGCATGGGCAAGAATCAGATCTGAGGATCAAATATAAGAATTTCAGAAGAGAAAAAAAGCTCTAGATGGGAGGACCAAATTGAAAAACTTGAATTCAATAAGACATAAGGCAAAATAATTCAGGATTTACATTAACATTTAGAGGAAAAGAATTTTTGAGGGTGGTGGTGGCATCATAGTGTAAATTGGAGCAACTAAATGGTGAAATCAGAACTCATGGAAAAATTTACAACAAACTAGGTGATAAGATATCCCCACATACATTATCATATAGATGGGAGGAGAAAATTAACAGTTTATAGGTCTTTGTGAAATCTGCATCTGTGTGGGGGAAATTAGATAAAGAAAGTGACCTTGGAGAAAAGTGGGTATGAGAACGGAAAATCCCCAGAGTGTCAGCCCCATTCAGGGGGAGGATAGCATGCCAATTTGATTACAGCAGCTACACCTGGGAGGGATTTTCTACTCTAACAATGGGTAAGTGAAGTGATAATAGGCAATGACTGACAGGGCTGAAGAAGTCCATTCCTCTGAACTCCTGATAATGGAAAGACATGGCTCCTACTAAAGAAAACTGCTGGGAGTGAGGAAAAATTGACCAGAATTAGGAAAATAGTAATGGGAAACAATTTTGCCCAGGCCTACAGTCAGTGACCGATTCATGTCCAGAATGATCATTTCTCAATATCCCAACTGATTGTGTTAATTAGGAACAAAGAACAATGTAAAAAATGCCCAGTCCTAGAGCTCTAAGCAAGGTATTGATGACATGATGTGCTTATTCAATATATTGTATTTCAGGGTGCTATGGCTTTTGTAGATGCCCCTTCCACAGCTAGAGCTCAAGTAAATTATGAGTTTAGGAAGTGTTATATCCTTTTCCTTTATCTCTCCTCAAATCCCTAACAGGCTTATAACCATAGAAGGTATTAATCAATAAGTGTTGGAAAATAATAAAACATTTATCTGAGAGATTAGCTCAGGCTTAAACAGGCAACATTTTATTAGAAATTTTATGATTTTGAATTCATATCAGTGCTGAGCTAAGAAACTCTGAGATTTCTGGAGGAAGGCATTTCTAGTTTCAATACTAGAGGGTTTACTATTGACTCATGCTATCTTGGACAAGTTACTAAGGTAGCTATCAGTTTGCTCATCTATAAATATTAATGAAAATATTTTATCATTAAGTAAATACACAGCAGCTATTATCTATATTATTTCAGTCTTCCAAATGGGAATTTTAATGTTTATTCACGTATCTCTCTACTATTTGAAGCAGTCTTTATATACACATAATACAAAACATTAAAATTGTTTTTTCTTCATTTCTATCATTCTAATACTCCAAGAATACTTCCCCTTCATGGTAGTAAGAGTAGATATGATGAAAAATAACTAAATTATTGATTCATTTTGAAGGTATAGCCAAAAGAATTTCTGGGGACAGAAAGTAAGAATGTGACTTGCAAGCCAGAGATGATCTAAGCTTTTATGTTTAGGTCATTGTAAAAATAGAGTTGTATTAAATGAGTAGGGAAAAGTGTGGGAAGTACAAGTTTAGCAAGAGTGTGACTGTTGTGAGCTCAGTTTGGGCATCTTAAGTTAGATATTTAATAGGAAATGTCAAATAGTTGAATATTTGTCCAAAGTTCAAAAAAAAGGTTATGAGATGGGGATTAAAAGCTTGGAATTGCCAACTTCTAGATAACATTTAAAACCATGAAACTGACTGAGATCTCCATGGGAATGTGTATATATAAAATTTCTAAGATTAATCTTATATCCCTGGGTATAATAAAATTCAAAGATTGATGACATGAGAAACCAATATGAGACTAATGAGTGACAAGAAAACTTAGGATTCAACTAAGTTATGTGGTACCCTGAAACTCCACTTAAAAGCAGTATCGATTATTGCTAAAAAGCCAACTAAAATCAAGACAAAAAAATGACCATTTAATTAGCATGTGAAAGTGCTTACAGACCATTACTAGAACAATTTCAGAAAAGTGAGAGAGGTACATACCTAGTTCATGGGAGACTAAGAGGCTAGCAATCTAGGAAAAAATGGGAAATTATTCTGAAGAGAAGGGCAATACATGGAACAAAAGAAATGATGTAGCTAAAGGTCAAAATAAGGTTGAAAGAATTTCTTTTTAATACTCATAATTGGAAAATGTAAAACATGAAAAGATTTAGTGAAGGAGAAAAAGAAAATATATCATTAGGCAAGAAGGATAAATCTAAAGCAAAAATGGATATGTTATCATTTTCTGGGCTCATGGGGGCTCAAAGAGTTCATCTAGACCTTCAAACTGAGGTAATTCCCACTGGTAAAACTGGGGAATGATAATTATGGAAGTTGAGGAAGTTCTCTAATGATTGCCAAAATGTTCTCAGTAAAGTAGAAAGTCAGGTCTTGAGCTAAGATTTAGAAAGTAGGTAAAACTACTCCCCAGCTACTTATACCTCAACGTTAATATAATTTTATTTGAACTCTGGTATCTTCAAAGGTGAGGAGAGGGCATGAAATAATTTTCTAAAAGAGTAGAATAGTGAAGGAACTAGAAATGCAATATGATTGCTGGAGAGCAGTAAGGGTTCCCTGAAATTAATGACAGTGAATTTATTGTGAAACCAGTTCACATGTGTGTGTTCTCTCATCATGTGGGAGTACAGACAGAGTGTAAACTGAGACAGGGCTTGTTCATTGTGAAATCTGGAAGTCCGTCACTGATTGTTGAAACTTTTTGCCCAGAGCTCAAATAAAATTATATTGACACTGAGATATAAGTAACTGGGGAGATCTCTCTAATTGTAGTACAGCTGTAAATATTCAGCTATAATAACTATAGGAATGTTTATTTAATTTTCTATTAGTTTAATTTGTTTATTCATTCATTGGACCACTCATTCAAACGTTGTTTCTACTATGTACATAAGTATCTACTGTGTACTTCACTACACAAAACACTGGTGATTTAACAGCAAACAATAAATTCTATGTTACCATCAAAAAGATACTCAAGTGAACATGTATGGAGAAGAATGAATGAAAACACATAAACTAGGGATCATGTAAGTAATTATTTATTTTTAATTATACTAAGCAATATTAACGATAATTAGCTGGCATGATGACATGACCTATATATACTAAGGCTACCATATCAAAATACCACAGAGTAGAAGGTTTAAACAGCAGAAAATTAATCCTCACAAATCTGGAGGCTGGATGGCCAAGATCAAAGTGTAGATAGGCTTATATTCTCCTGAGGCCTTTCTACTTGGCTTTGTAGATAAGTGTCTTCTTGCTATAATTTCATGAGACCTTTTCTCTGTGTGTGCACATCTCTGGTATCTCTTCCTCGTCTTACAATGACAGCAGCCCTATTAGATTAGGGCCCCATATTTATTAACTCATTTAAATTTATATACCTCTGTAAAGGCCCCATCTCTAAATACAGGCTCATTGGGAGTTGGGGCTTCAACAGAAAAATTTTAAAAGGACACAAATCTGTCCATAATAAGAACTGAAAGAATATTGAATAAAAATTACCCCCGTGCAATCAGGATATAATTTTCTAAAGAAATGAAGTTTAAGCTCTGCTCTAAAATGTGCAGAATGCAAATGTCCCATTCCTGATGCAAAATTAGGGAGCAATCTCTAAGATCACCTTCAATCATGATATCAATTGTAAGTTCAGAGATTCCAAAACCACATTCAGCTTTGATTATTCTGTAGATAGATGCACTGAACTCATTGAAAACTGTTATATTCATAATAATAATTTATTATAGTAAAATATTGTGTTGGCCAAAATGTTTGAGTTTTTTTGTTTTATAAGATGGCTCTAATAGTGCTGTTGTTATTAACTTCATTCAAAACAATTCTGTTAGATTGTACTGTGACAGCTGTCTATAAGCATACATTTTTTAAAAACTTATTGAAATTGGTGAATTTTTTGTAGTCATTTTAATATCAAAAATGGAAGAAAATGCACATTTTCAACATATTATGCTTTATTATTTCAAGAAAAATAAAAATACAACTGAGATGCAAAAAAAAAAGCCCATGTGTGCCATGACTAATCAAACGTGTCAGATGTGGTTTGCAAAGTTTCGTGCTGGAGATTTCTCACTGGACAATGTTCCATGGTTGGGTAGACCAGCTGAAGTTGATAGCAATCAAATCGAGATATTAATAGAGAACAATCAACATTTTACCACATGAGATATAGCTGACACACTCAGAATACCCAAATTAATAAAGTTATTGGTGAAAATGAAAAACGTGCTTTTTATTTTATGGAAAAAAAACTTCTCAAACTTGTTGGCCAACCCAATATATAGCTTAAATTAGCTAACAGAAAAGACACGTGGGGCACAGTCCAGGAAAAGTTCAGGTGTGGAGCTTCCAGTTATTTTTTTCTCAGTGCAGTTAGCAACATTGTTACTTTTCCTAACAACAATATGTGACAATACACACGGACTACTACCAACCGGGAAAGATTATCTGAGCTCTAGTGACCAAGGATTTTATTAGGGTTTCCTCATGTAGGTGTGGTTGACTTTTCACTTCGCTGATCTCAGTCTCCAGCCCCTCTGGAGTCTGAGTTGATACTGCATAACCCAAGCCCTCACTTTAAATCACACTGTGAGGCTATCTGGTGTGACTCAGCATTCCCATGTAAAAAAAGACACTGCTACCAGGCATGACATTCTAAAGGCTTAGAGAAGCTAGAGCATAGCTAGGCCTCTCTCAAAGCAGTGTTAAATTTTTTACAACACAACTGGTAAATGACCATTGAGTTCTAAAGTCTTTATTTTGCATTAGGAAAACTCAGAAAGAGAGAATGACAAAATAATAAGGCCTAGTTGTGATGGAATTTGGAAAAGAACCAGGGATCTTGAACCATTCTTCTCTGGTATTCTTCTATCACAGCTTTGTCTCTAAAGGGAATCCCCATAAGGGTATTAGCAGATTTCCCCAGGAAAAATGGGATGATACCTATAAAGTACTGAAAGAAAAAAAATGCTAACCCAGAATACTGTATCCAGGAAACCTGTTCTTCAGAAATGGAGAGATGAAAACCCACTCAAACAAAACTGAGGGAGATTATCACCACTATACCCACCTTGCAAGTACTAAAAGGAGTTATTTAATCTGAATTGAAAGGATATAATTTAGTAATATGAAAACATATGAAAATATACAACATCTGGTAAAAATATGTATATAGTCAATTCATAATACTGTAATACCATATATGGTGGTATATAACCACTTACCTCTAGTATAAATATTAAAGGAGAGAAACAATAAAAATAACTATAGATAAAATAATTAGTTAATAAATACATAATATGAAAAGTGGTAAATTATAATATCTAAAGATAAAAGTAGGAGGGAATAGAAGAATAGCATTTTTATATATGATTGAATTATCAGCAGAAAATGTTTTATGTAAGTCTCATAGTACTTACAAAGCAAAAACCTACAGCTGATACACAAAATAAAGAAAGAGAAGAGAATCAAAGCAAACCACTACAGAAAATCATACCAAAAATTAGGAGATGCAGCAAAAAGCAGTATGATACCAGCAGAAAAACAGACACATAGACCAATGGAACTAATAGAGAGCCCAGAGAAAAACTCTCACATATATAACAAATAGTTGACCAATAAACCAAGAATACTCACTGGGGAAACGATGGTCCTTCAATAAACTGTGCTGGGAAAACTGTAAAATCACATGCTGAAAAATGAAATTGAACCCCTATCATGCTATACAATTAACTCAATGTGGATTAAAGACCTAAACCTAAGACCTGAAACTAAAAAATTTCTAGAATAAAAAATAGGGGGAAAATGTCTTTATATTGGTCTTGGTAATAATTTTTATGTGATACCAAAAACACAAGTAACAAAAGCAAAATAAATAAGTGGGACAACATCAAACAAAAAACTACTGCAGAACAAAATAAAACAAAAATGAAAAGGCAAACTATGGAATAAAAAATATATTTACAAACAATCTGTATGATAAAAGGTTAATATCCAAATATATAAGGAATGTATGCAACTCAATAACAAAAAGAAAACAATTTAAAAAATGGGCAAAACCATTGAATAGACATTGGCCTAAAGAAGATACATGAATGACCAACACATACATGAAAATGTGTGCAACATCACTAATCATCAAGAAATGCAAGTCAAAAGTCATAAGATATCACCTCACACCCACTGAAATAACTATTATCAAAAAGACAAGAGCTAACAAGAGCTGGCAAATGTGGGAGAAAAAGGCACCCTCGTGCACTGTTGGTGGGAATGTAAATTGGTGCAGCTGCTATGGAAAACAGCATGGTGGTTCTTCAAAACATTAAAGATTTAAGGACCATATGAGCCAATAATCCCACTTCTGGATATATATTCAAAGAAAATGAAAACAGGATCTCAAAGAGATAACTGCACTCCCATGTGTATAGCAGCATCGTTCACCATGATCATGATAAGGAAACAACCCGCATGTTCATCTGTAGAAAAATTGATAAAGAAGATGTGATTGAGATATATTTTTTCTTTCTTTATTTTTTGGTCAGGCCTTGTTCTAGGGGCTGAGGATCCAGTGTGCGTCTTACTACCAGCAGGTAGTGAAGGCATCAACTATTTACATGCAACAGGTGCATGAGTGCTAGAAACTAGGGAACTGGGTGCAAAGTTGGTTCATAATTGAGTCCTTACATGAGCAGGGGATAGGGTGGAAACAAAGAGGGTCTTGGGGAGAAAAGGAGACCAGAGAGATGAAAAGTAGTTATCACAAGTTTATAGTTGCCCAGGAGAAAGTACCGGGAAGAGGCAAAAGTCACATCCAATGCCAAGGAGATGAGAGACTGCATGAGAACCTGAAAATTACACCAAGGCTGGGGTAAGATGGACAACTGATGGTGACTAGAGGGCTGGACCAGGAGGTCTTGAGAACCACAAGAAAAGAGCTAAGTGTTCCCTAAAGGGAAATATGAAACCATGGAAGAATGGTTGTGCTCACCATATATACGGATTATCATATCTATGAGAGGGGACCCCCGAAATACCCAGAATTATCTTCTGGAGATGGGCCCCTTGTACAGGCTTCCCCCACTAGGTGAGTGTTCTAGGAACCCATTTGTACCAGTGTACTAGCTGGCATTGTTAATGAGAGGCTGCGCTCAGCTTCAGTGAATTTTTTTGATGACTTTCATCGCATGTGCCCATTTCATCATGGGCGATTTACAAGCACACCTGCCCACACCACACTTAATGTTCAGCAGTTTTTGACCAAAAATGGCATGACCCCTATGCCCCACCCTCCCCATTCATGTGGTCTCTCCTTGATCAACTTCTTTTTGTTTCTCCAATGAAAAAAGTCCTCAAAAGGAAATATTTTGCTGATGTGAAAAAGTGAAACAAAAAACAGTAGAAGCACTAAAAGGCATCAAAATTGGTGAATTCAAAACCTGTTTTGATCAATGAAAAAAACATCTCCATAGGTATATTTCATCAAATGTAGAGTATTTTGGAGATGACTGAATTTTAAACATGTAAGAATAAAATTTTTTATAAATAAATTTTGGGTGTTTTGGTTTCCTTCTAGTATATAGATTATTTATTTATATATGTAGATATATATGTATACAATAGATTATTTTTTGGTCAAAAGAAGGCAATTTTGTCATTTTCAACAACATGGATAGACCTTGAGGGCATTATGCTAGGTTTAATATCGGTCAGAGAAGGATAAATACTGTATGATGTCATTTCTATGTGAAATCCAATGAAGCTGAACTAATAGAAACTGAGAGAGGAATGGAAGTTGCCCGGAACCAGGGGGTGAGGTAAATGGAGTGATGTTTGTCCAAAGGTACAAACTTCCTGTTAAAAATGAATGATTTGGAGACCCAATGCATGCTACAGTGACTATAGTTAATAATACTATATTATATACTTGAAAGTTGCTAAGGCAGATCTTAAATATTCTCACCAAAAAAAATGGTAATTATGTGAAGTGATGGAGGTGTTGACTAGTCCTATTGTAATCATTTCACAATGTATAGTTGTGTCTTAAACCATCATGTTTTATACCTTAAACTTACACAAAGTTATTTTTGAAATATATCTCAATAAAGCTGGGAAAAAATAGCAGGTTGGTGGTGGGTTGGAAGCAACCTCTGGAACATGCTCATACTACTGCTAAGCCTTGAAATCTAGATGCCTGCTCCTGTCCTTCCACACCTTTTATTCTCTTGCATCTCATCAATCCTTCCTTACTTCCAGTAAGACATGAACAAGAATGAGAGGACAAAAAAAATCATAGTTTATCACAAAAATATAAAAGTGGCATTAGTACTATCTCTGCAGATATTTAAAATAACATAAATTAAATAACCCTGTGCCAATAAGTTTGGAAATTTATTAAACTGATATATTCATTTTAAAATACAACATAAAGCTGAGAGGAAAGATTAAAAACAATTAAAAATAATGCTATAAATATTAAATAAATAGGATCATAGTTAAAATTCTTCTCAAAAGGACAGCTTTGCTGGTGAGTTCTATAAAATATTTAAAAAATAAAAATCTCTAGTACTGCTCAAAATCATTCTAAAAAGAGAAAATGAGAGGGTGTGATCTCCAATTCAATTAAGGAGACTAGAATTTTGTAAGAAATAATATACAAATTTGAAGTTAGATTTTAGAAATAATGTTTTCTTACATGGCAATTCTTGGCATCTAGTGTGAGGAGTATCTTGAGTACAGCAATAACATTCTACAGCGCTGCTCCTGCAGTGTGCAGGACCCCAGGAGATATTTCTCACATAATGCCTGTTTATGTAATTATTCGATATAAAGTAACACAAAACCCACATGCCTATATGAAGTGCAGCTGTGTATCAATGAACATTTATAGTAGTGAGTAGAGAAGACGGGTTTTCTGTATTTGCTATTGTCCAATCAGTGCTCGTGAAGACCACTCACAGTGTCCAGACAACATCGCTTCATAGCCTTTATTGTCAAATACCTGTACCTGATGAATTTCATGTCTGCCATGCACATACAAGAGACAGGTCTGCAGAGTGGCATGATTCTTTAGAACCTATTTTTATTAAAATAATGAATCTTATCATGATGTGTAACCCATTTTGCTGCCACTGAATGCTGACTTCCAGTGACTCTCCCAAATGTTATTGTGTGGTTTTGGTGGATCAATCCACTCGCCAGTTCTCCTGCTAACCAGGGCCTCACTATGGGGTCCCTAGGATGACCATCAGGCATAAAACCCGGAGCTCCCTAAGACATCTTGTCAGCACTAGGCACTGGGGGTCGGGGGAGGCTAAAGATGATGGAGAAAAAGAAGCAGTACCAGGGCTTACTCAGATGCAGCCAAGGCTTGTGGCACCTCACTCAGCTGGTTTTTCCAGCTTTAAATGGTCTAGAGAACTCCAAAAATTTCTGGAAGGCACTCCAAAGTACAGAGGTGGTGAGGAAGTGCCCTGCATTGCTCTTTAAAGAATGGGGAATGTAATATGATTATGAAAAATTCATAATTGCATTCACTTATACCTTTCTAATTCCCAGTGAGTTAAATATTTTGAATAAGTTATTGGACTTTTGTATTTCTTCTTTTATGACTCCCTTTTTCATCACCACCTCTTAATTTTGCTTAGGACTTGATATTTTTTAAAGACTTTTGTTCTTGTCCTTTATGTATATATATATTTCAATCTGTGACTATTATATGTTGTAAATATTTTATTCAGTTTTTTATTCATAAAGAAATTATAAAATTTTAGACAGTTCATTCATATTAGTTTTTGTATGTCCTTTACATCTTTTTTCTTGCTTAGAAAGGCCTTCCCTGTGATAAGATTGTAAAGTGTTTTTACGTATTTTTCATAATTTTATATACAAATATTCAACACATCTTATATACACACACATGCATATACATACATATACAAAATGTACAGACATATATATCATATTTGATTAATTTTAAAGTATATAATATAATTTATCAGAAATTATTATATGTTAGGAGACATGGGTTTCTAGACATTTTTTCTGATAGTTTTAAAATTCCATAATAATTTGTAGTTATGTGATATTAGCTACATTGATTTGAGATGATAATGAAAAACTAAACTTATACATGTGGGTCTATTGACAAATTTAACTATATTTTTTAAAAATACTATTCTTTTTTATTCCTATAACATTACAGTATGTTATACCTGGTAAGGTACATCCTTCTTCATGCTGGTTTTGAGGTTAATCTTTAGGAGATGCCTTAGATTCTATCTTTTCTACTGACAGAAATGAATGACACAACTCAGATATCACAGATATCTTTCATTCTCAAAGTTTTTTCTTTTGAAGAAAAAAGATTTTGTTATTGTACTTTTGTGCAATGATTTACCTTATGAATACCAGGTTAAATGATGTGTGATATGATTTCTTAAAATATTTAACAAGCTTGACAAACTTATCATAGAAAATTTAAAAATTCTTTTTGAAAACCATATTAGCAAATTCATTATCTAAATTATTTAATAATAATAATGTCATATATAATTTTCTAGCATTTTACACTTATAGATATTTTTACCTATGTCTCCGTTATAAGCAGTGAAAGAATTCAGAACAAAAGAAAGTTTTCACTGGGGATATTTCAAGATCATTTGATCAGAGCCTAATTACAAAGTATATAAGGCAGTCAAGAGATGAAACATTGGATTCAATTATCATTTATTAGCTAGACCCAACTGGGCAGACTACTTGATCTCTGTATGTCTCAGTTTCCACAAGTTGGAAATAATAATTATACCTTCCTTATAGGATATTATAAGAATTAAAGGAGTTAATATATATTAACTGTCCAAAACAGGGCCTACGCAGGAAATGATCAACAAATGTTAGCAATTATTATTCAACAACAAGGGATGTAAAACCCAGATAGATGAATTGACCAAAATTTTTCTTTGCAAGTCAGGAGCCTACAGAAAAGACATCAGGTACTGTAACTTCTGCACAAACACTCTTCCCAGATATGTGAGGCTACATTTCATGAAAGGAGCCTACAGTGAAGTGAAAAGTCTAAGAAGACGGAGCTTTACTCTCATGTTAGTTTCCTTTTTAATCTGTTTCTGTAACCCATGGAGCAGCCAGTATAAGCAGCCTTTGCAACGTGACCAATGTGCTGAGAGTGAGAAATATGCCCCCCAAAAGGCTTGGCTGAGCACCAAAATGTTACTTGCACTCTTTGGACTGAAGGTCACATTGAATTTAAAACTATCCACCTTCACTCTGAACTTACTCTAAGAGGGAGAACAGTTCAGAGGACCCAATTCCATTTTTGCAAATTTATTGCAGACAGAGACTGATCAACAGTTTCCTGTATAACAGTTACTGAATAACCTAGCAGTGTTCCGGATTTCTTGGTTCAGCAATTAAGCATAACAAGGTTCATTACATTTTTTATTGTTTTTTAAAAAAAGTACCTGGCTGGCATAGCTCGGTGAATTGAGCGCGGGCTGCGAACCAAAGCATCACAGGTTCGATTCCCAGTCAGGGCACATGCCTGGGTTGCAGGCCAGGTCCCCAGTGGGGACCACATGAGTGGCAACCACACATTGATGTTTCTCTCTCTCTCCTTCTCCCTCCCTTCCCCTCTCTAAAAAAAATAAATAAATAAAAATCTTTTAAAAAAATATTTATTTATTTTTAGAGAGAAGGGAAGGGTGGGAGAAAGAGAGGGAAAGAAATACCAATGTGTGGTTGCCTCTCACACACCCCCTGCTGGGGACCTGACCTCTAACCAGGCATGTGCCCTGACTGGGAATCAAACCACTGACCCTTGCTTCCTATGCGGGTACTCAATCCACTGAGTCATACCAGCCAGCACACATTTTTTATCTTTATAGAGAAACTTGACTTGCTCTCTAAAAGCAGAGAAATCTAATGTCCTTAAATTGAGCATTTCATTATTACTTCTCTTTAATGGACCATGGTAACCACCATTTCCAATAATCTTATTTAAAAAAAGCACTCAAAGCAAAGCCAAATTTACCTTGGATCTTCTGTAAAACATCCTTTTCATATAACCATAACTAAAATATCTCCTATAGACACCATCCAAATAATTCATTCTCTTATTAAAATGACTTACTATTTATTGATGGTGCCATCATTTGGCATCTCATAAATATGATAAAACACAATTATTTATCTGTGTGTGTTTGTGTATTTATTCACTGTGCAAATCTTTTATACCTATCATGTCTCTAAGATCTACATTGCCTATGACAGAAGCCAAGAAGTATTTATTTCAGTAAGAATGGAGAAGGTTTTGATAATGACCATGATCAGAGGAGAAAATGTGGTCTGGTGGCAACAGAATAAATTAGGAGACAAGAATTTCTACTACTTTGAAAATTCAGTAATTTATTTACTACTTATAACTTAAGAAACAGAAAAATAAAAGATTAAATGATCATATTTATTCCCCTTGAACCTTCTGCAGAAAATTCCCATTACTATGGAATTTTTTTAGACAGCTAGTTATTAAAAATCATAACAACCCACTGGGGATATCCTATGCCCTTTACATTCCTAAGATAAAAGTAAAGTAAAGTTCTTCACTTTTGCTCCAGGCACTGCTAAACAGGAATGTTAACTTTTGATAAACATGAATGACTGACTGTATTTATACCACTGCAGGAAAGGAAATATAAAAAGATACACTTTCTACGTTCCTCTTACTACATGACTCCATAGCTGCTGATTTGACTGACTCTCTTCAATGAAGAAGATTCTGGTCATTCTCTTCATTTTATTTTTCTTTCTGGTCCCATGGCCACAAGGTAAAATGGAAATATTATTTGAGTAGGTGAAATATCTTTCTGGAGAGAGAAGTCTGGGTTGATGTCAACTGGAGACAGTGATGTGACTGAATTAGCAAGAGAGGGTTTGTGATGGTCCCAGGACTGATTCACAAAGAAGGGACTTGTGATCTTACTAAAAAGTAAGGCTCCTGGTCAGATTTCTAATTGTGCAGGATGGTTTAAGGACTTGCTCAAATGCTTTGTTCTCAGTATGGGCTCTCTGTCCGGAAAGAAAAGTTAGATAGGATATCAAGGCATAATCATCCCGACCCTTGAGAAATAACGGGGCACTGTGTGTAATAAGGCAACAGTGAGTTTTCGCTAACAAGAATAATAGGTTTGGCTATATTCTGTTGCATCATTTATTGATACTTTGATAATTCTAATTTTTTTAATTTGGTATTTTCAACTGACTTAGAGTCTAAAAGCAAAATGGCTCTATTACCTCAGGTCCAATTACATAGCAATTAATATTAATCAGATAATAAAATGAACATGGCCATTGACTGACTGATACCTGCGTTCAGATTGGTTTTTTACCACCTATTGGCTGTGTAAGTCTATAAGGTTATTTCTATTCCTTCTGCATCAATTTTCACATCTGTTAATTAAGTATAATAATTAAGCCTACCTCATAGAATTATCATGAGGATTAATAGTATGTAAATATTCAGAGTGTCTAATATAGACTATGAGATATATGAAGTTTTTCCTAAATGTTATAATTACTTTTACATTGTATTGAAATATCTTAGAAAGAAATGTAACCATTCAGTGCCTCATTTTGGAGGAAGAAACTCTTCTTTGACAACTGGTATAGGTGACAGTGGAGGCAATATTTTCTCTGTTGAATTCCATGTGCTCGGGGTGTATACTGTCCTTTGTAAACTATTTGTACTTACCACTCTTAGGATGGATTAGCAGTCAAAAGAGTGTGTTTTGCTGGAGGTCATTAAATGAACTGTCTTGACACATTGCAGGCTATTGGAAATAGGAAAAGTATGTTTCTTATGTGTGCAAGAACACTGTATGTAGAAACACACACCCAAAGAAATAATTTCGCTAACCTTAGAAACAAAATTAAACAATCCAAACAAAACTCTAGGGACTTCTAATTCAGGAGTGGCCTAGAACTTCAGTACTTTGCTGTTTGAACCCCAGTTTCACATCTTAGCAGCACAGATGAAAGCAAGTGCTCTAAAAATAAGTCTAGCTTTGAGTAAATTTTAAAAATCAAATCCTTAAATATTTTTGATAAAAGATTCAAATGGTTGGTATTATTTTATAATTCAAATAAATTATCTCAGATGGAAATTATGAGGATTGTTACTGTAATATAGCTTTCTAACTTTAGAAAAAATTGAAATAGAACCTGGTTTTATTTTTACTAATACCAAACAAGAGTTTTTCTTTTCTTTTTTTTAATATTTTATTTAGTTATTTTTAGAGAGAGGGAGAGGGAGGGAGAAAGAGAGGGAGAGAAGCATCAAGTGTGATTGCCTTTCAAACACCCCCTACTGGGGACCTGGCCAACAACCCAGGCATGTGCCCTGACTGGGAATTGAACTGGCAACCCATTGGTTCATAGGCCAGCACTCAATCCACTGAGCCACACCCACCAGGGAAGAGTTTTTCTTAAAGTAGAGAAGACTAGTATATAAGACAATCATATTTGGATAATAAAATATTAACTCCAGTTATGTTGTAATGATTTACCATGTACCTTTTGTCCCTTGGTTTTGGGGAAAAAATTGTGAAAACCTTCATGACATTTTCTGTATCTTCAAAAACATGAGACTGGTATGTACGTGTAGTCTCATCTAAAAGCTGAAACATTTGCAATTCCTTCTTATGCATAAATATGAATTTTTATATGATATAATAGTTGTTAGCTAGAGAGAAGATATTTGTTGATTTTGTTACTAGTGGGAAAATGCTAATTTAGAATTCCCACTTAAATAATGCTATTTTTTTTTCATACTGGTGCTTGACAGCTGTCATCTTCTGTTATTTGTAAATTCCAATAAGTAATCATACATGCTTCATACCCCTCGTGTAGAACCGTGTAATTTGAAGATTTGTTTTTTAAGCTGATGAGATGTCTTTTCCTTCTGGCATCAAAGGCATAAATAACACCTCTCCAGATAATACAAATAAGGAGACATTTTAATTTATACAGTGCAACAGCGATATCACATGGCCTAAATTACTTGGCAAGAAAAACCATATAATATGAGTTCAAATATTTTTCCTTATAAAGTCTAGTTACCCAAAGTAACAAAGATTTTATGCTAACATAACTTCACTGAGAGCAGAGGGTACCAATATATTGAATTGTCAGTGCTATCACATTTGGGTCTTATACGTTAAGATTCCAGTGAAAGAGGGAAGAACACTGATCACATACCTTCTCAGCTGGTGCCTGCTCATTCACCATTATGTTTAATGCTTTCACTTTGGGAGTCTCCCTCCCTGAGTGACCCATTTAAAAATGTAAACATTCTTAAAAAGTGAAACATTAAGTTTTCTGCACATGATATGAATGAGTTCATTAGTTGGTATATTTTGTGATGATGTGGGCTTGAGTACTTTATATAGAGTAGAGGACTCAGAAAAGAAAACACGACATTCTAAGTTCACCCCTCTTCACTGTGTGTAAGGGTGGTCAGGAATGGCATAACTAGTGCTCCCAGAAACCCCTTCTTCCCTGATTAACCTCAATCATTGTACGTGTCAAAAAACTCCTCCTACCCCAGTGTCTGCTAGGATTCCCTTCATTCTTCCCATAAGATAGTGTCCTAAAGATAAAAACAAGATAGCAAGTTAAACAACATGAACTAACTTTTCCATTTTTGAATTTCAAAGCCAAAAATATTTAAGTGTTTTATTCCTTTTGAATGAGAGGAAAAATAATTAGGTCAGCAAGTAGCGATAGGGATATACGATGTGTGCTCTAAAGCACTCTGGTCTAACAATATCTATCGATTTAGAAATTCTCATGGAAAACTGAGTTTTAGCCACTACTTGTCACAACTCTATAGGAAAAAAACTGACAATGAAGCAGAAAATATCACAAAACTGTCATTTCTAGAAAAACAAATGACTTCTTAAATCTCTACTGCAGGGGAAAAAACTTAGCATATGCAGATGCTGTAATAATTTTCATGTCAATGATTGATTTACACCAAGTTCAGGATCCGAAGACACATATAATAATTCAATGATTTATATGCTTTCCTTCCTTTCTAGCAGTGAAATGTGCCATGAAAGACACAGTTTTTTGTTTTTTCAAGAGAGGCAAATGTAGATCAGAGTGCCGTGCTTCTGAAAAACAAATTGGTGTCTGCACAAAACTAAATGCCAAGTGCTGTATGTAGAAGACTGACATAAAAACAGCCTCCCTAAAAAAATAAAGCACAGTGAGTATAAGGCTTAGTAATAAAAGAAAGTGAATTATAATCTACTCTTAACACAGTATGTGTTGCTTTCTGGGTCACATGACATCATTTGAGGAACTGGGTTCCCTCCTAAAGATCTGACAATAGCTAAGGATATCGAATATATAGTGTGGTTCTGTGGAAACAAGTCATCATTTTGGATACAAGTTCTCAAGCAATTGGTAGAAAAATGCTAAATGATTCAAAACATTATTATCGGGAGTCTTTAATTCAAAGGTATTCAAACTGATAGGTACATTTCTCCAAATGAGGGAGGAGTTAAGAGATACCAACAAAATGAAACAGGATTTTCAGCAGGTCATGGATCAAGGGACCTGATTCTCTGTGAGCAGGAAGCCCTAACATTAGTTGAATCCTTCAGTTTTACTTATTCGTTTTCTTAAACAGGGAATTTAAAAAAGAGGCTATGTCTAAAAATAGGTGTACGACAATGAAAACACGAAACAGGGTGGTCTAATGAAAGTTGGAAGGGTCCCATAGCTAAGACCTAGAGAACAGGGGAAAAAAATTTAGTCTGATCACTACAAGAAATAATTCTTGTTCACTAAAAACATTAGAAACTTGATTAATAGTTATATCTTTATATCTTATACTATCATATGATTTAAAATACTTTTAGACACAGAAATGTTTTTGCTTGTCACAACATTTCTTTGAGATAATGCAGTGTTCCTGAAATATACCAGGTAAGCAAAGACTTATGTTTAAAGGCACAAACCCTGGAACCAAGTTACCGAGGTTCTAAGTCTGCAAAGCAATCGCTGTGTGATTGTTTTTAAATTAACCTGATTTGTTGAATAATGCTTAGAGAGTTTGTGAGGCCATATAGTTCATTAAGCAGTTATACATGACTAGAAAATAAGCTCCATTTTACACAATGAATACAATCAATTCAAACACAAATTTGAATACTTCCCTTTGAAATCATTAGGGCAGCTGGAGAAAGAGGGCAAAGTAAACACAGAGTTGAAAAAAGAGGCCATGTCTGAAATTCAGGAACAGACAGA
The DNA here is from genome assembly GCA_028533065.1 of Trachops cirrhosus. NCBI lineage: Eukaryota > Metazoa > Chordata > Mammalia > Chiroptera > Phyllostomidae > Trachops > Trachops cirrhosus. Next base: position 108,963,675 of record CM052541.1, on the reverse strand, counting down.
GACAATGAAAACAGGCAGTTAGAGGTGTCTGATGACCTATGTCTGTGTTTAACTACCAGCACTGAAAATGAGCTTAGGAGACAAACTTTCATTAGCTTGATCTGGTAACAAAGTAATAAATGCTTAAATTGTTATTGCTTTTTATGTGTCCCTCTTTTCACATAAAACTTTCCACATTCACTCTAGCAAGTGAGACTTTTATAAGGAGATAAAAAAGAAAATTCTATAACTCCTCAAGCTTATATAATTTATTTTCAAACTAATTTTTCTTTGGGTTTATAATCCATATTAGGAACTACTCATTCTCTTATAACCTAGACCATTAATTTCAAAATATTTCATAAATAAAGACCTCTTTTACTCCAAACCACTACAGGCTAATAACTTCAATTTAAAAAGTTTAAGGAACTATAATATGACCAGAAATAATCTGCTTGTGCAAACACATACACTCATATTTATGTGGGCATAAAGATAGGTATGTACATAGGTACATAGATAGATGGTAGATATATATACACTAGGTGTATCATTCACTATTTTACAGACATTGTTTGCCTGTATTTGTATTCACCAACCATTTCCAATCAGTTTCCTACTAGATGCTGGCCAAAAGAAAAAAAAATGGGTAACATTGGCATAGAGAGTTTTATAAAATGTCCATAAAATGAATACCTCTGAATAAAGCCATTGAGTACATAAATGAGTAATAAATAAATAAAAGGTTCCTTGTCTAATCTGCATTATTACCTAAGTCATCTGCACTGAGGTCCACTGGCCGAGCAGTCTTGCTCAAGTAGTCAGCCAAGCTTGCACTGTTCCAGCTCTGAAGTCAGAACCCAAGCACATTACTTCTAAGTTTCAAAAAGCCACAGCCACCACAGGAAGCCATCGCTTAACTGGGGAACTGGCCACCTGCTGTGGTGTCAGAAACCTCATAATCGTTATAGATACCTGATAAAGAGATCATCTGCTTAACCCTACAGCAGCTGCTGAAGAACTAACTTATCAGTGTCAATTGTAATAAAAGAGACATAACTGATAGTGATTCTTCTGCTTCAGTCAGGTGTCCCATCTCTTTCTACCACAACTGAAATTTTATTTTCTGGGTGTCCAATGTTTGTACCATGTTAGTGGATACTCCAACACGTTTCAATAAATTTAGATCTCAAATTAGAAAGCATTGAGATTTTATTCTCTTCTTTCTCAGGCGATTCCAAGAATCATTTTGCTAAATTGACTATACTGTCTTAGGCAACATTCAGTATGACCTATTTTATTAAAAAAAAAATGGAAAAGCAGAACAATAAATTTATTGTCTATCACCTAGATGCTCATTCATGGGCAGCAATTATGGATATTAGACAAATAAATTTTAAAAAGAGCAACATACATTGGCCTTGATAAACCTTCCATTTGATAATAAATTATTAAATGACTGAACTAGCAAGTAAGAAGTTAAGAAAACAGAAACCTTATAAATCAACTACTTTTCTTAGCATTTGAGAAGATTGAAATACATAAAAATAATCCATCATATTAAGAGGGAGGAGAGGGCCAAAAGTTCTCTGAGACTCTTTGATATACATACTGATTCACTGATTAGTTAGTTTTAATGACTTCTAGAAAGTAGACATAAAAACCCTAATTTTTTTCACTTTCTAAAAATTTCAATTTAATCATATACCAACTTTCAACAATTTTATAACTTTGGAAATAAACTTTTAAAATTTCTGATCATTCTAACTTATATTCAGTTTTATAAAGTTGAGAAGTTGAAATGTTGGATAACTACCATGGAATTGAACAACATTTAGCAAAACTTTTATTTTGAGAGTTGGCTGCAACAATGAATCAGAGACTTTTTCAAGATATATAGCCAGGTCTCATCCTACAAGCTAAGGAACAAAGAACAAATTTGACTTTGAGTCCCAATCAACTGTTCTTATCTTATTTGCTCCAGGGTGGGTTGGATTTTTTTATCTGACAATACGTTTAATCATGAATAGCTCATTTTGAATGTTTTTCTAGCGGCTGCTTTGTGCAAGAGAGATGGACAAGGAGGAGATAGAAGTGGAATCCTGCTAAGCATTAAATACTGTGTGTGGGCCAGGGAGACTCCAGCTTTCACACTTGAATTTGACACGAACATTGACAACTGGGACCTCCTTCTTGGTAATGTCCAGAATTACCTTTAGCAACCCAATCTTAGCTGCTATTGAATCTGAAAATAATTTATGTTAACTAGTAAATACATGAGCCTCTCAGCTAATGAAAGAAATTGATAAAGGAGTTTTAATTGGCTTCCTATTACTCACAGGGTAACAAGGAAGAGGGGTATATAGGAAAATCAGTAAAGTGCCACAGCATGAGAATGCTTTAGAAGGCATGAACACAGGGAGAGCTGATAGGAGACTATTAAAATGATCCAGGTCTACAGAGATAAAAATCTGATCTAATATAAGGAGTAGACTAGGTGTAAGACATTCTAGTAAATGCATTATTCCCAAATTATTATCTAGATATCAAATCAAACAAATACTAGTAAGACTTTAAGAGAAACTCATATTAGTGGATTGTTTGTGTTTTTAGTGTTAGAAGTATTGAATTAGTAGATATCCTCTTTATAGAGAGAGAAAGGTTAGTGTTCTGCTTCTATTTATTAATATTTTCTAGTTTACAAGGCTACAGCCACAGACTACTTGTTTGTTTGTTTGTTTGTTTTTGTGGACTTGACCATTGAGAAGTAACAGGATATAAGACAGGCTCAAAAATCTTATTTAAAACCTTCCAAAAATTCTCCATCACCCTCAGGTTAAAGTCCAGTCCCCTTATCCAGACTTAAAATACTTACTCCTCACCTTACTCCATGTATTTCATAACACAACTTCTTTCAAAGCTTCATGGTCTCCCTCATTCCAATTCTGTGCACATACAGTTCTCTCCCATTACAGCATCCTTTTTCTTCACCTGGGTTACTAATATTTTAAGTCTAATTTTAGAAATCATCACCTATAAGAAAACTTGATGAATCCCCTCCCCTTCCCTAAGTGACACACCCATTTATTCTATAATAGCACTTTATCACTCTGACCTAAGTTGCCCCTAGGTGTTTGCAGGACTCTGCTTCCCCCAAGCTATAAGTTTCATGAAGGTGAAGACTGAGTTTTTCTTATTTACTCAGGACCCATGGCAGTACCTCTTCTCTGATAATTTCTCATTAAAATGCATGGGATAAATAAATAAAGGAAAGAAAATGGGAGGAATATAGGGAAAGAGGGGAAAAGTATGAAAAATATAAAAGTAGCATTTGCTCCAGACCCCAAAGACCAGATAAATCTCTAGGCCCAAAGTCACTTACAATGAATCAATTTTTGTTTTTCAGCTAGTTGTTATCTGCAAACCATACGGTTGCTTCCTGAGCCAAGATGGGGACTGACTGAGATGTCTGGACAAGTTATGGATAGTACTGTCCCATCCATTGGCATACCTGTCTGCATCCAGAGTGCCACCATATCTGGAAATGAACATACCTTTATGAAAGGTAGAAGACAAATTTTATCCTGCTAATAAGGCATTGCTTGTTTTGGCATTCATCTGTTCCTAGTTAATATACACTCTTAGCATCTTCATGAATAAAATTAAACCATGAGTGCAACTTGGCTGTCCCTGTGCATATGTATTGATGACTTAAGCTTTAATAGAGAAAAAACATTTTGATCTTGTTTTCAAAATGTTGGAAAGTAGAGATTAAGAAAAAGTTTTTCTAGAAGTAAGAAATTTATGTGAGTCTAGGAGGTGGAGGAATAGTCCATTATAGTGATAAAG
>CM052541.1:108894356-108950298 GCA_028533065.1 Trachops cirrhosus | reverse complement strand
CAGTAAAATGACAGCAAACTCACAATTATTAACAACCAAACCTGAAACAAAAACAAAAAGAAACTAAGCAAACAACTAGAACAGGAACAGAACCACAGAAATAGAGATCACATGGAGGGTTAGCAACAGGGGAGTGGGAGGAGGAGAGAGGGGGAAAAGGTACAGAGAATAAGTAGCATGGATGGTAGGTAGAAAATAGACAGGGGGAGGGCAAGAATAGTAGGGGAAATGTAGAAGCTAAACTTATGACACATGGACATGAACTAAAGGGGGGGAATGTGGGTGGGAGAGGGTGTTCAGGGTGGAGGGGAATGAAGGGGGGATAATAGGACAACTGTAATAACATAATCAATAAAATATATTAAAAATAGAAAATTATAGACATCACCTTAAAAATCTAAATCTCCCAGATTCCTTTCATCTTGAAAAGTAGCATAAGTTATTGTATTCTGTTGTATTCCATTGGGTAATGATCTAAACCATGAAATAGCATTCTACAGCATTATTTATAAAGACAAAATAAGGAAAATAAACAAACACAAAGTTAAAAGGGGGGTTGAGAATGACATGGTGAACTCATTGGCTGTGTCACATGCAGTGTCATGGGGACATGCAGAAGCAGGACAGAGGAGAGCAGAGTCAGGAGAAGGGAAAGAGAACCAGTGGAGTATAGTAATGAACATCAAAGCAGTTAATTTTAGGAGAAGCACTGTGTATATGAGCCACAGCCCTGGCAGGGTGTTTCAAGAAGTATTAATGGCATCACATGGTTAAATTATGTCAATAAGATGATAACTGAGAAAACTGAATTTATACAAAAGCAGTAATTTGTCTTTTATGACAAAGAATTAAACCATTGTATTTCAGGATAAAGTGGCATGTGAATTTTTCAGATGCAGTTATTGAGGTCTGAATGTATTAAATGATTTATTCACTCAGTTAATGGGACAACTGAGACCAGAAACCAGAGCTGAAACTAAGGCAAGGATTCTTCTTATTCTGTTTTGATTTTGTTTTTCTGAACAAAAACATCATTAAAATATTTTCCTGATTTGTAATTTATGGATAGAAACTTCATATACATGGAAATCAAATCACTTTTTGTAATTTCTTTGGTATCTCAAATGTAATGCAGAAATTATTTTGAAGAAGAAATATGTAGAAATAAATTAAGAAGAAAACCACTTTGTTTTCTTTTTAGTGTAAAATTTGTATATTATTTTTACTATTGCTCTTAAAATTAAATCTCATAAAACCTAAGTTGTTTTACTACAAAGAATCTATAGGTTAGAAAAACAACAATGAGTCTTTATAAATCTTTATATTTTAAAAAACTGATACATTTCTATACTATAATTTTCTCCTGCTTTTTAGTCACTTAAGTTTGTTTTAGATGTAGCTATTTTACTGAAATTATTTACATTACTTCAAAAAATTAAAACAAACATATTTCTCTATGGTACATATAATTAAGTCATTTATGAGGACTCTTTTATTATATATTTTAATAGTAAAGAAAATTGAATTCAAAACAAATTACCAAAGAGGAAATAATTCTCTATTATTTCCAATGATAGAAGATTATTTTGTATGTACAAAACAGCAATGATTAAATGTCCTACAGACCTGAATAAGCAACTTTCTAGAGTCCAGTCTCAAAGAGTAAAGTCCAGAGGCATAGGCTGATACTACAAATGAGTTTCCAGCTGTGAACCACCTGGACTGAGCATCTCTTCCTTCTCAGTTACTATAGGTCAGGCAGAGATGTAACCAGAATCCCGTCATGTGTCACAGGGAAAGCTCACAGCAGCAGCTTGCCTTTCCTCAATCCAGCAGGACATGTGACTTATACATAAGTCATAACTGGTCTTCACATCACGATTTTAGTATCTGTTCATAGGTGTGTATACACAAGCTCATACACACATACACACACCTTTACCACAGTCAAAAAGTCTGCAAGAGAAAAAATATTGATTTACATATATAAAATTATATGAAAACATATTTAAGAAGAAAATGTCCTAGATGATTCTTATTACATTCTGTTTCAAAATAACTATAGTAAAGGACATATTTTATAGAGAAAGGGAATGGCTTGGCTTTATAGTTTTGATTTTTACCATATTGTCTATATTCTATGATTACATATAACTTCTGGGCATCACATCAAACAATGTTGATTAAATCTGCATTTATAATAGACCCAAATTGCCTCTTTCAACAAATGAAAGTTATACTATAAATATTCTGTCCCAATTCATTTTCAGTGCAACCCTACTACCACTGATAATAAATTTTAACCACTTTTTTTACCAGCATTTTTAACTCCTTTGTTCAACAGATGTTGAAAACTAACCTTGGATTGATTCAACCCCATCTTCTATATATTCCCTTTAGCTGTACGCTGCTGGTGAAAATGTGTGGTCCCTGATTAACCTCTAAGCATCATTCAAATCTTCTATGTTCAGCTCCTTTCCTCACTATCCAAACTGGGACCTGATACCTCCACCACACTTCTCAAGACCTCTAACCCCTCCCAACACCACCACTACTCATTCACTAGTTGGCAAGAAGATATAAAAATTCTGTCAAGCATGAGCTATTTTCTACATGTACTGCTTCACATCCATCTGCCATCCTTTCTTTCTGTCTTAGGCAGTGAACAGCTTCCTCCTTTCCAAAGCCAATCAACTACCTCTAAGAAAGGTCCATCTTCTAGTTTTTTCCCTGACACCTCAGCAATCATTTCCCTTTCTCTCATTCTCATATCTTCCATTAATCAAATGAAGCCATTTAAATTACTTTTGTTTTCTAAAAACTCTTCCTTAATCCTGTTTTCATCTAACTCTTTTCATCATGATATGGTAAATTTGTATTTTGTCAAGATGAGGAACTCATTACCTTAACTTTCATTTAGATTCCTTTCTAGGGGCTACTGTCACCTGGTTCTCTACCTGACACTGACTTTGTTGTTCTTTTGCTGAATTCTCTTTCTCCACATATCACGAAAAACTAATTATTTATAAACCCTTGGTTTTAGACCCTTAAGAGACAATATAAGGGTTTATTACTGAGCAGGAGATTGCTAGGTAGACTTACTTCTCTATCTCATGAGAACAGCCTTTGAGCAGACATGCTAGCTGTGCCTCCAGCCTGTGCTTCACAGAAGAGAAAGAGGGATGAATTTATTCATCAATGTCCATCTTCTATTGGTCAAAGGTTTTGCCTATGATGTATTTACTCTCCCACATTTCTAGGTAACACCTTCATGACCATTTAGAGGAGTCCTGTGGCATCCTACATTTCTTGTCAGAGAATTCTCTGGGACAGGAGGCAAAGGATTCAACAGCAACAAAACATCTGGATGTGGGGATGTGGTACTTTCTTCTCAGCACATTATCAGTTGTGATTAATGTTGTAAAATTCTTTTAACTCCCCTCTTAGCTAAGCACTTAAATATAGATTGTGCTTAATTCAGTGTCTAGAACATAGTGTCCAAGCACATATTTGTTTGTTTTAATTACAGTTTATAGTACATGTTATTTTGTTTTAGTTTCCGGTATACGACATAGTGGGTAGACAATCATATACTTTACAAAGTGTTCCCTCTGATATTTCAAGTACATTTTTATTGAGTGAGTTAACTAGATGGATCAAGTAGCATTTGTGTTTCTTTAGAGTTGGTTTAGAAATCTGACAGACAGATTTTTTAGTCATATTGTGTGATCTCAAACTCTCAAGTTTCTCTTTTCTCATAAATAAAATGTAGGTAATATGATTGTTTAGAGTTTTAGATGAGATAATGCATAAAAATCTTATGCTGGGGTTTGTATATCACAAGTCCATTGTTTTTAACATTTATTTTTGCGTTAACTTTTGTGAATATCAGACTAAATTCCAGTTTTAATTATTTTTCCAAATGATAAAGGTACATGTTTCTAAAAGATTAAATAGTACTTCTGATTTTTTAAAAAGATTTTATTTATTTATTTTTAGAGAGGGTAAGGGAAGGAGAAAGGGAGGGAGAGAAACATCAATGTGTGGTTGCCTCTCATGTGCCCCCTACTAGGGACCTGGCCTGCAACCCAGGCATGTGCCCTGACTGGGAATTGAACTGGCAACCTTTTGGTTTGCAGGCTGGCACTCAATCCACTGAGCCACACCAGCCAGGGCATACTTCTGATTTTTAACAAAAAGTACTTACCCCTGCTTACTATTCCCCACATTTAAATTCCATCCCTTAGTGACTTTTCCCTATTTAATCCATAATTACCCTATATTTCTATATAATACATTCACACTGCCACTTTTGATTGTTATTTTTAATTTTACATAATAGATAAGGGCTTAAAACTCAAAAAAATTTATTCAACCATCCCTAAATTTTACTTTTTCTTATGCTCTCAAGAGTTATATCACAATTTTTTAAAAATACCACTCTCCACTGAATGTATTATTATAATTAAATAATGTTCTCAGATATTAATAGCATACTGTGCTTAATAACATACTGAGAAAAACTATGATTATATACAAATTCTTCGGGTTTAATTTGGAATAACAACCATTGATATTTGTTTAGGAATTTCTTATTTACCTATTACAAAACTCTCAGAACTGTGAAAACTCCTTCAGTGTCTTCAAACATATGAAATAATCTGTCAGTCCAACTTAATTTTTGAGATCTCCCTTAGACGGCCATATTCTAATACTCCTTTCCTAAATAACTATACACTAACAATCCTAGGAATTCTAGGATTTCTTTTAATATCATACCAGGAATTCTTTTTATCTCTTCTCTCTTTTGCAATTCTTGATTCTTGGTCTCATTTCCTTCTCTTTGGTGTTTGTGTGTCGTTATTTTTTAATGGTGGATTATGCCCTCCATTAGCCTCCTGAAAGAGTAAGTAGCAAATAGATTTTTTGCAAATGTACGTGCTGGCAAATATCTTTTATTTTAACATCATCCTTAATTTATAGCATGGATGTGTATAGAATTCTTACTAGGAAATTATCTTCAATCTTTTCCAATATCTTCTCAAGTTCTACATAGTTTAGCCTGGTGTGATTTTATATAAGTGACAAGGGATAAGCTTTTCAGTATGTGAGAATACTAAATTGCATAATTATTGAAGATATAATTCTAGTCTCAAAAGCTAAAACTAATTGAGTTTTGAGGATATTTGAAACTTTATACCAATGAAAAAATACTATTTAGGATGAATACCATTTATTATGTTGTTTGATGTGACTTCACATATTTCTTTTTTACTTTTTATTTTAAAAAATTAACCCTACATAACATTGCAGAGTTCAATAAATTTCCAGGTGCGCTGCCATATATGCACTAATTGTAAACTCCTTGCTACATACGCTTTCCCCCTTTTTCACTTTCTATTAATAGTTGTATAATATTTATATATATTTACATACATATTACTTATTTATTTATGTATTTTTATTTTGAAATCATCCATCCAAATTTTTAATTTATTCAATTTTTTTCCTTTGAAAAGATTATTCAAAGGAAAGTGTTAATATACCTAGAATTCTAGACTTAGGTACTCCATGTTTTAAAAATGTAGATACAAATAACTATGAGCATATTGACCTGACTATTCTAGAAGATATATGTTCCAGATCATTTCTAAATGGAACATCAGTTCCAAAGCTCTTCTTTTAACATTATAAGATATAAAAAATAAGCAAAAGCATATATTGTAGGATTGAGGTCTCTAAAATCAGATTGGCCATAGAAAGTGTAGAATGACATGCTGACTCAGTCTGCCAGGCTTCGTCCCTAGTAGTAAAGTGAATCATTTTAAGAATTATCGAAGCTACATTTAAGGAGGAAAACACAAAAGGAATGTAAAACAAAAAATCTTTTCTCCCTAGGATTTTCTAGATATTTGGCAAAGAAAGGAGGGAAAAACAGCCTGAATGCTAAATTCAGATTGGTCACATGAGATCCGCTGTCCACATTTGTAAAATACAATACCTGTCTCATCCCTACTGAATGTTACCTAAAACAAAAACAGGGAACAATATAATTGCAGAACACTGCTTTAGAAAAACCCTTTCAGAGAATCATATTCATTAAAAATATATTTTTACTTAATATATTCCTGATTCATTTATGCCATTGCATGTGTTTATACTTTAAAGTGATGAGTATACTATTTGCATACATTACATCTCACAGAATCAATACATATATATGTACTTTGAGATTGGTCTTTGGATTCCTATTCTTCCTCTACTCTCATGAGAGTTTCCAGAATTTCAACGAGCCCTCTGTTGTAATGAACATGCAGTAGCAACAGCATCTGTAAAATCCCTGAGGTGTGACTTAAAACAGTACTGCAGATTCCTTCTGGCATGGTGATCTGTACAATGTTGTCAACCCTTGCTTTTGATCCCACTGAAAGATTAGCCATATTGTACCAGCATGTCCCCAACTTCCCACAATGCTGGTATTAGCAAGGCCTGATGTCTATCTCTGCTGCCATCTGATTGGTTAAAATTATAGCTATACTGCAATTATTTGCAAGGCTGATCATTTGCTGGGGCAGGTCATTTAGTAATGGAGTAAGAAGGGATAGGTCATCACGGTCGTGACTAAAAGGAAAAGCAATACCATCCACTATCACTAGTTAAAACTTTGAGTGTTCTGAAAGAAAGTATGGAAAGAGATTAACTTGTGCTAGTACCTCTTTGTAGTCACAACAATGAAAATGACATTTGGCAAAGAATATTTTCAAGGGTAAAATTCTTCAAAGCCTTTGGGTGTGTTCCATACGTGTTCCTGCCATGAACTGAAGGTGCTGAAGGCAGGCAGCAGCGAGGTGTACCACTCTATCAACCATACAATGTCGCTCTGTACTAACAAACACTGCTCCGCCTTCCACTCCTCCCAAACATTCTGGTCTTGGCACATCTGCTGCCAACTGCACACTGATTCAGCTGCATCAGCATATCTCAGTTTATTTGTGAGACATTCTCTTCTTCTAACTTACAGTTTCTAAGACCTCCTCTTTAGACATCCCAACCTCTCTGCTGAGCTCAGAGAGTTTCACCTCTAGGAATTCTTGAGAGGTCTGGACACCTGCAGACACCAGCTTTCACCTGCACCACTGGGGATGGGAAATTCACTAAATCTCACTGCATTTCAGAGCCAGATGCCTACGCATGAATGCAGTCGCACAGTGTTTGTTTAGCTGCTGACTGAGTCATTTGAGAATGAGTTGCAGATCTAACGATGTTTCACCTCTAAGTATTTCCGTATATCTCCTCACAGAACCAAGACATTATTATACATAGTGTTACTATCATACATTGTGTTAGTTTTCATATCTCTTTAATCTCTTTTAATCTGATACAATTTCTAAGCCATTCTTTGTTTTTCCTGACACTGATATTTCTAAAGAATATCTCATAATTATTTAAGAAGTTATTTTATAGTGTATTCATTGATTTCTATTGATTCTTCCTGATGAGTATCTGATACTTGATTTTTTTAATTTTGGCCAAGAATACAACCTACAATGCTTTTTCTAAAGCATCTTATCAAGAGGCACGTAATGTCAGTTTTCTCCATCACCAAGGATATTATCATTAATCACTTGGCTAACAAGATGTCCTCCAGGTTTCTCCCAGATAAAATAACTTAAAAAATAAATGTCTTTTGGAAACTCACGATAAGTAAGGAAAAGTATAACTCAGGGTTTTCAGAAACACAACTTTAAGTAGAAGCAATATTTCTTGATTATGAAATGTCATACTAAGTATTAAATACTTATGCTTAGAGTGGAAATAAGTTAAAGGAAATTCATCACAATAAATCTAATGGTGTATGTGCCCAATTGCTCAATTTGAAAATTTCCTAAAGAATTTGGCTCCCTGTCTTGTTAAAAGTTATATGTACAGCTTGTTTAGGCAAAGGGCCTTCATATATCAATCTGGAGTTTGCTTCTATTTGCTGCTTAAAACACAGGTATGACTTTTTCCTCTATAATCCCCATGTGACTGACAGCTACTCCTAAAAGATGAGCACATATTTCTTCCTTATGAATCTGTTTTCAAGGAACTGCCACATCATTTTAATACAATTTAATCAGAACGGGGTTATCTGGGTTGACTTCATTATGCATTCACACATTCAATCACACCAACATCACTTTTCAAATACCATCTCTTACAAATGGATGCTGTTCACTTTCTCAATAGTAAAGGCATGACATGTGATTTCCACCCATCACTGGAGACTTAATAAATCACCCAACATATTACAGTTTCACACCAAGTTAGCACCTTCATCAGGGAATGAAATTAGCAGAGCAAATCCTGGCTAATTGTGAAAAATGCTAATTACCCGCTCACCCTGTAAAATGAGGCATGAGTGATGTGTGCTGAGGCCTGCACAAAGTCACAGACACTTGGAAATGCAACACTTAAATAAAGCTGAAAACTGCGTATGCAGAGAAAAATGGAGACCAGACAGAGAGTAAAAGTATACAGCTGTTAAAGGAAATAAGAATCTGCAGGGATTTTTAAAATTTCAGTTTAGAACTATAGCAAGACCAGTGGGGACCTGGGTGACTCCAAGAATTCATTGTGACACCTTTACTTCTAGGCCTCCAGCGCAGATACCCACCTTGTATCACTGTGGGAACAAGTCTTCACTTGTTAATAGCTGGTCACAGCTGGGACAGGAAGTAGCTGTGAAAGAAGCAACCCCAGTTCAGCTACTCCAGTGCCCGGATGTCCCCATTACTGACTGGCAGCAGTCAGCTCCCTGCAGGTGAAGGTCTCTACAGAGGGGCCAGGAGCCGAGCAGGTCACAGGATGTGAATCTGCCACCATCTCCTTGCTGCTGGTCCCAGACCCACAGGTGGGAGTAGAATGGAAGGATTTATCCCTGCCTCTGTCAATCTGGTCCCCCTCTCTGGATGGGAGACTCTTCCTTTTCCCCAGAGGTGTCAGTTTGTCACCTTTCATCAGGGTGAGGCTCACATTAAGAAGGAAACATGTTCTTTCCTAATAATGCTGTTTAGGAGTATGTGTGTGTGTGTGTGTGTGTGTGTGTGTGTGTGTGTGTTTAATGTGCAACATGTATTACCTTTTCCTACTCTTTCTAGCTCCTCTAAAGTTCTGAGCAGTCATGTGACTTCTATACTACCAAGCCCAAATTAAAAAATCCAACAGTTCAATTTTTCAATTTGTCTGTTAGGTCCCATACACTAAATTTGTTATGAAGGACAATTATCACATCACATTTAATTAAAATGTTCCTGCCTAATGACTTGTGCAAGCCACTAAAGCAATTATACCATTTATAATTGCAAAGGTAACCCAGAGAAAGATATTCTTTTGTGGCTAATTTGTGTAATGATGCAAAGGTGATAAAATATTAAATCCCCAAAGAGGAATATGGAAATTCTCCAGAAGATAGATTTGTGACACAATTTAAACCATCAAACATAATAAGAAAGGAAAGAGGAAGAAAAGAGAGAAAAGCAAAAAAAAGAGAAAAGAAAAAGGACAAATCAACCCCCCAACTTCTAAATTATGTTTCAAAAAATAAAAAGAATGAATTAATAAGAAAAATGTGTTCATAACATTTCCAAAAAGTAAAATTCTCCTGTTTTTAGATTTTTCTTTTTTACTTATTATAAATAACAAATTCATAAGTAGTGATGACCACTCACTTCATTCCATGACTATTGCTCCCAGAATGGTTTACATGTTCTGATACATTATATATTAAAATCAATTGCTTGATTACAAATTTCAAGCCTGAACTTCTTCTCAGTAGAGAAAGAACATAACAGAACATATATTTTACATAAAAAAATTGCACACAGGAGATAACCTTATCCATCATTCTGTGTAAGATAATGATTTAGGCCACTTAAGAATACAGAAATAAAAATTGCAGCATTCTCTTTCAGCTGGTTTTTTCTCTGTCAACAACCTCTTCCCCTAAAAATAAAAATAAAAACTTAAAATTATAATTCCTTTAAAATAAAGAAAGGTTTTCTGTACCTACCTCAACATTTAAAACACATGCCACACAAACTCTCCATTCCAGGAAAACTGAACTTCCTATCTAAAACATTCTGTGTTTTACAAACTATGTTTTACTATCAATGTATTCCTGTGCTAAGAGCATCCTCTTTCCAAATATTCCACTTATTAAAATCCTCTTACTCCATTAAACCTGCATTGTGAAGCAGATTCTGATTCTCCTTCGGCACCAACCACTATTTATTAAGGCAATTTTAATTTACTCTGAACTCCAAGGGAATTTGTTATGTTTACATTTTAAATCATATTTTAGTTGTTTTTATGTGTCACCATCTCCTTTTAAGGATTCTCAACTTAGAAGCTTACACTCTATCAAGATTTGCCATAATGGCTCACAAATACTGGGTATTCAAAAGCTGTAGAATAAATACATCTCTGTGCCCTGTGAATTAGTGAGATTGATCTTATCCCAAAGAATCATTCAGATAGCCTTACAGAAATATAGTGTACCTGTTGATTGTAGAAAGAAACCAAGTCACAATGACAGAACTTAGAGAATAAGGATCACAAAGTCATGGATTTCAGTTTGAGAATATAATTTGATCATCTGTTGTTGACATCATTTTGTAAGTGGGAAAACAAAGTTTAAAGAAAGATGAAAGATTACACAGATGGTAAGTAGCATTTCCAGGGCTTGAACTTGAGTCTTTACATTTAATTCAGAATTTACTGGATTACTTTCAAATTAAAAATTATCTATTATTTCCAAATGTGAGAAATGATGAAGAAAAAAGCACAAGGTAAAAGTCAGTGGTCATGGAACTCTGATTTTCAGTCAGAGTATTTGTTGCCGTGTTGTGCACCCACCACACATACACAGACCAAAAAGACCCCCCCCCCCAGAGATACATCAAGACCCTCGAAATTCAGTGTAAGTGACAGGTTCTTTCTTAATGAACCTAGAGATATTGTCAGTTTCTGGGTACTATTTAAATGGGAATTTTCATTCTGAGACTTTTTTTCTTTGTTTTGTCTTTTTATTTGTTTGTTTGTTTGTTAATACAAACTCCAGGGAACTTGCTAACCACATTTTGTTCTCAATCCCTGCCTGGCAAGGCCAGGGTAAAGCTTGATCTATCATTTGTCATTTGTCATTCAGCATTCAAGGTGCACCTGGAATGAAGCTCCCTTTTCTCTAGGGGCAGTTTCATCTACAGGAGATAGAGGTATCAAGCTATCAATTCCTCAGCCATATTTGGCCAAAGGTAAATAAATGTAAATAAATACAGGTATTCAACTACTTTAATAAACCATTTCTTCCTTCTTTATACTTTCTGCTATGCTTTATGAATTTTCAGTCAATTATATACTAAAGTCATTGATGAGCTCTAAAAAACAATGATTTTTGAAACTTACTCTTATAGTACATGATAAAAATTAATAACATTTGGACTCTCAGAGCTTCACACAGCACCTCAGTCACCTAAAGATATAGGAGGAAAAACCAATGCATTTCTTCTGTATATACAAGTTCTGTCCAGAAAGTAGGCAGCCATGTAATATAAAAAATAGAGATTTATTGAAGAAGATGCAAGATACAAGAAGTATTGTACATAGAACAATGATGCCTCAGTCTCCTTCAAAGTAGGGACCTTGGGACTTACAAGGTTCCCCCAATCACCATCAGCTGCTCTGTCATATTTTCCTGAATCTCATCAATGGTCCGAAACCTCTTTCCTTTCAAAGGTGATTTTAGTTTTGGGAAAAGCCAGAAGTCACAATGTGTCCTTCTGGGATGTAGTGGGGCTGAGTCACCTGGGTGATTTGATATTTCACCAAAGCATTCAGCACTACATGCGATGAAACTTCCAGTCACCAGTTGCCCATGGTTCCTGAATCATCTGAATAGTTTCCACGGAGGAATGTTCAAGCTTAATGCAAAATTTGGTGCAGATTTTTTGTTCTACTCTTTCAGTCATTTTGAAAGTGATGACCACACAGCTCACTCAATAGCATCTACTGCTGCCCGCACTGATGTCATTGTTCAAGCATGCACATTCCAGTACACTCTCCTTGGCTGCCAGGTTACATCAATGTGGTACAAACCATTCTCGTTATATTAACAATGGTTGGACTACTTACTACTGGGCAGACCTCATATATCTTTCCACCCTGAATATGCCCAGAAATACAAGAAACACATATTTTATAAGCCTACTTTACCCTAATAGAAGAAAAATTATCTTAACAATTTAAGTATTAAGGATCTAAATGGGCTGAGATTCTGCATCAGGCAATGCTAATGATGCTAGTCCATTGCCTACTTTTGACCTTCCACATTCTTGAACTTAAGACCAGCAATTACATATGACAACTCTGTATGTGAAACTTCCTTCACAATCAGCACATCTTCCTTATATTTCCTCATGTACCATTTGACCTACTCTCCTAAGCTCATCTCAGCACTTATACCTCTTCCTTCCTTCATTTTGAATGTTTCTCCTATTCTTTTATAGGTAATTAGGTATTATAGGGAAGTAATTAATTTAGCCCTATAAAGATGAACATGATGGTTTTTCACATTTCTATAGTTTTTAGTCATCTACTCAAAAGGCATCTAAAGCTAAAGCCAAATATTTTCAAATTGAAAAAAATATAAATCTTCTCTTTATAGAATTTCTTGCATAGTTGGAAGTCAGTCATTCTTGTTCTAAATTATTTATCACTGTGAGTAGTCAAGTTTCTTATCAGGCCTCACTATCTAACAGGTCTCATATAAGTCTGCTTTTTCTTTATTCTTTAAAGTGTGTGTGTGTATATATATACATATATATGTGTATGTGTGTGTGTATATATATACATATATATATTTGGGTTGATAATGCAATTGCTAGTTGTTACAATGAAATTTGGCCTTTGGGGTCCTAATGTTGATATTTATATCTCACATCTATTTAAAAAGTCATCTTCAGTGTCCAGCTACATTTTAATGAATTAATATCTTGTAGAAAGTAAACATATGAGCCAACAACATCACTTAATAGTAAAATATATTGTTAAATAAATACATTTCTACTGGTAACTTTTAATAGAGAACTGCATTTATATCCTATAGTATATATGAAGTGAAGATACATACAAAGATATATAAGAAATATTTAAATATTTACATGTCATAGTTGTCTTAAAGATTGTACATGTAGTTTCTTATCAAGCATCACAGCAATTCATGAGTTAGGCAATACTATCCCTGTTCACAGATGAAGAAACTGGAGAGGAGCTAAAGATCTTGCCAGTGGTCAACCAGGTTGTATTACAGGTAGAGGCAAGATTAGAACTCTAACAGCCTGATTCCAAACCCCATGTCCCATATGCTATAATGCATATATTTCTGATCCCCAGTTTATTACTTGACAAGCTCAGGTGACCTCCACAGCTTCTGGATAGGTTCTGCCAACAGATATAGAAACTAAGATTTCCAAAATAAGTGCAAGCTTGCTCTACTGGAAGTCATTTACTGACTAAACAAATGCAAGGACTTTTAAAGCTCAGTGGGGCACAGAGATAAGACATAAGGATATGTATAAATAATACAAGACCGGATAGTCTATGTGACACGTATTTAGAAAATGCTAAAAGAGTTCTCTGAAAATGTTGTCAACCATTTTACTTAAACTCTTTATGTCAGAGATTCATTAAGTTGAATTTTGGACAGGTAGTAACTGAAAAATGATATGGCTGGCAGGGAGCAGGGTGAGGGTGTCATGAATCATGAGTCCCAAGAGTGAAATAATAAATAATGAGCACTTATAGTGTGTTTTCATGAAAAATGTATTAATCAAGCTGAATTGTAAAATACTTAGCAATGAAGATACCTACCTTGTGTTCTTCAAAGTATCTCCAGAACACAGGACATTTTCAATCTTTGTTAATATGTGATTAAGCTCATTAGACTAGCAGAACACTTAAAATATTTCATCTAGAAAACCTTTTATTTTTAAATTCAATACTTTTAATACTCCTTAAAATTAATTTTACAAAAGCACACTGTGGGCACAACGTTTAGCCATTTCTTCCTTTCAGTATGCTGAACACTCTCCTCAGTAACCCAGAGGGCTGGTTCATGCATTAATTCATACTTCTACAGAAAGTGGAGCTGCTATTGTATATAAATATAGATATATAGTTTTTACTCTGCTTGAGACATATTAGAAGTTCTGTGATATTGCAATAACACAGAAATTACTTTGTTGTAAGAAAAATAATTTTCAGAAACTTATTATTAAAGATTTTATTTCTTTATTTTGAGATAGAGAAGAAGGGAGGGAAAGAGAGGAGAGAAACAGCAATGTGCAAGAGATACATTGATTGGTTGCCTCTCCCACGCCCCCAACTGCTGACTTGACCCACAACCCCAGCATGTGCCCTGTTGGGGAATCAAACCAGCAACCATCTGATTCACAGGACAATGTCCAACTCATTGAGTCACATTAGTCAGGGCCAGAAACTTATTAATACCATGATTTGTGTTCCTTGTAATAGAGTTTTATTTTGTTGTTAATATGCAAGCAAATAATATTATCTAATCCACAATCTTAATAGGGAAAACAAATTGCAAAACATATCCTCATAATAGATACAAACTAAATCATGTAAAACTTAATAATATCAATTATATTCAGTAATAATTTTGTAATTGATTGATTACTGAATAATTATTTATGATGTTTTTGTTGTTGAATTCCTCTCTTGAGAGAATGTTGTCAATTCTAATATAACAGATTGGGTCAGATTTGATTGGTGCCTTAATTATTCTTCACTTACAGGTTTGGGATATTTATTTTTTCCTCATTGGCTACCTGCATAAATCCCAAAGTTAATTGACCTTATATTTGTTCTGGGTAGTTGATGAAATAACTTAGTGGTAGAACTGGAAATTGAATTTTGGGAATTAGGTAAAAGGTTGAATGTCTTCTTAATTCCCCATTAATTTTATTTGCTATTAGAAAGAATACTAGCTATAGAAGAAAGATAAAGCAGTGTATCTACTATTTTTAACTGTAGGGCTTCAGCCGGCCTCTGATCCCCTTCTATCTCTCACAGACTAAGAATGTTTTGTATTTGGTTCTTAGAAGATACTAAAAGGCTGCTTCAAACAAACCTACTTGTGATTTCTTGTTCTGACAAGGAGCAGAACAACAGAAGTGGTGTCCACCTCATCATCAATATCACTGTCAGGGAAGGAAGAGTGCCAGCGCTGAGCAGTCTGCTCAGGCCTCTCTTGGCACCAGCAAGCGCAGTGCTGACAGCTTCTTGGCTCACTGAACATTTCCAACATACCACACAAGCCATACCCTGAGGGCCTAAATGGGTTGCACCTACGTTTGTCTTGTTATTTAGCATTAAGTAGAGTCATGTATGCATAAAATGATTTAACAAATGTTCTGCAACCATTTAAGCTATTGCAATACATTCTTTAATGTAAAAATAGGACTTCAGTGGGCATCTGAGAGATGACTTTTTCCCTAGAAATATTCTCTAAATGGAATAGTAGTGGCCCAGTTAGGTAGTAACAATAGAAGGTCAGAGCTGGGTAGAAGGCTAAAATTTATCGATATTTTAAGTAGATGACAGGTGGGATTCTTAGGTATTAAAGACTCTAAATGCGTGGGCATTAGACTAGACTGTGACTTAAATGCTTGAGATATATGCTGCTCTTTTTTCCTCTTAGCTTAGTTCTCCACAGGGCAACTCATACCAATTTAGGCTAGGTTCAGGGCCATTAGTCTGGATTAGGGGGAAGATGCATCATTGACTCATGAAACTTTGATGTCTAATTTTAATGCTTTAATTTTTGCTACCAGGCAAATTCAAGGCTTTATTGAGGGTGATCCCAATCAGAGATCAATTAGTGGGTAATAACCCTATGAAATCCCAGGCTCTTTTGTAAAAAAATCACCTCCATCTCTGCAATCTTAAAGTTGCTGAAGACTTCTTCTGCAAGTGAGGGATCTGTATTTGAATGACTGTATTTTCTTATTTCTGAGATTACTAATGTGTTCTTTTTACATATCCAACAGTTCTTGATACATATCCAACTGTTTTTGTTTCATAGCCTTCTGTTTATTTCTAGAATGTTAGTCATATTTTTGAGAAGCATATTCAGTTTTATTTTAATTTCTTCTTAGATTACACTTTTATTTATGTTACCTCAGTTGTGATCTCTTATTGAGATCCATCCATTAAATTTTTTTTATGGCAGCCTTATCTGGAGAAGGAATTCCTTGGCTAATTGATTGTTTTCTCTCCATCAATCCTCCTCTTTTGTTTGCTTTCCACCCCAGGGTTCTCAAATGAGAATCAGCTCTTATATTTCTGTTTCCATGTTGTTGTCTTAAGAAAATATAACCAACCCATTAGCAGAGGCATTATGTCATTTTGCTCGGTGGTGGGATTTTCATGGCCCTTCCTTGACCCTCCAGAGATACTACTCATTACAGGCCACAGATCTTGTCCAGGGTCAAAGCCATTTTCAGCTTCCTTGTGCAGACCCAGTGCACTGTTCCCTTACAGGGGGTGGAATATTGTTAGAGCTATTCCTTGTGGAAATTAAATACAAAGATGCTATGAATCATTTCCATAGTACAACCCTACGTGCTTGCCTTTTTGAGTTACTATTCTATGTGTTTTTATTTGATTTCTTCTCCCAAGATAAAGATATTCTGCTTTAGATAAGAGTATGGTTTTTTAAATATGTATTATACTAATAATATTTCACTGTCATGTTTTGTGTTCTGAGTATGGGGACTTGGTGTGTGCTAATATAATTATCAGAAGAAAAGCATTTCTTAAAATAGATTTTTGTTGAACTTTGGACAATGTTATAGTAATTTATGTCTACTAAAAAATCCAAAGATCAGAAGGAATACAGTAAAAAAAAATATGTATCTGAGCATGAGGTTTCTAGATATAAGCATGAAAAGACATGAAAAATAATTGGTAAGATTGGTAGACAGATCCTTGGCCAGGGAGGCTCAGTTGATTGGAGCATTGTCCCATAATGGAAAGGACATGAGTTTGATTCTAGGTGGGACACATATCTGGGTTGTAGGTTTGATCCCCTGTCCTGGCACTTATGATCTCAAGTTCAGATGCATGCAGGCGGCAACTGATCAATATCTCTCTCTCACATCAATGCTTTCCCCTCTCTCCCTTCCTATCTAAAAGCAATGAAAAAAGTGTCCTTGAGTAAAGATAATACATAAATTAAATAAGTAAGTAAGTAAATAAATAAATAAATAGAATATTTTATAGTTTCAAGATATTTAACACAGACCAAAAATTTCAAATATTTTGGAACATACCTATTGGGATCAATCTATCTATTGATTAATTAATCAATCAATAGATAAATATAATGAGCATAGTTTAAGGGATTCTGAGACTTGATTTTCTGATTCTTGGTATATTTGTTGAAGAGTATAATTCTTCAACAAAAATGACATGCTCAAAATACAATTAATAAAGCACAATTCTTTATCTTGTAAAATGTTTTCAAAATAACCTCTTACTCTATAAGAATATTTTAAAGCATCATCAATTAGTTTTTGATAAAATTGTTGGTTGTAAAAATCTAGTATTACATTAAATCACTGTATTGCTTTAATGCAAACAAAAGCTTAAATTAGTAATATGAATATTTATAATGAGCCATAGTATCATGGTTGGCAGTAGACAGACATGAGCAGAGCAAGGATAATGGGATGGGTATAGAAGGTCACCAGGACAGAAAGCCCTGAGTGTCTAGCAATGAACAAAAGTGAGAAAACAAGGACCTCACCCCCAGGATAACCTTTACTCCCCTAGCATATCACAGGTCAAGAGGTTTGGACCCCCTGACCTTTCATATCTCTGCTCATGCAGTTCGGACCCTCCCCTGACCTTTCCTCCCCTGGCATGTTGCTAGTCATACAGGTTAGACTGCCTTAGAAGGGGAAAAAACAAGGGGCCTGGGTAAAGCATTAAGCCCTCAGGACAGTGAGGTTCTAACCTGCATCAAATACATAGAGGCTCAGTTGTGTTTCAGCTCTAGACCCAGAAAAGCAGCAAAACCAGACAAACAAGGCCATGGCTGACATCAGGGCCAGTTGCAATGACTAATGACCCCCTGCCCTGGAGCCAACCGATCAGTAAAGACCATAACCCTGAAAGGACACACCTGAAAAGCTGATGAATATGTTATTAGAAGCCTCCCCTAAGACCTCCGGATAAGTACCCTCAAGATGGAGGACCCAGTGCAGCTCTCTCTCTGAAGCATTCCCATGCCTTCTTCCCCCACCATCCCCCAGGTGCACTTTTCCTTGCCTCTCTTTTCCCTAAGCTTGAAGGGCCCCTCTTTCACCTCCATAACTTGTTCCCTGAGCCCAAACAGCTCAACTGACTGACTTTTTCCATGGCTCACTTCTTCTACTTCTGTGACTTTCTAAATAAAATTTTGCTTATATTTGAATCTTCCTTTCTTACCAGAACTCAAGTACTGAGGTTGCTGAACTAAGGTCCAGTTGCTGATAACATTCTGGCACTGTTTTTGCTGCCAACAGTAACAATCAATTTTTTGTTGGTTTATTCAATTTAAAATTGCAAGAACCAAAATAGGAATAATAATTTTTTCTCCATTGGAAAGACTCCATTTCTTTCAAGAATTTATGTATCGATCTTATTACTGTTAATAAAACTAACAGGAGTCCAAATTTCACTGTTGCCAGACTTGAAATTGTGCATGCCAGTTTTTTAATGAGAATGTGACACTATGTGTAAAAATTAATTTGAACCATTCCTTGACTTAATCAACAAGTATTTAAAAGCATCTATTTTGTATAGAGCATAGCTAAGTTTTAAGCGAAACACAAACTGAGCCACTCTTTTTTCTATAGCAACCACCTGTTATTTTTGTCTATACCACAAACTTTTCTTTGAGGAATTTTCTGTCTCATAGAGCACCCACACTTGCTATATCAACTTTCACTGTGTAAGGGCCCTATTAATAGTTATTAAATTAAATCATTAAACTTAATTTTTATAACATTTAAAATAGATAACAAACATAATAAATAATTTAAGAGTGTAAGAAAGAGACTATAATTTTAAGCAAATGAGAATGCCATACAATGATTACATTATATTGGATATTTAAAAAACAATTTTCTGTCTCATAGAGAACACAAGAAGTTGTTTTCCACATACAAGCTAGTAGAGAGAATGTGTCCAGCATTCAGTAAATACTTGGTGAATTTAAGTGACTAGCATTCTGAGATATTCCATTTGGGAGATTCTCAGCCACCAGGTCCTCACTTCTTCCCTCTTCTGTCTCTCCTTCAAAGCATGTGTTCTACCCTTAATAATGTCTTTGGAATATGTAGATAAAGACATGGACTTTGTTTTTTTTGTTTTGATCACATAGCATCTGCCATTACCGCACATGTCCTTCCCAGATTGCCTGTGACAGAAAATGTCACAGAGATTTTATATGTCAATATTTCTCCTAGTTGCTCCCAGTTTTATCCTTTCCCTTATCTATTTATTCAAAAATAAAACACATTTTTATAAAAGGATTGTGTTGATATTTCAAACCGTATCTTTCTTAGACGTCTGCTCTTTTCTTCTAAATATCAAGATTTACATATTGCTAAAAACAACATTCAGCCAAGTAAACTTGAAAATCTAACTCGCCTTATTAAATGACTCATGAATAGTGCAGTGGTTCATCCAGCAGCTATTGTAAGGGCACTTGAGGGTTTTACAAAATGGGCTGCTTTTATAGGAAGAAGGGTGGGGCAAGGAGGCTATCAGCCAAGGAAAAGAAAGAAATACTTTCAAGCCAGCAAATCTTTCTAGGGTTAAGGGACAAGGAAAGTTTTTATCATGCAGATTGCTTCTTCTTCCTTTGGGGGATGGATAGGCCCCATACGGCAGATTATCTCATTGGTGTTGACCAGAATATTACAGACTGGTTGATTAAGATTACATTTCTGGAGAAGTTGAAACTGCAGATGTGTTAGGTATTAAATGTAGGTTTTGTAACAGTAGGCTTCTAGCATAAGAGGTGCCACTGGGGCCTGGGAGTTTGATTAACAATATCCACATTCAGTTTTACTTTATTACTTTCATTGTCCCAAACATTTACATATCAGCAAGGCTAGTTCCCATTTAAATTGCAGGGTGAAGTTGGGATGGTAAGAAATAAAAGAGACCTTTGAGGTGGCAATAGCCTTTTGTTGGCTACTGAAGGCTCACTGTTTTAAAGAGATGTTTCAAAGGAGACAGTGGAGGACTCAGTGGTCTGATTGAATTCATTTCATTACAAAATTACATGTTTTATAATTACTCATCTTATTCAAACAGCACTCATAATAAGTACTTTCTATCCCCAAACTCTTACTTATTTATTGTCCTGCTGTTTCTTTTCTTTTAGTTGCCATGCTGAAAGAAATTAGTTAAAATTGCATGAAATGTATTATTACAGTAATCATATTTAAAATACTCTGTTGGGAAATAATGTAACTTGGTGAATACACTGATGGTAAAAACATAAATCAAAGAATAATAAGAGTTTTCTGTAAAATTAGATTCACAAAATGATGTCAAAAGTTGGTGTTCACATCATCAGTCTGGGCACTCTTAATCACCAGCATCCCTACTTAGAGATGAAATATTTCAAGTGTTAAGGTGCTTTATAAACTTACTTTTAAATAAAACAATCTTATTGGGTGAAAGAATTTTAACGTGCTTGCAGGGAACGGAATTAACTATGCATCTCCAATGTCATCTATGTGGGTTTCATGTCAAATCCTAATTCATTCACTGAAAGCATGGCTCTTGGACGTCCATCAAAATGATGTCTAGACTGAAAAGTGTAATATTGAGAAAAAACTGTCCATAAGGTAAGATCAATATCATGCACTAAAAGATCATGAGCAGAAAGTACAAAACACTGGATTACAATCCTAGCTTAGGAATTTCATAGCTACGTGACCTCTCTCATAACTACTTAACCTCTTTCTTTTTTCAAGCAGGTTCACTGCAGGGTTCTAAGAGTTAGAGATAAAGTAGCTAGGTGGATATCTGGCAGTCAAGATATGAAATGATAATTTATACCAAATTCATCATTACAAAAATTACTCTAGAAGTATATGCAATTTTTCTATCCCTTCAGTCAAAGTTCAGGCACTGAGATATTCTGAAGTTATACTTTGTTCACAAAACATTTTGCAAAACTGTTACATATTCAAGACTGCAGAATAAAGTCTTTATTTTTCAAACTAAATATAAAATAATGGGTTTCTCCATCTTATGAGCTGAATTCAGACATGGTAAACATATTATCTGAGTTACTTATAATGAAGAGTAAAAAACATGTTAAAAAGTTTGTAACTAAGAAAATCCCTCTGAACACACAGAGAAAGCTCAGTTGATTACCACAAAAACAAAAGAAGCCCCTTAAGTATTATTTGAAGCTTTCCTTAAAATAAATCTACAATGTCATTTTTGGACTGTCAACTCAATAAACATGAGTAGATTAAGAACAAATTAATGAAATTTTTAAAATGGTGAATTGAATTAATTTTGCATACATAGAAAAGTCTCTTATTTTAGAAAAGGTATTTTAGAATTAGTTCTTCTAAAGTAAGCAGGCTTTTTATAACCACATCCATACATCTACAAGCAGAAAATAAGTGGAAGCAGCTCGAGGTTAACTGGTCACGACAGTAGCACAGACCACCTGGCATAACAGGACTGCACAACATTGCGTGTTTAACGTCATTCCGTCTAGCACGAACACCCTTACCAAGTCAGATGTCAGCTCTCTGTCTGTACATTCTCTGAAGAGGCAGTCGGCCCACAACACAGGTGTCAGATATAACCTACTATTTTGGTTATTTACCTTTAGAATTAGATGTAGTCATTGGTTTAGGAAGACAGCAGAAGCCTTGACTGTGAGTGTGTTAACAGTTTAGCTAGGTAAAGAAATTTTAGGGGGATATTTTAGGATGAGTTAAGGTTAACATACCTTGACTTCTATGCTCAAAGGACGGCCAAGTCTACTTGGGAATGTGACCTGCCACTGTGTCACCACCTCACACCTGCCAGATCCTGACAACAACCCACTTTGGGGCTAATATCTTGACAAACAGCACTCACTTGTGATTTAGTTTGATATGTCTGCAAGTATTTGTGAACTCTGCCTGAAAATAAGTTATTCTTATAGGAATTTTAGAATTGAAATGATTTCCTTAGTTATGGTTATTACATACTGATCTAAAGAAACAAGGCAGGAAAAATTTTGGGCAGAATAATTTCATCGTATTGATCACATGTAAAACATTAACCATAATTTTATACTGTGCTCTTAAAAATCTGAAGAAAAGAAAAGATCACAATTACCACACTAATAAGAGCCAAGAGGAAAATTTTCTCAGGAATGACTGTGTTATATAGAAAGTTTATAGTTAACATTATAGATAAAAATTGACTGCTTTGCTATTCTTCACTTAGACCCTATAATTTTTTTTTTAAAGGGAGATTTTGGTGGTATTTTGCTAATTATGAGTCAAAATATGATCAAAAGATGGTTTTTAAAGATAAAAGAAGTCAGAAAATTTTCCTCTCTAATTTGGTCGGTTCAGTTATTCAGGCTTTAAAACCAGGAATATAAAATCTCACTATGTTATGTGAAAAGCAGTAATTTACAACTAACTGTAAAAATAAAGACATACAAATGTCAGAATTACTTTTTAAAAAAGTCTGTTATTTGAGGACCATTTAGAAAGTGAGAAGTGTATAAAAACTAAAATAGCTTGTATATAGCTTAAAGTTTCTGAAAATTAAGTTGAATTTCCCCCCTCAACTTAAATATTGATATTATATTCACATTTGAGACAAAGTTAAGGTGTATATCATGATAATCCTTTCTCAAAATCAAAGCATGATTATGTTCATTGTGTATTATAGAGTAACAACAGTGCTCACCAAATATGGCAGCTGCTTCCTCATACTTCTCTGTCTCCTAAAGTTAGTGGGCATATGAACACCCACGAACATTCAACATGGTATGACTTATTTCTTGGCCTAAGAATATAAACTAATAAGCAATACTCTAACTCTATCTTCCAAAGCCACAGTGACTCAAGAGTTCACATGTTGCAGGTGAGGAGTTTAAATATTCCCTTAGTTACTGTATGTTTGTGTTTCATTTAACATCCTCAGCTATCCTCTGGAATAGTGTTACAAGTATTTTATAAATTAGGAAATTGAGGATAGAATTTGTCAGTAAAATTTGTTGTCACTGGTATGATGGATATTGTGATTGAAAATATATGTCTTGTAATCAAACAGAAAAACATACAAGTCCTTTCTTTGCCACTTAATTCTTATGTGATCTTGGCCAAGTTAGCTAATATCTTACAATGTCAGATAACTTCAGCTGAAAACTGAGTATTATTATAGCACCTCCCTATAGGACTGTCATGGATTAAGTGACATACTACATGCTAAGCCCTTAATGTGTTATAAATACTCAATAATAGAGTGCTGTTTTTCTTATATTGTTAAAAGTCCACAGGCTGTTTGACTTTTTTTCATCTTTCACTTCCTGTATGACATCTTCTTTTCTTTCACAATTGGGTCGGGACACAGGAAAAATAAGTTTTAAGATGAGAAATTTTCTTATTTCAGAGAATCAAGTATAATTAAGTTTTCCAGTATGGCACAAAGATATAAATCCTTATGTGAATTACCCGAATAGCATTCTTTCCCTGGTGGTGGTGGTGGTGGTGATTGTTGTTGTTGTTGTTGTTGTTGTTCTTCTTCTTCTTCTTCTTTTTTAACGTGAATAATACACTTTACTATTCTTGTCTAAAAATAAAACATTACAGAATTATAGATTATGATTCTCATAGTAAATTTTTTTAGAAAATATTTGTTTTTCATCCCTTTGTCAATTTTAAAAGAGCACATTTTAAGGAAGGAAGAATTAGGTGTGATAGAAGTTCCATTATTTAGATTCTTTTCTTAAGATATCAGGGAGTCCTTGAATAACATTTGTATCTAAGAATAAGAGGTATGATAAAGGTGATCTTTCTAAAATGACTAAGACTGCCAATTGCCTAAGTATATCTTTTAATTTTCTCAAGAATAAGGTTCAAATTTTTTAGCAATGAGTATTTTTGAATTGTTCTTGAAATTGAAATCTCCTATGTCTGATTAAATTTAATTTTAAATCTCAGCTCTAGAAATTATCTATCTATCTATCTATCTATCTATCATCTTCTCTCTACCCCTCAGAGACCTAGCTTTCCTCCCACCCCAGATAATCAGCAACCCCCAAGGACACAGAAAACAGTAGTCCAGACTTGACTAATGGTCAGAATGTCTGGACCTCGGCCGGCTAAAGATAACATCTTCATCCCTGTGAGAGAAATATGGATCGGGCAGCCACCAGTAAGCACCCCAATCAGGGATCAAACTCATAACCCAGGTATGTGCCCTGACTGAGAATTGAAACCACAACCTTCTAGTATACTGGACCACACTCCAACCAATTGAACCAGAGCAGATACCATCTTGACTTAAGTTATGTTTTAGCTCCTGAGCCCTAAGGTAAAACAAACTCCCAGATACTTTCTTATGAGACCAAACAGAAGGATGTGGGAGCAAACTTCAGAAATGTGTTCAAGACCTGAAAAATGATTTATTACCCTTACCTCACATCTAACCAATCAGCTCCCAACATGACTCTGAACACCCGAACTGTCTGTGTCTTATAATTTGCTCAATATAACCTGTAACCTACACTCCATCAGGGAGTCAGGGCTTTAGAGCATTAGTTTCGGTATTGGCCTACATACTGGCCAATTCAATATTAAACTGTTTTTCGTTCTATAACGCAAACCCTTGCTCATGTATTTCTTTGGGCCAGTGTGTGCGGGCAAAGAGACTCAAAAAAATTGGGGTCCTAGTGAAAATTCTGTTGATATTTCAGGCCCACTCCCCATCTTATTCTAGCTAGAGTTAAATCAAGCTATATTCAATTTCCTGTATGATCCATATTTACTTATCTCCCTAGTCATTATATTTGCATCTTAGTGTTAGTGTTTTCCAGGGTGGGAATGTAACTCAGATAAGAATAGATTATTTTCAGGGATAAGTAGAGAAGTTGTTCAGAAAGTAAACCTGAATAGTCTGTAGAGGGAAGTCCAGGAGAGACAAGCAGACCCAAGAACTAGAGAAAGAGCGTTTGAGTATCTGGATCTAGCCTTACATGAAGTCAAAAGGATCCCATCTGAATTCCCATATATAGATGACAAATATATAATTTTTTTATTTGTAACAGTACTTATTCACAGACTTTCATTTTTTTATGTTTTTTCCCAAATGTCCTTAAGTGGGGAATTTTAAATTTAGTGTCCATAAGACTACTGGAAGAAACCTGTTAGTTACAGATTTAGGGCTGTAGTCTTAGAATTTATCAGTTAACCACTTTAGAAAAGAACCCTGGAATATGTATTTTTTAGCCAATATCTCATGTGTTTCATATACATATGAAGGTTTTCATACTTTAAGGGAGACTAGCTAGAAGGATTAATAGATTATATAATTTAATAATGCTTGAAAATCATCAATCATAATGCCGGATGCAAATATTAGGTCTCTTTTTATCCCTGTAAGTATATATTCAGTTAGTATTATTTACTAACTGGATTAGTGAAAAAATGAAATTGATGACTGTATTTTTATAGAGGCATATTTCTGACCAATACTTCTGTTTGTCTTTACCTAACACTCAATACCAGTGCACCCTAACAAATGATCATTGAAATTAATGACTTCATTTTATACCAGGCTCAGGGCAACTGTTCCAGAATCTTTGAATGTGAACTTCTACTTCTCACTGCTGAGGGCTGCCGTGGCCTATGCCATTGCACCACCTGCTCAGCAATCACTCCCAGCAGCTGCTCTTCTTGCTTTGGCACCCTCCTGCTGGCTATCTCTGCACCCCATCTGTACTTCTCCTTGGCACTGCTAAAATTGCAGCACATTTCACTCTCTGCTCCTAGACAGAGGAATTCCTCAGTCATTTCTCCTTTCAGATTTAGAAAAACCCTTTGTAGAACATCTATAGAACTGACTTTAAAAATCCCTTTTGTCTCACACTTGAAAATTTCATACTATTAATGAGTTCTTAAATTTGAGGGGGATTTGGTCTTGTTTGCCACAGCAGAAATACAGAGCTTCACAAATGCAATTTTAATGATACTTGGTGTTCAGATAATAATAATCCTAAATAATAATGATTAAAATAAAATAATTTTATTTTACATATTTATTTTTAATATCAGTGGTAGTATCTGTTTTCATAAATATTGTCACTATTGAAACATAACATTAGAGATTTATTTCAGGATTTTCTGTTGTTCTTCCCAAAGGAGAGAAACCAAATACTTAAAATAAGTCACTAACAATTTGTTTCTTAGTTATTCTTTTCTGAAAGTTAAAGCCCATATTTTCATTTAAGTTCTACATTTTAAGATCTCAGACTACTACTAGCATTGCTGCATAATCTATATAGGACAGCCTCTCCATTTCTCAGGGTTAGAGGCAACTGCGGAAGTACAAGGGAGAATGCCTTACAATACCTCCAGCTTGGTGAGTTAACCGTTCTGACTATAGGTCCAGAGGGAATGATTCACTTCCCCACAAACTATTTAGAAACTGGGGAGCTCACCTCCTCATCCAAATGTGTTTTGTACCAATAATGTACAAAGCTCATAGGTCACTCAGGGAGACTTAAAAATTTTTGTTTCATTTTGCATTTCTTAAATTGTTTAACATTTCCTAATTTCTGTCCCTCTTTCTTTTCCCTGATTTTCGAAGTGACCTGCATCTAAGAAATTTGTTGTCTCCTCAAATGAATGTGACACAATATCTGACCTGGAATATAAAAGACAAAAAGGAACTGATGAGGTGTAAGAACTGATGAGTTAAAGAAACAGTAATGGATGCAGGGTAAAAGAAAAATTGCACCTAATACTTGCTAAGGAATAATACTTGAACTGTATTCAAGACTATTGTAATAAGGGTCAAGACTAGACTATATTGCAAGAGGGAAGAGAGATTGAAGTCAACTCTCAAAACAAAAGGCAGAAGGATTTTTAAAGGCTGGCATGAGTTAAATGAAAAGTACTGGAGAATCCAGGAGGTAGGTTGGTCAGTGTGAGTAGCCCATCTGTGTTAACTAATTATTGCTTCCTGAAATTAAGATCCTACCCTCCCACAGCATCTGGGAGGCTAAGACTCTATTTTCCTGGATGGTTACAGTACAAAGGATAGTTCCCAAAGTCCTTGAAAAAGATATTCCTGGGTTATAGAAGGTCACATCTCAAGGAAGCAGAGAAAGAATTTATAATTGCAAGTTGTCTAAAGTAAATGTTCTAATGAAAGTGAGGAAAGAGGCCTGTGGTCAGGAATACCATTCAACTCATTAATATGCTTATGATTTATGTTCTTCTCTTTGTATGTATTCTACTCCATTAAATAATAATAATGGGTTATGCCTCTGCTTTTTATAAGGTTTCCAGGTAGGCAAATCTTGTTTGATTCAGCATATATTGGACATTGAAATGAGGAGAGAAGATTGGTCTCCTTATGATTTGTAACTTTTCAGACACAATTGCACTAAAAAATAACAAGTGAATTTATAATATACAATACATACACACATTATGTTTAAAAGAGACACTTTAAATAAAACAGGCTCACAAAAATTAACACTGCAGAAATCCACAACAAAAATAAGAAGTCCCATACCAATCATAGTAAGATTTATGGACAGAGTAATAATACTAGATGACATTTTCAAAAATATGTTTTGCATTTTGACAGGGCTATTTTAATACGCTGATCTTAAAATAGATGCATCAACTTTCCCTCTCTAAACACACACAGTCCAAATACCTGCACTGGAAAGGCTACAGTGACATGTATGCTTTGTGTGAGAGCAGATATGAGCACAGTTATGAGAGCACAAAGATGGGTATAGGGTTACCCAGCAGAGAACTGGGACAGACAAGGAGGCTTCCTGCAGCAGAGAACCTTAACCATTAACCTAATCTAAATATGCAACAGCAAGTCTGAGTTGCTTTCCTGACCATAAAATATGCTCAACACTTCTGTGGCTTGTTTTTGCTCTACATTTCATTAGTAATATTGAGCTGAGATACAATGAGTAATATTGAGCTGAGTTACCAATACACCAGATTATTTCACCAGACTCACTCTTCTCTGCAAAAGGCCTTTCTGACCTGCTGATGTTATTAAGTCCATTGTATGCTCTTGGTGACCAATTTACAAATTAACTAGAAATATCACCTTCACTAAAAACATGTAAGAGAGAAATGGTATTTTTATTTTTGTTTCATTTTATTTATCTGTTTTAAAATCATATGAAGTGCTAGAGGATAGCATTTGAAAACCTAGACTCTGAAGCTTAAGGGCCTGGATTCCAGTTCTGCCACTTCCTAACTCTGAGATTTTTTATTTAAACTATTTCTTAGAGCCACAACCTATTCATCTGTAAAACTGAAACAATGATAGCTCCTACTACCCAGGAATATAGTCATTTTTCTAAATGGATTAAGAAAGATTTATAAATAAATTAAGAAGGATTTTCTCCTCCCATATCAGCAGAGAAAAATGTTCCATTTCAGATCAGAGGGCGGGCAATCAACTTGATCTAGAATCGTCAGTAAAACTAAATTGTTCACCTTGCAAGAGGCTGAGGCAGCCTTCCAGATGTCCTCCGCAAATATGTTGCTCTTATTTGCTTAATATGTACCATACTCTGGCAGATATAGGATGATTCCAGTTATTCGTATAACCAGACTACTAGGAATTACTGGTTTTACTATTGATTTTGATTGCTGATTGAGGTTTTTGTCCAGGCTGTGATGATGGGAATGAGTTCAAAGTGATATGCAAAAACAGTCTTTTTTGCCTGTGGTCTGAATTTAAAATGGCCCCCAAATTTATCCCAGGCTGGACTCTCCGTCTATATTGTCAATAAGCATCCCACTCTGGAGAGAGTAATTTGTGAGACTATTTAAATCCAATAACAACAGATGGTTCACTTTTGCTCATTTGGCATATCTGCCTCCTACCTGCTGGGTCAGAAAGAAGCACTAGACACAGTCAGAGGGTCCCGGGTCCATAACTTGAAAACAGGACTATCATGGTTTTGTCTTAAGTAATTCTTTGAAGACCAAAAGGCAAGAGGTGAGTTAAAAAGGGGTTCAGATTTTACTTGAAGTACAAAAAAACTAGAAGTGTTTTTCCTAACATTTATATTCAAAATCAAATGCCTTTGCTATTTTAAGGCTGTCATTTATGGTTTGAATTTTCTGAGAGAACACTTCTTTCAGTAGTTATTGAAAAATGAACATGGCAGTTCTCGATAATGTTAGAGCTAAAAACATTACATAGTTTCCTAAGGCAAGTACCGATGCCCAATGCTATAAATAATTTTTTTTAAAAAAATGAACTCAATTGATTTCAGATAACTGGAAACACTCAGAAGAATTGCAAAATTTAGGAATTGATTTGAAGTAGAAAATAACTCCCTTTATTACTCAAGAACAGAAAATAGGTTTCACAAGGAACTGAAGTTGAGAAATTAAAACACATATATTTGCATAATTATGTGTATCAATAGGTTTTCTTGACCTTGAGATTGAGTTTGGCCAAGATCAGGTGTGTTTTATTCCCTCATCTCCCTCTGCAGCATTTGCATGTGCTGCCTGGGTTCCTACACCCAAGGCTCCTTCCCACACAACTCTTTCATGTTCCAGCTTCTACTAACTCCCTTCCCCTCATCTATTCAGAATGGGTGTGATAAATTTACTTACCATTACTGGTTACTACATTGTCCATTGTGACTTTTTTTTTAAAGAAAAGATTTTATTTATGTTTAGAGAGAGGAGAAGGGAAGGAGAAAGAAAGAGAGAGAAACATCAAAGTGTGGTTGCCTCTCACACACCCTCTACTGGGGACCTGGCCTGCAACCCAGGCACATGCCCTGACTGGGAATCAAACTGGTGAACTTTGGTTCGCAGGCAGGCACTCAATCCACTGAGCCACACCAGCCAGGTCCCTTTTCCACTTAAATTTTAGGCATGATGTTTAAGCACCTTCACTTCTGAGAAAGAAAGAGCAGACTGTTTTTGTATTTTAAGCTTCCTACAATGTCTTCCTGAACACTGAAGATAAATTACAAGTCTTTCTTTCAGCTGGATTTAGGAAAAACTGGATATAGAGGTAAAATGGAATTGGGGTAAAGGGTTTATGATAGTG
The DNA here is from genome assembly GCA_028533065.1 of Trachops cirrhosus. NCBI lineage: Eukaryota > Metazoa > Chordata > Mammalia > Chiroptera > Phyllostomidae > Trachops > Trachops cirrhosus. The sequence goes on along the minus strand of CM052541.1, from coordinate 108,919,869 downwards.
ACCTTCAAGGAGGCTGCAGTAATCCTTGCCTCTTGTTATTGACATCCTTGTGTGACGTCCTTAATGTAGTCACAACTAGTCTCAATGATCAACAGAATACCGTAGTGTGTGAACTCCCAGTCTTTGTCATAGAAGGTACTATAGTTCTAGTGCTCTCAGATCACTTTTGGGGAGTAAATAACTGCCCTGTTGTAAGAATATTCAAGCATCCTGTTGGAGAAGCTAATCAAGAGAGCAACAAAAGGGTCCCAACAAACAAAAAGAATCAATTTGCAAGTCATAAGAATGAGTCATATTTGGAAGCAGTTAAGCCACCAGAGAGATAAAGATCATTGCATTTGGTTGCAATCAATTACAGACTCTAGGCCGAAACTGCTCACTCAAGCCATTCCAGATTCCCAATTCGCAGAAATTGTGAAAGGTCATATTTATTGCTTTAAGCCAGCCAGCTTTGGTATAATTTATTTCAAGAACTAAAGACTAAAACAAATGAAATACAAGAATGTGTACTGACTTCCTTTTCAGATTACGGAAGAGAGGAAGAGCAGAATATGCCACCCCAAAAGGTACCATTTAGCATGTGGGTTGTTTTGAACAGAAGACAATTAAGACCCAGCAGACTCAGAAAGAGCTTCATGCCTCTCCATTAACTACCTAAAAAAAATTAGGGAGAACCTGTACCAGGAGGGGAACTAACACCAGAGATCACTTTTTATATCAGAAAGGTTTATCTGCATGGCAGGGGAAACGTCGCTTTACCAAACAGCTACTCTGTACTCCTCTTATGAGTTATCTTCCTCCCCTTGGAAGCCCCAGACGCCTGTACCTTTCTCCTTCGCCCAGGACGTTATGTCGATGAGAGCCTTCCGTGACTGACCACCTGTGAGTCTCATATTTTTATGGGGCTTCCATAGGTAGGAAATTTGTTTTTCTCCTGTGAATCTGTCTTATGTCAATTTAATTATTAAGCCAACAAAAGAACCTAGAGGGGACAAGGGAAAAGCTATAAATTGTAGGACAAGAGGAGAAAAATGTTCAAAGGGCTATGATATTCAGGTATTTTAGAATTCCAATTCAAAACATTACTTTGGCTTTATTCCGTATGTGACAAATGTTTGAATTTCATAGGGTCCAGAGAATTTTTAGGCGGGTGGGCCCAAGTTGCCAGGCAAGTTTAGAGTTTTTGAGGCCTTAAAGCATAGAACTTTGCAGCATAAATGCAATTTCTCTGAGTGGTGTAAATGTTACAGAAGGACCCGTTTGGGAGACCAGATACTGTTACCGAAATGATCCCCTCCCCCAGGATCTTTCTGTACTATGGCCATCCGCCAGGTGTTAGGAACTATGGCTCTCATGCCAGAGTTTGGTAAAAAGGAAAGGAAGTATTTACTCAAAAGTTGTACAGATTTAGGGTAAGGATGGAATGCCACCATTAAATTCCATAGTCCCTTTAAAACCCTCACCAACACACACAGTCCTGCCCTCCCCCTTTGCCCGGTCAGGCCAGTCTGAGAACATGCTGATCAGAACTACCCTCCTCCAGAAGAAAAAGAACAGACGTCCGCAGCTCACTTCTCCTGGTTCTCCCAGCAATCCACGCTTGGCTGGGCATATCTGCCCCAGCTCTCAGCACCATCAGCTGTGTGGCCGCAATCTCTAGTTCTTAATCCAAAACCATGTGGCACCTCTTTAAGACCCGCCAGCAAGAGTCCTTTCACCCCTTTTCTTCCAGCATGGTCTTGCATTGTCTCCCATCCCTCATGGTGGCCCAACTTTTAGTTTAAATCCCCGTCTGGAATCTTCTCTGAACCTCATTTCTGACTCCTTCCACAATCGGCTACACCTGCTAGCATGTCTGTATTCTCTGCCTTTTTTGGCTGCCATAGTTAGTCTGGGCAGGAGTGGCCCTGTGGCGTGGCCAAGCCATCTCCAAGCTCTTGCACAGGTGCTGTAACCAGGGGAGCTTCCTCCTAGTACATCAGGGGTCAAAGTCCTGCCTATCTCCCTAGTGAGCCTGCTATTGATAGGCAAAATAACCATTTTTGCATATGGGTATAAAGCTAGCATGCTGTTGACATGCAAAATAACTCCCAATGGCCCTGCTCCAGGTCTCCCATCCCCCAGCCAGGCTTGTGGGGGGCTCTCAGCCTACACCCCAGACATAAAGAGACAATCAGCCTCAAATGGACTGATTTGGCAACAGTTACTAGGTTGAATCTTGCCCTCAAGATGCTATAGCCATAATTTATACAACTGTTCTTGTACATGTATCATTTTCAAATTATATTTAGCACATAGATGCTGTTTTTTTTTCCTTTAGTTTGTTTATTATATATTTGTGTTCTAAAATGTTTGGTAGCCAACCCCTAGTTAAATAATTGATTTTCTTAAGTATTTGATACTGGCGATGTTGGCTCTTAGTTCTTGAGTTTGGCAAAGGAACAATTGAGATCTAAGAACTTCAATGCAAGAGGAATTTATTTAGCATGCAAAGTAAAAGTACACTCAAAGAGAAAATGCAAGCATGCTGCTCAGAGAGTTGCCTTGACCCTTTAGAAAGGTCACAGAAGCAGAAGATGTGAGCCAGCTGGGCTGTGTGGACTCAAGAAACAAGCTAAAGAGACAGGAGGAGGGTCCGTGGAGACAGGTTCAGGGGTCAGCCCAGGACAAGCTACCACTGCCCATTGGTCCCCTGGTTGCAATTATCCCGGGGAACCTTAGAACTCAGGAGAAAAAAAAATGAAGGTATGTACCTGAAAAAAGAAAGTATGGGCATGCTCTAGAGAGAGAGCATGCACTGGATCCTTTGTCTTAGGGCTTTTATCTGTTTGCTTTTCTTCTTTTTTAAAAAAAAAAATATTGATTTGAGAGAGAGAGGGAGAAAAACATCAATTTGTTGTTCGACTTATGTATGCTTTTATTGGTTAATTCTTGTACGTGCCCTGACCAGGGATCAAACCTGTAACTTTGGTACATTGTGATGACACTCTAACCAACTGAGCTACCTGCCCAAGACCTATTATCTGTTTTGTAAAGAGAGGAATTTTAGAGGTGGTCTCAGAGGAGGATCTCAATAGAATATTCATCAGTTTTCCAGGGGTGTGTGTGTTTGTGTATGTCTTTTAATTTGCTAGCTCATCAAAATGAGCATAGAGGGTCAGGGTTCTGGTCTCTGCTGATTGGTTGGCGCCAGGGTAGGGGGTCAATTGTCATTGCGGCTGGTCCAGATCTCAGTCATGGTATCACTTGTCTGGTTTTGTTGCTTCTCTAGGCCTGGAGCTAAAATGTAATTGAGGCCTAGATGTTAACTCCAGTTGGACCAAAACTCTGTCTCTGTGATCAACAGACCTGAGCCTTTGTTTCTAAGATCATCTGATGCTGACAAGAACTTCATTGCCCCCAGTGTTTAAAGCTTAAGGAAATGGCAGTGCAAGGGAGAACGAGGCAGGTGAGACAGGGAACTGGATGAGGCCAGTTTGAATCAGCTGTCTGTTTCAGTTTCCCTGTTCTGTTTGCCAAAGAATATTCCTGGCTTCTTGCTATCTTTCTTCAGTTTTATTTATATGCATATATTTTAACAAACATGATATGCTTATGAGCACATAAGCATATTATTCTTCAGCTATCACCCAAGGGTTTTCTGGGATAGTTCCAATCAAAAACATTCTATCATGTTGTTATATCATATGTTAGACCAATGTGTCTTGGTTTTTGGCTTTAGGGAGAAAAAAAAGCCATTTCAGATTACTTCTTACTATGCTAAGAACCTTAAACATAAAAAAGAACAATGTATGAAAATAAGAGAGATGTGAACAGAAGCAGCCAACTGGCATCCATGCTTGGGCTCACATGCAAATCAAGTTATTTTTTGCTTTCAAACACTTCCCAATTTTTTAAAAAACCATATTTGAGGCTGGATAGGAACTCTATAAGAAAACATCAATGATATAAATACAGACAGCATTGTGTTGGGTAGAGCAATGCCAGGAATTGACAGGACCAACAGATAAAACCAAAGCAATTACGTTTCCACAAACACTCAACTTGGTGTTGAATCAACACTCTTCTTGATAAACAGCAGTGTGGCAAGCATAAATGACAAATCATACATTTCCAATATATAAACCACACTAGTTTGATGAGGTAACAGAATTCTTCTCCAGCTTTCTTTTTTACAAGGTGGGAGAAAAAATAAGTTGTTTAGTAATTTGTGAGTTTTCATTCGGAGATCATATGAAACTCTCTTTCTGCAAAATGTTACATGATTTACAGATGAGCTTTGGCATGCTCCCAGCTTCATACTACCTCCTTCCAACAACAACCGAATTCTTATGGTGATCAGTGAGCGATTTTTAAATGACATTTAGTACTCCCATCCCACAGACTGTTTTCCTGGCATTCATTAAGAACTCTTTGGCAAGGCCAGAAAACTCTGTCTCAAGAGCCTCTAATCTTTCTGTTATTTTTTTATTTCACATCCCCCACCTGAGCAACACAACACAACACAGAATAGCTTGTGAGTAAACAATCTTCACCTTATTTTGTTTTGCTCCCTTATAGATATTCAGTTGACATTTCTCAGGAAAGACATAGGAAAACTTTCATTAAATAATAATATCTTCTTTCTTGCAAAGAACAAAGGCATTATGCAAAATGGAAAAAAAGAAAAAGATACAGAGACTTCATTATAAATGGTGATACACTCATATATAAATGGCTATATGTTCATGTATAAATGGCTATACACTAATATATCCAGATATTTTCCAAGTTTTCAGAATAAGTGAAAAAAATTATTTATATCTAATTTTGGAGTGATTTTTCTATTCTCACATATGATATCTGTCTGGAGGACAATGCCCTTGTTTAAAAAAAAGTTCTATTTATATATCATTATCTAGCACAAATGATATCTGGAGTATTTAGTATTTTACCATTGACTATAAAATTATTTTAGTATTTTCAGACTTTTCAAGGCAGTTAGTTGCTTCCACATTACTTTTGGACAAATTGCTATCTTGCAGATAGTTTTCTTATTGAACAGAAAGTTCCTTAGGAAAATGGACTCTTTATCTTTTTATTCCCAGAATCTCAAAGTATCTGGTATTTATAGTGCCATTTCCATAAATGCACTGTGTGCACTATATGCCAGGTAATGGATTGCAAAGCTCATGGGATTGTGTGTCTGCTTATATGTTCGGTTATTCTATGGATCCTCAATGTGTAGAAGACAGCATGGTCCATATTAATGCTGCAGTAGATATTTATTGAATGAATGCATCCCTCATGTAATAAAGCTGATAGATTGCCTCTCTTCTATGAACCATGGGGTCAACTTTTTTTTTTCAAACCTTTTGCTATCTGATCGTGGCTCCACTGAACCTAAGCTTTGCATCTTGTTCCAAATGTGGACATTTAAGAGCAGTGATGTTCATTGAAGACATTGCCTGAACCATAAACCAGAAATGCATTCACAATCATGATTTGTAATCATCACAAGCTCTAGATTTGTTCTGATTACCATGCTCCCAGGCCCTTTGTTATAAATTCCTGGCTCTCTTACAAGCACGGTTGTTGCACTGACTTCCTCAGAGAACAAAGCTTTCCCGTGGAGTGTTGTTCAAAAGCAAGAGCACACTGTACACCATATATCTGGTTCTCATCATGACTCTGAATTTTACAAACTATGGCAACTTGGGTAAGTTATACAATATCTTTGAGTGTCAGTTTACTTTTTTGAAAAATGAAATTAATAATACATGACTACTTAATAGCATCATTATCATGTTAACTAAGAGATATGTGCAGTCTTAACACCATCCATTATCATCTAAGTGTTACATGTTTCTGTGCTTTTAATAAAGGGATTAATAAACTTGGACATACTATATAATTATGAAGTACTATTATTTATTCAGATCATTCTCACAAACTTCTTGTAGCTAAGCAGATTACCATGGAGTTATACAGATCTTGAAGTACCAAGATAAGCATCTTTTATTTCATGAACTATATGACTCTTCCAAAACAACCAGACTCAGACAGTGGCCTTGTCTTTTTTAAAACTGAAGGTAGGATATTTCCAAATCTCACCTTGGAGAGTTGCCAGGCATTTCATGGATTGTCATAAATCAGGCAGCTGTGTAGAGGGATCTGTTTCTGCATTCTATTGTATCACATTGGCTTATTTATGTACACTGGTGCCACTAGTACTCTGTCTTAATTACTTACAGCATTGTAGTAAGTCTTGATACCTGATAGTATAAGTATCTAGCTTTGTTCATTTCCAAAATTTCATCCATGTTGAATCAAGCTTCTAGCAGAAAATAACTTTATGATTCATGACTTTGGGATGACCAGAATTTTTGTCAATGGGATGGACACACAAATGCATGCATGTACAATACAACTGTTAACCAGGAAGAAAGATAAACTGGACATATTTAAACTAAGAACTTTTGTTTAACAAAAGATACAATTAAAAGAGTTCAAAAAATAGGCCACAGGCCAAGAGGTGATATCTGCAATATATACATTTGAGAAATATGTCATATTAGAAACATATAGACAATTCCTGCAAACCAATAAGATACAGTCAAGCTAATTACAGCAGTGGGCAAAAGGTTTGACAAGCTTCACAAAAGATGGTATCAAAGTGGCTGATAAACTTATAGAAATATATTCAATATCAATAGTCATTAGACAAATACAAATTAAAGCTTTGATATATACAATTACACAAACATAATGGATAAAATGTTATTTTAAAAAAAGAAAAAAGGCAGTATACCACATATAGGTGAGGACATGAAGCTAGTGGAAGAAGCAAATATAAACTTTTATAATTCCTTGAAAAAATATTTTACAGTACCCACTGAAGGAAAATATATGAATACCATATGACCCAATGATTCTACTCATGTGTGTATATTCAAAAAAGCAAATAGCAAAATGGACAAAAAGACATGCATAAAATGTTCATGGAAGTTTTATTCACAAGAGTTCTAAACTGAAAAGAAAATGTTCAATAATGGAATGAGGAGGTAAATTATATTGTGTGTGTCCAATAGAATACTACATAGCTATTAACAAAAACAAGCCTCACATGCAACCTGGTTGAGTATCATAAGCCTAACCTTAAGTGGAAGAGGTTAGACACTAAAAATGTATATATTTTTAATTGTATGAAGTTTCAAAACTGATCAAACTAACCCATAGTTATGGAAATCAGAGTGGTTTTTACTCTGAAGAGTTACTGACAGTAAGAGAGAACAAGGGTCTTCTTGAGTGTGGACACCATCACATATCCTGCTTTCGGTGGTGGGTACACATGTATATATGTGTTCACAAGTTTATCAGTCTGTATGCTTAAGACTTATGTACTATACTAAATGTAACTTAGTAAGTTTTTAATTGACAAATTCCCTGAGACAAAGAAGATAAAAAGATGGAGAGCATTTTCCTTGTAGTGTCCATTCTTATGAATTCCTTGGCTGAGGCCTGGAAGGGGCTGTTCTTCATGTAAGCACTTTCTGAAACAGTCACGGTCTAACAATTTAATATATCAGAACCACCGAGGGCATGCCAGAGGGCAGTGCTCAATTCTCCTCAGTTTTTTTTTTCTCATTTTTGATCTTCCCTTGTACTAAATAGATCTTACAAATTTCCATGTTCTGTTTATATATGAATAACAATACAATATGAGATATAAAAGTAACTTTAAATCATGTATCAAGTTTCTGGTATTATTGTCTGAAAATATTTTAAGAGTTTTGGCTTAAAATTGCCTACTGTGTACAGAATAAATGAAGTGAGGACTGCTGTTAAAGTCAGTGAGGTGGTCCCTCTGTTGCTTCTGTAATGCTGCTGTTCAGAAAAGCTTCCTTTACCTCAGAACAAGCAACTGTGATTTTTAGGTTAACACAACCTACTTTGCTCCTAAATTTGCAGTCCTCCAGGTAATGGAGAACCATTTAGACTATTCCGGAGGCTTGGCTATGGTCTAGGTCCTGGGACAAATCCTGTCTTAATTCTCCAGTGAATAAGCCTCAGTCTGGGTCCCCACAGTCTCTACCCTGGGCCCACTTATTTTTCAACCCCTGCAATCTCTACTCAACCTCTAAATCATGCTCTCCACTTCTAACCTCCATATCTGCACCTTGGTTATTTCTGCAGGATTTGCTGGTTGCTACAAGCTCTATTCCTGCCATTGTCCATCCCTCAGTCCCACCTTCTAACAGTCTCTGAGGGCTCTCCCAGAGTCCAAATGAACTGTAATTTCATAAGAGTTCTGCACCAATAGTTCTGAAACCTTCATAATTACCTGAATTCAATCCTCACCCCCAAATGCTTAATGTACTACTAACACCCAGGTATCAACCTTTATCTTCATTATTCAACTCAGTTGCTTTAGTGGATATTTAACCTCATGTAAACAATGTATTCATAACATTACTTATAGAGAAAAATGTTAACAGCCTAAAATCAAACTTTAGCCAAAATTTTATTATGTAAATTAAGTCATTCATGTTATCAAAATAATGTTCATAATAATTCTAGGAAAAATAACAAACAATATTTTGTAGAAATTGTGTGCTTATGAGTAAATCTAAGTATCGAATTTATCATTGGGTAAAAAAGGACTTAAAAGACAAAATCTAAGTTGTCAGTGTCAATGGTTTAATTGATATGAAACAAGCAATTTTTTTTGGTATGTCGTAAAACTCTTTAATAGCTTTTTTGAGGTATAGTCAAGGTACATGTTAATGTATATCCATGAAAACATCATAATATTTAAGATAATGACCATACATACACACCAATCCCATAAGCTTTCCCTCAGAAAATGCAGCAACAGAAGTTACAGCCAGCCTCACAATGGGGCCTAACTTACATAATAACGCTTCAGTGAATATATACTCATATAAATGTGTGTATATATACATATATAATTATAGCTTTATATAATTGTATAAATAATGAGATAAGTATTAATGTTTACATATATTAATATATTTCAGTAATTCTTTTTATTTCATTTTTTTCTTCAACTAAGGAAAAATTGTGTCTTACTGGAGTTTTTGAGGGTTAAGTAAGAGAATAAGGTGCCTATTTCATTAACGATGTCACAATATTATTATAAATTTTGGGGTTTAAAGGTATGTGACATTTCGGAGGGGAGGAGAGAAGAAGACAAAGAAAAAGGTGGCTAAAGAATAGTAGAGGGGAGATTGTTTAATGTGCATGTTCTCTGAAAAAATTAATTTACGGAATTTGCCTGATATCAGACACATTCGGCAGTGAGCAGGGGAAGCTTGAGAGCAGTGACAAACCACATCATGTGTCTTACTCTGCACATATCGTTTAATCTGCTGTTTGGAAGTTTTCTTTAAAAACCAAACTGTTAGTCTTTTTGCTTATCACTCAGCAGGGTGGACTCAGAAATAAACTTGGCAGATTGTGAGAAAAAGGTACCAACTGAACTTAATAAGCTATACTTATTAATACTTAAAGCAACCTCTACTGTATAGAAATAAAGGAGAGGCTATATTAACTGGTTTTCCTGACTCCCAATGACAACCATTCTTAGCAGAATGATCAGATGTTATAGAATGTCTCCAAATCACATACATAACTTACTCACACCAAGATCACACCTCTTCTCTATGGGAAATAGAGAATTCAAATCTAATCTTTTTGTGTTTTTATGTTATTTTTCTGATGCTACTATAAGAAATTACTATAAACTTAGTGTTTTAAAACAACACAAATTTTAGTGTACAGTTCTGGAGGGCAGAGGTCCCAATGGCTCTCACTGGACTAAAATCATGATCAGTAGGGAGAGCCCAGGGAGATTCCACGTGCACTCCTTTCCTGCTTCCCTGCTACCCTTATTCTCTGGTGTGCACGGTCCCTTCTCTAGCTTCAAACTTGGCAGTGGCTGGTCAAGTCTTTCTCATGATTCATCACTGACACTGACTTTCTCTTTTACATTTAAGCACTTTTGTGATCACACTGAGCTCACACGGATAATCCAGGATAATCTCCCTAATTTAAAGTCAGCTGATTAGCAATTTGAATTCCATCTGCTACCTTAATTCTCTCCTGTTATAAATGTAACATATTTAACAGTTCCAGGGATTAAGACATTAAGTCTATTATTCCTCCAATTACAGTTCTTTCTTCCCCTCTTGATCCCAATGACTAATACATTAAAAGTTGTTCTGATCCTGCTAGTTTCTTTTTGCAGAAAATGCAAATATATGTAAAAGTGGTTTTTAAAACGTCTTATTACAAAACTTTATCTCAAGAGTTGACAGTAATCTAAAACTTTTGTTACTTTTCTTTCCAGGAATGACAATGAAACACTTCTTATTTTTGGCGGCTGCTGCTGGCTTTCTGCCTGTTGTGATTGTAAGAGCATTGTGAGGTTTCTGTATTTCATAATTAGTACTTCTTGGAAGAAATGAGAGCTAACTTTGTAGAAGACTTACTTCATTACAGGCACTGTTTGGGGACTCTATTACTCACCTAGTTCTCAGCGTTGCCCTGTTAGGCGAGTGCTAGTCTTAGTTCCATATTACAGAGACTCGTTAAGTACTGTAGCCAAGGTTAGATAACTAGGAAGTGTCAGAGCCTAACAGTAAACTTAAGTAGTTTGGTTCTGTGGGCTCATGCTTATTATAGTCCTTCTGGATAAATAAAAAAAAGAAACAAAACTGAGAATGTAGGGCAAGAATTATTTATTTATGATTCATGTATGTATTTTCCATGACTAAATGGGGGGGAAACACTGCTTTGTTCTGTTTACTGGGAAAAGATAATTGTTCCATTAATATCCAAACTGAGCTGTCTGATTTATAACTATAACAAGATTATAACACATCAAAATTAAATATAAAATGAATGGTGCCAAAACTAAGGAGGGGAGTATTATATAAGGATCTATTAACAATGGAGTGAATATATAAGGTCAGAATCTCACTACTCATTAAAAACAAGAACTTCAACAATCAGAAACAAATAAAACACTCACAGGTATAATAAGAAATAAGTCTCAAATATGTTGTGCTTACCCACTAATATGTACCTCTAAACACCTCAACGATGTAAAGAAAATATTACACTTTTTAATATTTCCTAAAATATTTTTATTATAAGCTGAAGTTAATAGCTTTGGTATAGAAAGTGTTTTTTATATTTTTATAAGCTAGATAATGAGGGGAACTTCGCAGCGAGGTTCCCCAGGCCGCCGCAGATGAGAATAAAGAGTCATCTAGGACACAATCTTATTGCGGGGAAAGGGGTGGCGATTCCCTCTAGTGGAAATGCCTAGAGCCCTTCTCCAACATGACTTTTATTAGGGTTGGGAAGTGCAGGGGGATTCAGAACACATGATAACTTATCAATCAATGTCCAACAAGGCTATAGTTATAAAAACTAACGCTATCTATAGATAACAATTGAAGAAACACAGAAATCTCTTCAGGATGGGGTCTGTGAGACATGCAGACGCCAGATGGTTGTAAAGGCATGTATCATGAAGTAGGGTTTCACTCCTTATGCCTTGTACTCAAATATCTGGGTTATACCGACAGGACTTATCATTGAGCAGAGCTGGCTTCAAAGGACAAAAATGTACATTTCAGGACTGATTCCCACAGGACCCTTCATGTTAGAATTGAGTCACGCCTGCCACCTGCATTATGACCTGGTTTTCCAGGGAGACTTACCAGGCCCTTTCAGAGCTTGCTCTCATAGGGCTACAACCTCCGAATCCACACAGAGCGGTCCCCAATAAGATAAGTCAGACGTGAAAGGTACTAAATATTATAAACAAAAGAAAATCCATATGCATTAGACTATTGGGGTGTTGGTTTAGATCATATCACTCACAGACTCCTCCTTCCTTCCTTCTGATTCTCTGCCCATTTACTCCCCTGATGTAGAGGGCGGATCTTCACACTTCACAGTAAGGAAAAGCTAACCTGAAGCACAGCAACCCCATTTCAGAGTGTGAGGGGCTTGAGGGTAGGGTTAGGAAGACAGTTAGCAAACCACATTTGCTTTAAGACCTAGTTAATACTACACTGGTATAGACCACTTAGCCCAAGTTCTTGGAGACAGCCTGGCCCAGGTTGTCATGTGAAAGAAGGCATCAGTATCACATACTGATATTCAATACTCTCCAAGAATGCAGAGAAAAAATGTGAAAGGGTTGAAGGAGTTGATAAAATGACATGTCTATATTTTATAGACAGATAGTTATTAGAACATTTACATGTAATTTGATAAATAATTTGCTTAGAAAATTAAGGCTTAAATATTTTAAATGAAAACATGAATATAACACAAATAGAATCCTTCAAACACATGAATCTCAGTTAAAGTAAAGAATAAGCTGTTTCAATTTGTCCCCCCTCCCCAAAATCGTGAATACTTTCCATTTTAAAACTCCAGATAGAAAGTAGATAGACTGATTGCCAGGCTTGAATGTTATTTTAAAATTCCCTTCAATGTTAAACTTTACTGGGATACTAGGCATCTAATTGGACAGATTTTTTTTTTACTGAGATATAAAGTTTTCCATGAGAATCTGGTAAATGTTACAGAATGTGGTGTTTGAATAAAAAGTATAGGGAGTGGCAAACAGGTAACTAAGCTGGTTTGATCTTGTTGAATGTAATTAGCGATTACTCTGGTGATTAGGACATGGTGCCTCAGCTCTAAAGGGTATATAGTCACGGCTTGGTAGAGCAAGCTGAAAGGGCATGCGGACAAAGGGACAGGCAAATATTCTGAGAATGTGGAAACCGTCACATTGGAATAACAAAAATAAAACCACTGAGACTAAAGCAGAGAGAAGGAGGGGAGCACGTCCTAAATAGAGCTTGGGAAGTCAGCAGGGTCTTCTTAGGCTCAGTTAAAGATTTGGTTCTTTCTAAGACTTGTGAACTGTTGAAGACTTTTAATGGGAAGGTGACTCCACTGTGTCTGTACTTTGCAATGTTTACTCTGGTTGATGACTGGAGAGCAGACTGTGAGGGACTGGATAGGGCAGTGAGAGGGAGGCTGTAGAGATGATGGGGCACGTGCTAAGTCTGGGAGGCCAGTAGAAGACCAAGCTATAGCCACAGCCAGTCCAGGTGAAGGAAGAGAACTATGAGAGTAGGAGAAAGATGAAGAGAATGTGTCATCCCTTACACTAAGAAAAAGACTATTTCTACACTGACAGCTTAGTCAAAGGACTTAGCTGCCAATAGACCAAGTAGGATGAAGATGTTTAAAGAATATATTGAATTTACAGTTTGAGTTTGTTGGTGACGTGGGGCAGTTTGGGGTTTTGTATGATGTTGAGCAGAATCACTAGCTTCTCTCCATAAGATGGAAGAGTTCTCTCCCTCATCCAGTCTGACAACCAAAAATTCCTCTAGGCATGGTCTAATGCTTAGTGGAAAGACAGGGAAGTTGGGGAGGGGGCATATCACCACTGGCACAAACCCACTGTTTAAGTGGAATAAGTGAGGAGACGGTGAATGGAAGATTATGTTACTTAAACAGCAGGGAATTATAGACAACCAGTGCTGTCAACCTTTTCAGGAATTTTGATAGGAAAAGAAAGTAAAGAGAAAGGACAATGATTGAATGGGGAAGTGACATAATTCAAGAGTTTTGTTTATTTATTTTAAGATACAAGCATCATCATCACAAATAAATGCCAGTGAGAAGGACCAAGACAAAAAAATGGTTGCAGATAAATGAAAAGATAATGAGTAATAGGAGATTTGGGGAAAGGTGGAAGAGAGTGGACTAAATAACATAGGCTGTGAAATGTGCTTTTGAAAGAATGACCTGTTTTTACTTCTTTGAGGAACTCAAGACAATTTTTCATAATGGCTGTACCACTTTGCATTTTCATTAGCTGTATAATAGGGTTATCTTTTTTCACATCATGGCCAACATTTGAAATCTTTTGTTTTTTAATAATTGCTATTCACAGAAATATTTTGGTGATACTCTATTGTACTTTTGATTTGCATTTCCCTGGTGAATAGCAAGGTTAAGAACCTTTTCATGTACCTGTTGTCCACTTCTATGTCTTCTTTGGAGAAATGTTTGTTCATATCCTTTGAGTAATTTTTAATAGGATTATTTTTTGTGCTACTGGGTTTTTGAGTCCCTTATATATTTTGGATATTAACCCCTTATGATATATATGGTTTGTGCTATTTTCTCCCCTTCTGTAAGTTACCTTTTTTTCATTTTATCATTGCCTTTGCTGGGCAGAAACTTTTTAGTTTGATATAATCCTATTTGTCAGTTTTTGCTTTTATTGTCTTCTGAACAAAAGGGGCCACATACTAAACCTGACAGGCTCGGGGGAGGCCTGTGCGGCAGCCCTGCAAACTCAGAGACCTAAAGTGACCACAGAGGGTGGTCTAAAGTTAAAAATGTTCTCAGAGCAAGCCGTGGCCAATAGTCCTGTCGTAGGCTAGAATCTGACAAAAGTCCACCTTTACCTCAATAGAGCCTCTCTGTTGTCTTTTTGCATCCACGATAACACAGCTTTGGAATGTCAGATTTCCTTTTTCGGGAGCCCTGCAACCACAGGCACCTCACCAGAGGGAGATCACAAATCCCCTCATTGTTACTGTTACCATGTTAATTGTTAACTGTCTACTCTGTTATTCCCTCCTGTGTAAAAGAAATATGTGTCCACCACTTTACTTTTTATCCAATTCCAGAGGTTTCCCTGCTCTGCTTTCTCCTGCCTCCCTAATCTCTCACCAATAGACTTCACGTAACTCACTTATGCATCCTCTTTTGATTGTAATGAATAAAATAAGGTGCATTACTGCCCTTCTCCAGAGTGTTTTCTCAATCCATTGAGGTTTTGCTTCCCTACAATTGTCATCAGTTTGGCGCAAATAAACTTATGCAAATTCTCTACAGGTTTGAACATTTCTCATGTTGATAGTCTGTGCTTGCCAAGACCAATAGCAGTGCTTTACCTGTGTTTTTGGCCAGGACTTTTATAATTTCAGATCTTACATTCAAGTCTTCAATTCATTTTGAGTTGATATCTATGTATGGTGTAGAATAAGGGTTTAGTTTAATTATTTCACATGTGGATATACTGTTTTAAATTTGCCAAGAGGACAGATCTTCTGCTAAGTGTTTCTACCCCATACAAAAAATAATGACAGTTCTAATAACGAGGGTGGGAAAAATCTTCAGGAGGTGATGGATATGTTTATGGTCTCGAAGATGGTGATGGCCTCCTGAGCGTGTACTGATCTCAAACTCACTGAGATGAATGCGTTCAATATGTACAACATTTTACATCTCAATTATACTTCAATAAAATAGTTTTAAAAACATACAAGAAAGTGTAACCTGTTCCACAGTGCCACAAAAGATTTAACTTAAGTCGGAAGAGAAGATGAAGCAGCTGCCCTCTGATAGCTTCTCTTCACTGGAGAAAGTGAGACATATTGGGAGAGGCAGGCATTACTGGGGTGGAGTGCACAAGTTCTGCGATAACATTGTGGAGAGAGACAGTGTGACATAAGCAGATAAGTGAGTAAAACTGATGAGCAGAATTAAAGGATAACTTGAGATCAGACATTCTGATAATGGGTGATACCAGTATTAGTTATGTTCTGATATCTTTTGGCCAATACTCAGCTGACTTAATGCAGGCAGGGAAATTTTTGGTCCCATCCAAAGGTGGGGTGTTCCTCTAACGGGGAGGGCAGGCAAAGGATTCAATCTTTTAGCAAGTCATTGTTGAAATGAGGGCATGTGGGTAGAAAAGCAAGGGAAAATAGAAAAAATAAAGAATGAGCTTGATGGCTGATGGAATGCCTGAACTTAGCAACTGGGAAGAACAGGGAATCATGGTCAGACAGTGGAATGCTTGATCAGGTGACCAAGTATGGAGCTATGGCCTTTAGGAATGATCGTGAGATATGGACTTTGACTGCCAAGGTGGAGAACTGAAGAGGCTTGTAAAACAGGTTTAAGAGAGGAAGAATGACCTAAGAATGATCTGTGTGGATGCTGAGTCCCTCAAGTGGACGAAGTCATTAGGTGGACAAAATGAATTTGTTTCAGGAGACCCAATGTCTATAATAAGAGAAAAGGACAAGAAAATTATTATAGGAGAGTAAATATTCAGGGATGAGGAGCTAGCACTAAGTGCTGTTAGTTTTACCAGAGAAGGGTTTTCCAGAGGAGCAAGGAGAGTTATAATCTGTCAATGAGAAGAGGATGCTTATGAGTCGCCAACCTCTCCTCTAGCATAGACCAGAGCCACCTGCAATATGAATGGAAAATAGCACCAAAATAGTGTGTTTCTGAGAAAATAATGTCCCCATGGAACAGCTTCTATGTAGGTCTTCTGAATTTCCATACTTACACGCCTTTTCTCTATACCCCAAAACTGGTGTTAGGAAATAAAGGACATTAACTATTCCTATATTTGAAAAAGGTATGACACTGGATCCTATCTATTCAGAAACTATATTCATAGTCCCATGGTAATTGAGGAATAAATAGATATCACTCAAATCACACTATATAAGTTTTATCACTATTTTAAGAATATGAATTATATGTGATATATCATAAACACAGAAAAGCTGCTCTTTATTGCAATTAATGTTAACCTAAAATATTAAGGAGTTATTTTTCTTCTTAGTGAGTTGTAAGATAAAAGGTAAACACATTTTTTGTTCATGTAAATTCTAGATTATAACTGATTTGAATCCTATTTTATATTTACAGATGTAAACATTAATGTTTTCTCATACAAATAAGACAAAGATGTACAATCTGAGTTAAAGAGACTTGAATCTTTGTACTTGTAGTGAATCTCTTACTTAGGTTCTCCTAGATGCAGACCTTTAAACAGGAATTCAAGTGTAAGTGGTTTATCTGGGAAGCAAAGAGAACACTTGGAGGTGTTGTGGGGAATGAGCCAAGGAAGTGAAGTCAGTCAGTTAAAGGCATGCTACCAAGACATCCTACTGTGGTTCATACTGCCCAATAACACCTGCTTCGACCTGATCCAAAGTACCAATTACGAATTTCAAAAAGCCCATCACAGAATATTGCACTACTCTATAAACTTGTATAATGTCAGACAGACATATGGAAATCCTCAAAACGAGCACTGGAGAAGTGGAAACTAACATATAGCAATAACAAATTTTAAAATACTCTTCATCATTATTTATTCCATGTAAATTATAAATTAAAATCCTTTATAGGTCTGCAAAGTAATATATTATACCTGACAAATTCCACTTTAAAGAAGAAAGACTAATTAATTTTCTGGTAACAGGCAAAACCAGCTGAGGTTCCATATAGTAAAATCCTTACTGAGTTGGCAACTGTTCAACATGAAATTGTAACTCTGCACAATATCATCAGGAGAGCAGTATTTCCAGAAGCCAGCAACATGGTGAAAATGGTAAGATTATTCAAACAGCAGTAACAATGATGATGATAATAGTAATGGTGTTTACTGCGTTTTTATAAAGTTCTATTCGCTTTCAATACACTAAAAGCTTGGTCTTCACAAGCAAACCTGTGGCATAGCAGAAGAGGAAATAGAGGTCCAGAGGAGATAACTTTCTCAAAATTGTGCAGCGAGTAAATGACAGAGCAACAATCCCAACCCAGCCAGGCTGGCTTCATTCACAGTGTGCCCTAGGACAGTGCTTCTCAAACCTGAGTGTGCTCCAGAAGCACCCAAAGAACTGGGAATAGCCAGGTTCCTGGGCCCCCCTCTCTGAGCTCCTGATTCGGAAAGTCTGGGCTAGAGACCAGGGTAAGCTCCTGCCCATGCTGTTGCTGCCAGTCAGTATCCTCTGTATAGCACTCCTTGTTTAACAAGTCTCTGAGGCATTTTATAGCTGTTTTTCTTAGGCAACAGCCCAGAGGCTAAGACATTCTTCTGAGAATAAAGATGTCCAGATTCTAAGCCAGGTGAGGCTGCTAGGTAAACAGATACCAACAAATCTATTTTCCAGCTCCCTTACATCTCATAAAAGGAGAGAGAAATTATATTTCTGCTATAAACTTGATGAGTGAGCAGATTAGGTGCTATAAAACAAAACAAATTTAGGAAAGTCTCAGGTGATTGGCATTGCATTTATTGCCTCACAGAAGTATCATTCAGATTTTGGAGGAACCTTATCCTGGTTCCTCGAACCTTGAACTGGCCTAAACTAGCAAGGGTTAGAAATAGTGCAGACTATGGAGGATGATTCTAAGTGACAGTTTCCTCATGTTAAGTAACAAAGTGGAGGAAACAAGTGAATAGGTAAATGATTTCAAAGTGTATCTCTTGGTCATCTTAGAATCCAAAGTGTTATTTGAAGAAAACAAAACAAATGGAAGACCCTCACCGGCATTGTCACATTGTGAGTGCCATATCTGACGTGCATATTGTGCTTACTATTGACAGTCATTCTTCTGAAACCTATATTAATTCATTTAATTCAATAGTCCCGTGATTACATACTATCATTTCTATTTTACAGGTGATTAATCTGAACCTCTGAGAAATTAAGTAGCTTCTCCAGTCATAAGTACTGGATCAGTACAGATACAAATGCAAATAAAATGGCCAGCTCCAGGCACCTGTTCTTAATTATTTACTTCCCTTAGGACAAACAGGGTCTAAACTCCTTGGTTTCCAGATGGTCAAATAAGTGTAGCTGGCAGTATCGAAGAAGTTATAGAGTAAGTGGAAATAGGCTCTGATTTCAGAATTCATTATTGTGGATTAAAGGTTTATACAATGGAAACATTAGAGCATAGGAATGGACTTATTCAAGTGCTAATTTCCAAAAGTATGAGAGAGCAACAAGATGATAAGTTAAGCACACCAATAAAACTGAGTAACATTTTAAAGGGACTATGGGAATTGAGTTCTTCCATAAACAGTGCGTAGGGTGAGGATAGAAAGAAAATTACAGCATTACTGTAGGGCTGAAAAGTCCATCACAACTGCCAGGCAGGTATTTAAAAAAAGAAGCTTCTAATATATTGGGTTAAAAACTTCTGAGGTCAAACGAGATCAGGCATGTTCAGTGTGGTTTGCTCATAGACAATTGGGTTAAGAATTAATTAAACAGAACCACTTGTTAAAGGCAGAATTCATGGCTTTGATGCAATAACTATAAACATTCACTTGTGATTTCAAACAGGGGTGTATCACAAAAACAGGGTATCTTATCAACATAAATCAGAGGTCATGTCCGAGAGAGCTTCCCCAAAGAGGTCTGAACAACAGATTCTGTATAATGAATGTTGCAGGTAATTTACACAGCAACACAAGCAGAGTCTGAGGTGGAAATTAGCACGTGGGATGTTTATTGGGGAACAATCTCCATATTTAGGCCTATGTGTGAAGGTGGAGAGGGAAACACATTGGGTATATGGAGGATGCGGGCCCAACAGCGGTCTCAGCTACTCCCATGGGAAACTATGCAGCTAGGACAAGCTTTCTGAGTTGTCCTGAGTTGGAGGGAGGTGGCCTGTCATTCACAGTTCCCACGTGGACTCACTGTTGGATATGGCTGTCCTGAGAAGGGGTTATGGTCATGAATAAGGACAATGTTAGGGAGGGAGTAGAGCTGTCTGTGGGCAGGACTCCCAGCTTAAGAGAAAATAAGTGCTTCACTTGAGAAAGGGACCTGGGGAATGCATCATAGTATGTGTGACAAGCAATCAGCTGTGAGTTAGCCAGATAAGTTCCCGTCCCAAGCATTTGGTAACCTGGCCATTATAGGCAAGAGTTTGTACTACTGGGTATGATTGATGATGTTCCCACTGCCAGAGATCTTATGTCCTAATGGCATGTGTTATGTCCTCTCTACTTCTTCTGTAAGAAGTGTTCACTACTAAAATCTTCTCTTGAATGAAACAGACTCAACAAAACCGTGTTTTTCCTTTGATCCTAGGTTGATGAATTACTCAATTCATCTCACAGTTTACTAAAATCAACCTGAGGTATAATTCAAAGAAGCAAATATGATGGCAGCATATGTATATAATAGTTAAACGTTGAAGCCAGGATAAATATTGACAATCTGTTTTAGGGTGTCATCCAAAAATTATTATAAAGAGTAGCTAGAAGACTTATGTAAAATCCTATAGTAAAACACCAACTCCGCAACTTTGGTTGATAATGCGTGCAGATATCTGAGCAGTTATTTAAATGAACGTCGCACAGTGTGAGAAGGAAAGGGTATTTGGGAGAATGTTTGTCACAGAGTCCCATAACTCATGACATAGATGCTCCGCATTTTATTTTATTGGGAGATAAACCAAACAAAATGTTACAACTCAGCACAACTGTCATGTACTGAGAATTAAGAGCACACATTCTGGAGCCAGAACACCCTAGATTCTAATTCTCTTTTTACCACATATTTGTTGTTTTGTCTTAGAAAATAATGTGACGTTTCTGTGCCTTAATTTTCTCATTGGCAAGTGGGAATAATAATAGGACTTCCCTTGTAGGATTGCTGTGAGTAAAAATGAGGGAATATTCATACAGAATTGGTAACAGATCCTGGCATGTAGCATTAGCTATAATTTGTATTTTTATTCACAATTTTATATGGAGATGTGTGACACTGTATCTGCTTCTAGTCACAGTCATCATTTATTTATTGGACATGTAACATGAGATTTGTCATATCACAATTATATTACATTAGCTATCATATAAAAATTTTTGAATAAACAATCGGGTAGAATTATAAGTTACACCTGAAGAAACTGAGATTCAAAAAGATTAAATAATTTGTACCAACAAGTAAGAGGAGGGATTTCTAACTTTGGTATCTTTTCCTGGAAGTATTTACTTAACCTCTTTAATACTTCTAAGAGAGAAGCTATATCTGATCTCTATTACCAAATTCTGATTTTGTAAATTTAAAGGATAAAACAATGAATTAGAAGTTGTATCTTCCTCTTTCAATTAGACTATTTAAATTAGTATAATTATTTACATTATCTTAAATTACTTAAATTGAAGATATTTCTAACTTTGGATTTTTAAAAATGATAAACTGAAATCTTATTATGGAAACGTTAAGCCCTGGCTGGTGTGGCTCAGTGGATTGAGCGCCAGCCTGCGAACCAAAGGGTCACCAGTTTAATTCCCGGTCAGACCACATGCCTGGGTTGGTCAGGTGCCCATTAGGGGTACACAAGAGACAACCACACATTGATGTTTCTCTCTCTCTGTTTCTCCTTCTCTTCCCTTCTCTCTAAAACTAAATAATTTTTTTAATTATTTTAAAAAAAGGAAATGTTAAGATCATGTGTTTGTATAATATTTTACTCTTCCACTGTAGAGCTGGAGTGAAGAAGCTGCCCAAAATGCCAGAATATTGTCAAAGAACTGCGACTTGGCAAAGAGCAATGCAGTTAAGAGGCGAATTACACGTAGGTATAATTTTATATGACTCCCCTTTGTGCTCAGAGATCCTCGGGGATTATTAAGTAATCTAGAAAGGGTAATTTAATTCATGCCATCCATATTTACATCTGCTGCACAAATGACAGTGAATTGTGGCCCACTACAGTTTCATTATTATTTTTTTAATTTGGATATTCAATTTTTTCAAATTCCATATTCTAATTATCAAAAGAAAAGAATCAAAACTCTCAGTGTTACAGAATAACTGAGTAATACAATGATGACTGCTACGTATGGCTAGATAGCTAGAAGTTTCCACTCTGCGTTATTTCAGCTACAACATTGCCATACCTTGAGCTTTGGAACACTGACACAGTTGAGGAGTTATATTCAACTCTACTGAGCTTCCCAGAATAACAACTTTAGATGCTCAAAAATGACTCCATCTCAAGGTATATGTAATAAGTGGGTCACTGTTAGTTTCCAGGAAAGCCAATACTACTTCCTACTCAAGTAGAGATTAATATTTTTGAGATATTGTTTATTACAAAATATTTAAAAATAATAATGAAGCTTCTATATTTATTGATTATTGGACATCTTTGCCCAATATTGTTGAGCAATGAATCAGTAGTATGAGTCTTCCTTCCCCAGAGAAATGCACATCACTCCTGAATATCATGTTTGCTTAAGAGCTCACATCAC
Organism: Trachops cirrhosus; assembly: GCA_028533065.1. Classification (NCBI taxonomy): domain Eukaryota; kingdom Metazoa; phylum Chordata; class Mammalia; order Chiroptera; family Phyllostomidae; genus Trachops; species Trachops cirrhosus. The sequence goes on along the minus strand of CM052541.1, from coordinate 108,897,719 downwards.
AAATGGGATGGCTAAATGAGCAAGTGTTTATTTCAAAAACCTTACATTATTAATACCTCTGTGTACCTGTTTTCAAACCATGAGCCCTGTTACAAGTCATAGTCTGCTCTGACTGATTTCGCTTTTCTTCATCAACTAAGTGGCAGAGACTGAAATGTTGATTTCATTTCCAAGCTTTGCACATCATCTTGTACTGTCAACTTCTCACCAAACCTGAGCAACAGACATTCATCAGTGAGAAAGAAGACTGCCAGCAGTGATACAACCGAGTCTGCCTCCTCTTAAAAGACATTGCTTGAATGACCAGTATGACATTTATAAAGTACAAATAAGGAAATCATCCTTGTAAAGTATTTTCACATTTTTAGAGTATGACACAGCCCTTTTCTCTCCTTTCAGATACTTTTTGTGGAGAAAATAAGCATTTGACACCTCATTCTATCTCATGGTCAGATATCATTCAAATCTGGTACAATGAGTCTAAAACTTTTCAGTATGGCTATTGGTCACCAGTGGTTGAGGAGAATGATCATTACATTCAGGTAACTTGGGAACTGGCAAATATCTGCATTGCTTAAATGACTATGATCCTGTGCAAAACATAGGTGACTGAGAACTAAGGAAAATCATTCTACCCATGTTTTGCAAACTTATACTAAACTCATTGAGTTCCTCTTATAATTTGGTTCCTTGAGTTCCTTGGCTCCTTTGAGTTCCTTATAATATAAGGAAGTGTGATTCCCTTCATAGATGACTTGGAGAGGATGTTTCCTCCTTTACATATTTGATTTTCTGGGACTTAAAAAATCATAAAATATCAATGCTATTTATAAATTATGTTTGTACAGAATGAAAATAAGTGTAACTTATGCAGAGAATCCCCATTTTTCCATTTTATTTATATTGTGATAAAATGATATATATTTAAAAGTTGTCATTATGCACCATTAGTGTTCACTGATATTAACTACATTCAAATATCACCACAATCCTCCAGAACTTTTCATCTTCCCAAACTAAAACTTCATACCCATTACACAATAATTTCCCCATCCTTTCCCCATTCTCTGACAACCACCAGTCTACTTTCTGTCTATATGAATTGAATCATATAATACTTGTCTTTTTATGTCTGCCTTATTTCATTTAGCATAATATACTCAATCAGTGTTCATCCATGTTGTAGCATGTGTTAGAATATTACTCCTTTGTAAGGCTGAAAAAAAATTTCGTTGTATGTATATATCACCTATTGTTTATCCATTCATCCATCAATAGATATAATAAGGTTGTTTCTACCTTTTGACTATTGAGAATAGTGTTGCTATAAACATTGGTGTACAAATATCTGTTCATATCCTGTTTCAGTTATTTTGGGTAGGTACCTAGATGTAAAAGGTCTGGATCATATAGTAATTCCATGTTTAATTATTTGAGGAACTCGCATATTGTCTTCCATAGCAGCTGTACTATTTTACATTCCCAACAGCAATAAAATGTCCACTTTGTTCACATCTACACTCTATGGTGCCATAGCAAGATATCACAGGCTGGTTAGACTAAACAATATAAATTTATTCTCTCACAGTTCTAGAGGCCACGAGTCTGTGAACATCTGGAGTATAGTCACTTTTTGTGAGAACTCTAACCCTGGCTTATATATGGCCATCCTCTCACTATGTGGTTACATGGTCTTTCCTCTGTGCGTACCTGGAGAGGGGGTTGAGCTCTGGTGCCTTTTGTTAGAAGGACACTAATCCTATTATATCATGGCCCCACCCTTATAACCTCATTTAACCTAAATTAATTCCTTAGAGACTTCTCCAAATAGAGCCACACTGCTTGGTTAAAGCTTCAGAATATGAATTTTGAGGGCACATAAACATTCAATACATAACACACACACACTTTTTGTATTTGATGTTGATTTTTGTTAGTGCTGTTTTTATTAGTTTTGATTATACAAAATATGGTTAAGTGTGAAGTGGTATTTCATTGTGGTCTTGATTTGCATCTCCCTAATGATTAGTGATGTCAGGCACCTTTTTCTGCCCTCAACAGCAATTTGTATATCTTCTTTTAAAAATTTTTCATTGTCACTTTCAGCCAAGATGGAGGTGTAGGTAGACACACTGTGCCTCCTCGCACAACCAAAGTAAGGACAACAACAATTTAGATACAAAATAACAACCAGTACGGACAGAAAATTGAACTGTATGGAAGTCCAACAACCAAGGAGCAAAAGTAGACACATTCATCCAGACTGGTAGGAGGGGCAGAGAGGGGTCACAGCAAAGAAAAAGTGGTGGCTGGCAGACCCCAGCAGGCACAAAGGCAGCAGCAGGCAGACCCAGCAAGGTGGCAAATTGTGGAGGGGCTTGGCAAGCAAGGTGGCTTGCTGACCAGGTGGCCCCACATTCACACACAGATAAACCAGGCAAGGCTGGGGACCGAGACAGACCACACGACCCAGGGTCCAAGCTTGGGGAAATAAAGCCTCAAACCACTGATTGAAAATGTCTGTGGGGGTTGAGGTGCCAGGAAGGTCTCCCAGCTCACAGGAGAGTTCGTTGGAGAGACCCACAGAGTTCTAGAACATACCCAAACCCACCCACAAGGGAATCAGCACCAGAAGGGCCAAGTTAGCTTGGGGGAAGTGGCAGAAGGGACTGAAATCCAGCAGAGAATGGAACAAGTGCTGATGTTTCCTCTCAGACCCCTGCCCCACATACAGCGCCACAACTCAGTGCCAGTGGAGCCACCGGAGTGAACACCTAAGGCTCTGCCCCTCACTATGTAACAGGCATGTCAATATGAAAAAAAAGAAATGGCCCAAACAAAAGAACAAATCAAAGCCCCAGAACAAATGCAACTAAGTGATGAAGAGAGAGCCAATCCATCAGATGCACAGTTCAAAGCACTGGTGATCAGGACACTCACAGAATTGGTTGAATTTGATCACAAAGTATGTGAAAAAATGAAGGCTATACTAAGTGAAATAAAGGAAAATATACAGGGAACCAATAGTGATGGGAAGGAAACTGGAACTCAAATCAATGGAGTGGACCAGAAGCAAGAAAGAAACAACCAAACAGAAAAGAAAAAGAAATAAGAATTCAAGAAAATGAGGAGAGGCTTAGGAATCTCTAGGACATCTTCAAACGTTCCAACATCAGAATCATAGGGGTACCAGAAGGAGAAGAAGAAAAACAACAAGGGGAAAAGATAGTAGAGCAAATAATGAAGGAAAACTTCCCCAATCTGGCAAAGGAAATAGACTTCCAGGAAGTCCCGGAAGCTCAGAGAGTCCCAAAGAAATTGGACACAAGGAAGAACACACCAAGGCACATCATAATTACATTA
>CM052541.1:108831077-108893856 GCA_028533065.1 Trachops cirrhosus | reverse complement strand
TAATGTAATTATGATGTGCCTTGGTGTGTTCTTCCTTGTGTCCAATTTCTTTGGGACTCTCTGAGCTTCCGGGACTTCCTGGAAGTCTATTTCCTTTGCCAGATTGGGGAAGTTTTCCTTCATTATTTGCTCTACTATCTTTTCCCCTTGTTGTTTTTCTTCTTCTCCTTCTGGTACCCCTATGATTCTGATGTTGGAATGTTTAAAGATGTCCTGGAGGTTCCTAAGCCTCTCCTCATTTTTTTGAATTCTTATTTCTTTTTCTTTTCTGATTGTATGTTTCTTTCTTCCTTCTGGTCCACACCATTGATGTGAGACCCAGCTTTCTTTTCATCACTATTGGTTCTGTGTGCATTTCCTTTATTTCACTTATTGTAGCTTTCATTTTTTCATCTAATTTGCAACCAAAATCAATCAATTCTGTGAGCATCCTGATAACCAGTGTTTTGAACTGTGCATCTGATACATTGGCTATCTCTCAGTCACTTAAAAGTATCGGTTGTGGGGCTTTCATTTGTTCTTCTGTTTGAGCCATTTTTTTTTTTTTTGGTCTGGTCGTGCATGTTACATAGTAAGGGGTGGAGCCTTAGGTGTTCACCAGTGCGGAGCAACCCAGTTGCTGGGTTGTCATACAGTATGTGGGGGCAGTGTCCGAGAGGGAACAATGGCGCTTGCTCTGTTCTTTGTCGGACTTCAGTCCCTTCCACCACTTCCCCCAAGCAAACTGGACCTTTCTGGTGCTGATTCCCATGTGGGTGGGCTTGTGCACCCCGTGGGTCTTTCCAACGACCTCTCTTGTGAGGCTGGGAGTCTCTCCCTGCACCTCAACCCCAACAGGTGTTTTCAATCAGTGCCCCAAGTCTCTGTTTCCCAGCACTGGGATCCCGGGTTGAGCGCAGTACCTTGCTTCACAATCTCTGCCTCTCTGGGTCTGCTGGTTGCCACACCTTGGCCAGGGTCTGCCAGCTGCCGCTTGCGCACCCAGGGTCTACCCACTGTGGTCTTATGTGCCCAGTCCCAGTGTTCTTTGTGCTGTGATCCCTCTCAGCCTGGCTGCCCAACTCCACCCATCCTACCTGTCTGGATGAACATGTCTATTTTAACTCCTTGGTTGTCCAACTTCCATACAGTTCAATTTTCTGTCAATTCTGATTGTCATTCTGTTTCTAAATTGTTGTTGTCCCTATCTTGGTTGTGCAAGGAGGCGCAGTGTGTCTACCTATACCTCCACCTTGGCTGGAAATGTTGATGCTGTTTTAAATAGAATTGTTTTCTTAGTTTTTTAAGGTTGTTTATCAGAAATGTGTAGAAACACAATTGATTTTTGCATACTAATTTTGTACTCTGTAGATTTGCTTTATTTTTTTTAAAGACTGTTTTTATCTATTTATCTTTAGAGGGTAAGGGAAGGAGAGAGGGAGAGAAGTATCAGTGTATGGTTGCCTCTCATGCATCCCCTGCTGGGAACTGGCCTGCAACCCAGGCATGTGTCCTGACTGGGAATCAAACCACGATCCTTTGGTTCACAGGTCCATAATGAATCCACGGAGCTACACCAGCCAGGGCCAGATTTGCTTTATTTTTTATTAGTTCTAACAATTTTTGTGGTATTGTCAGTTTTCTACATATAAGATTATGTAATCCATGAACAGAGATAATTTTACTCTCTCCTTTCCATATTGGAATATATTTATTTATCTTTCTTGTCTAGTTGCTCAGGATAGGATTTCCAGCACTACATGATATTTTAAACTTTAAAGGTATTAAGACTTGTTTTATAGCCTAACATATAGTCTATCCTGGAGACTTTTCCATGTGCGCTTGACAAAAGTTATATTCCATTGCTGTTGGTTGGAGTGCTTTTTATATTTATTTTATCATTTTGGAAATTGTTTTCTGCCTTCGTGTCCCTTACTTTCTCTACTACTACCTCTTTTATTTGCTTGTTGGTTTTAGTGGACTTTTTGTAGTGATACATATTGATTCCCTTCTCTTTTCCTTTTGTGTGTATACTATAGATATTATCTATTTGGTTATCACATGGATTATATGTAATATTCTAAAATTATAATAATCTGTGTTAAACTTTTAATCAATTGCATAGAAAACTACTCATTTACAGCTCCAGCGCCTTGCTTAACAAATTATTGTTAAACAATAATGTAACTGTTAACAAATTATTTTCTTATATTGCACACCTATTAAGTTAGTTATTATTATTTTTATGCATTTATCTTATAAATCCTGTAAAAATTTAAAAATCGCATGAGACAAAATTATAATGATCTTTATTTTTATATTTTAACATATATTTATGTTACCAAGGGTCATTGTATTTTTATGTCTTCAAATTACTGTCTAGTTTCTTTTTATTTCACTTGACAGATTCCCTTCAGAATTTTTTGTGGGGCAGATTTAGTGGCAATGAACTCCTTCATGTTTTGTTTTGCTGGGGATATCTTAATTTCTCCCTCATTTTTGAATGGCACTTTTGCAAGATATATGCTTCTTGGTTCACTATTTTTTTTTCTTTCAGAACTTTAAATATGTCACCTCATTGTCTTCTGTATTGAAAGTTTTCTGCTGAGAAATCCTCTAATCATTTCACTGGAGCTTCCTATACATGATGTGTCACTTTATATTTTTCTGCTTTCAAGATTTTCTCTTGATATTTAGTTTTTGACAGTTTGAATATAATGTATCTTAGTATTGGTTGTACTCTACTTGGAGATCACTAAGCTGCTTAGATGTGTAGACCCATGTATTTCCACAAATTTGGGAAATACTAAACAATAATTTCTTCAAATAATCTTTCTACTACTTTTATTCTATATTATCTTTTTTCAGCTCTAGAATATATATACTGGTCTACTTAATGGTGTCCCACAAATCCCCTATGATCTGTTGAGTTTTCTTCATTCCTTAATCTTTTTTCTAGTCAGGTATGATAATTTCAGATGACCTGTTTTATAGTTGGTTGATGTTTTCTTCCGCCTGTTAAATCTGTTACTGATCACTTCTAGTAAATTTTTGAATTTAGTTATTGTATTTGCAACTCCAGAATTTCTGTTTGGTTCTGTTTTTTAAATAATTTTAGTTTTTGTTGACATTCTCATTGTGTTTATATATTGTTTCCCTGACTTACTCTAGTTTCTTGTCTGTGTTTTTCTTTAGTTCTTTAAGCATATTTAAGACAGTTGTCTTAAAGTCTTTGTGTAGTAAGTCTAATGCCTGTGTATATTCGGGGATGGTTTCCATGATTCATTGTGTTCCTTTTAATGGGACATGTTTTTCTGTTTCTTTATATACCATGTGATTTTTTTTGTTGTTGAAAATAGGGCATTTGAACAAAAACAGCAACTCTTCCCAGCCTTTTCCAACTGCTAGGAAAGACCTTGATTAACTAGTAAGGCATATTTTGAGACTGGGCATCAGTCCAGGGTGAAACTTAAAGGTCATTTTATGTTATTTTTCTGAGTGGGTGTCTTTCCAAAAATATGTCTCTGATTTTTTTTTAATTCCCCCAAAATGCATAGGTGCTTTTAAATTTCTTAATTGTCCACAATTTCTCATCCCACCTTCTTCTTGGCACTTTAGAGATTCTGTAGTATTTCATTACACATAATCCCTTGCCCCAGGTGTCAGTAGGCTTGTCATTCCTCTTCAGCTTTAATGGGCTAAGCCCCCTGTTTCCCATGGCTTTTCTTAGCCTGAGATCTGAACTATGCCACAGACTACCATCTGAGCTCTAAATCAGGAAAACAGGAATATTCCTTGGGGTAGTACATGGGAGGTTAGATCATTACAAATAAAGTCCTCTCTACTTCGCCCAGCCCAAGTAGGGAAACAGAATCTAGACCATCTCCTCCCAATCATGTTGTGGCAAGCAGGGAAGCAGAATGTCAAGGAAGAGTAAAAAGTTATTGAAATTTTTTCTACCATTTTGATTGCGGCTTTTTCTTGATTTGGTGTTCACTTGTTGCTATAAATCTTTGCCAGCTTCTGTAAAGCTAATTTAGCCAGACTGTAGTAGTTCGTTTTACTATATCCATGAGAAAATAAAGGTTTGGGACTTCCTAACCCATCATCTTTCTTCCATCTCTCTTCTTTGCCCAGCTTTTTTTTTTCAAAGCATTCTAAACACACAAAAGATATTCACTAAAGGTATAATAAATACTATTCTTACTTATGTTCATAAATTCTTCACATTTTTTCAAATTTATTTATATCTCTATAAAAATACCCATTTGTTCTGAACCCTTTGAAGGTAAGTTACTGATGTCATGACACTTAATTTTTGGTATGTCAACATGTATTTCCTAATTACAAGGACATTGTCCTACAAAACTGTAATATCATGGTAGATATCATCCCACTGGGAAGAGGTAGAGATAAAAATTTGAACCTGAGTTATTCTGCCAACTCATTACTCTGCACTATGCCCACTCACTGATGCTTTAGTAATGTTTCTCCCATGGTTTGATTTTTCTATAATCACCAAGCCACCTTCACCATGTTATCTGATTTTCCATATAGACGGGAGGAAGAGAATGAGCCACCATCAATGATGGCCATTGAGTATGATATGTACATGTGTTAACTAGACACATGGAAATCTTTCTGTTATTATGACTTCCTCATAAGCTGTACTCAAAGTAACCTAACAACAAGGGTGTTTATTTTCAATCATAGATAATAGTATTTACATTATAATCATTTAGGAAAATATAAAGATATTAAGAAAATTATCTCTTTATATTTACAGATGGTTTGGGCTTCTTCCTACCTCATTGGCTGTGGTGTGTCACCATGCTGCAAAACAAAGTCACAGCAATATCTCTATGTTTGTCACTATTGTCATGAGTATGTATTATACAGTTTGGGTTCATGTAGCTTTTAGAAATTTACCCCCCTCCCTTATTCTAGTTTCTCAAACATAAAATATAAATCAAATAAATATTTCATATCAGTTAAGCAGAACTTTAGAGATAAAATGTCATTTAGCCATTACCTAAAATATTAAACACATGCACACTTTTCTTTACATAATTTTTTCTAAATACATCTATATATCACTAATAGAATGTTCAAATTGAGAATTACCAGTAGTCTTTCTATGTGTTATTGATACTTCAAGTAATAGTAGTTAAGGAAGACAAATTTGAGCTAGCTTAAGCAAAAAAAAAAAAAAAGAAAGAAAGAAAGAAAGAAGAAAAATGATATTCACTTCAACAATGCAGAGTACTTCAGCAGAGTATAAAGAATAAACAGAAAAACCCAAGTGTTCTTGTATTTAGCTTTTTAGTGTAGCTTTTGGTATATGTCTTTTCTTTAGAAATTAAATTTACATATTCAACAGTGTTAGAAGGAATAATCTGATTGCTTCAGTGAAGCGCAGTTAGTCTTTGTCCCCATGGTGTTTTACCACTGTCTCTCACATGTGTAGCACAATAAAAGATGTTCAATATGAACCAATGAAAATGATTTATCTAATCATGTGCAACCACCCCTACACTTTAAATGAGTTCTCCAAAGTCATTATAGATGCAATTTATATAAAATATTCACATAATAGCTCTATATGAGTTATTTCTGGTCTTATTGTATCTTTATTTTAGTAGCTGGTATTTGTTGTAATTTTATTAATGCTGAGAAAAATAAGATCTGCTTGCATTTATACCACATTGATTGCATTGAATCATTGAAGGAGTTGATGGTCTGTGGTGAACTTCTGAAAATATTAAAGAAAGTAGAATGCATGGAGTTGTGGTAGAAGGACGTTTTGGGCAAAAAAATTTGCCATATTTCTGACAAAAATCTTTAATAAATGATAAATTTCTTTTATGAGGTAAAATTTTAACAATTTCAATATCAAAGAGAAAAACTGTGGATAGAATGTTCATTCAGCCAAAACATTTACTTTATTTTTTAAGCGATGTTAAGTATAAATCATCTACATTGTGTTCTTAGATATCTGCAGGTAAGCCTGTTGTCTCTGCAATTTCAAACTGCCTCAGAACTGGAAAGTCTTACCTTACCTATGCACTCTATCCTGCAACTCTCTACATTTTAGCTATGCTGGTGTACTTTTATTTTTTATAACACATCATATGTTTCTATGAAAGACACTCACATGTATCAAGTTTCTTATGATGTAATGCAAGATGAAATTAGAATATGCCCATGCACTTAAAACTTTTATTTCCTTATTTTAATATGCTATTGATGATGCTATTACATTTGTATTGATTTGCCCCCTCCACCCACATCCTGCACTCCCTCAGACAATTCCCCCACCACTGATTATGGCTTATGCATATAATTTCTTTGGCTATTCCATTTCCTTATATACTATACCTTACATCCCCATGGCTATTCTGTAACTACCTATTGTACTTCTTAGTCCCCTCACCTCTTCACTCATTCCCACCCATCCCACTCCCATCTGGCAACCCTTGAATGATCTCCATATCCATGATTTTTTTTAAATTTTTTATTTTAGTTTATTCATTACAGTTTCTATACTTTTGATTTTGTCTCTGTTCTTCTTATTTGCTTAATCTGGTTCTTTTTTAGATTCAACTGTTCATAGATTTGTAATTTTTGCCATTTTATTTTTCATAGTTTTGATCTTCTTTTTCTTAAATAATTCCCTTAACATTTCATATAATAATGGTTTGGTGACTTCTGGAGAAGATGGAGGCGTAGGTAGACACACTGTGCCTCCTTGCACAACAAAGGACAGCAACAAATTTAAAAACAAAAAATAACCAGAACTGACAGAAAATTAAACTGTATGAAAGTCCAACAACCAAGGATTTAAAGAAGAAATATTCATCCAGACTGTAGGAGGGGTAGAGATTGACAGCCAAGCAGAGAGGACTTGTGTCAAGGCAGTGGATTGAGGACCAGGTGGTCCCACATTCACGTACAGATAAACTGGGAGGAATAACTGGGGAGCAAGACAAACCATGCAACCCAGGTTTCCAGTGTGGGGAAATAAAACCTCAAACCTCTGATTGAAAACACCTATTGGGGTTGTGGCAGTAGCAGGAGAAACTCCCAGACTCACAGGAGAGTTCATTGGAGAGACTCACAGGGTCCTAGATTGTACACAAGCCCACCCACTTGGGAATCAGCACCAGAAAGGCCCAATTTGATTTTGGGTAGTGGGGAAAGTGACTGAAAACCAGCAGAGAGTGGAGCAAGTGACATTGTTCCCTCTCAGACCCCTCCCCCACATATAGCACTGCAATGCAGCAATGTGGGTTGCCCCACCCTGGTGAACACCTAAGGCTCCGCTGCTTACTACGTAACAGGTGCCTTAAGACAAAAAAAAAACAAAATGGCCCAAATGAAAGAACAGATCAAAACTCCAGAAAAAATACAACTAAGTGATGAAGAGATAGCCAACCTATCAGAGGTATGGTTCAAAACACTGGTGATCAGGATGCTCACAGAATTGGTTGAATATGGTCACAAATTAGATGAAAAAATTAAGGCTATGCTAAGTGAAATAAAGGAAAATGTACAGGGAACCAACAGTGATAGGAAGTAAACTGGGGTTCAAATCAATGGTGTGAACCAGAAGGAAGAAAGAAACATTCAACCAGAACACACAGTGAAGAAAAAAGAATTCAAAAAAATGAGGAGAGGTTTAGGAACCTCCAGGACATCTTTAAACGTTCCAACATCTGAATTATAGGAGTGTCACAAGGAGAAGAGGAAGAGCAAGAAATTGAAAACTTATTTGAATAAATAATGAAGGAAAACTTCCCCAATCTGGCAAAGGAAATAGACTTCCAGGAAGTCCAGAAAGCTCAGAGAGTCCCAAAGAAGTTGGACCCAAGGAGGAACGCACCAAGGCACATCATAATTACATTACCTAAGATTAAAGATAAGGAGAGAATCTTAAAAGCAGCAAGAGAAAAGGAGACAGTTACCTACAAAGGAGTTCTCATAAGACTATCGGCTGATTTGTCAAAAGAGACCTTGCAGGCAAGAAGGGGCTAGAAAGAAGTATTCCAAGTCATGAAAGGCAAGGACCTACATCCAAGATAACTCTATCCAGCAAAGCTTTCATTTAGAATGGAAGGAAAGATAAAGTGCTTTCCAGATAAGGCCAAGTTAAAGGAGTTCATCACCACCAAGCCCTTATTATATGAAATGTTAAAGGGACTTATCTAAGAAAAAGAAGATAAAAATATGAACAGTAAAATAATAAACACTGCTATTAACAACTGAACCTAAAATAAAAACAAAAGCGAACTCAGCAAAAAACTAGAACAGGATCACAGAAATGGAGATCACATGGAGGGTTATCAGCAGGCAAATAGGTGGGGAGAGAGGGGAAAAATGTATGGAGAATAAGTAGCAGAAATGGTAGGTAGAAGATAGACAGGGGGAGGTTAAGAATAGTATAGGAAATGTAGAAGCCAAAGAACTTATATATATGACCCATGGACACGAACTAAAGGGGGGGAATGCAGGTGGGAGGGGTTGTACAGGGAAGAGGGGAATAAAGGAGGGGAAATGGGACAACTGTAATAGTGTAATCAATAAAATATATTTTAAAAATAATGGTTTGGTGATGATGAACTTCTTTAGTTTTTTCTTGTCTGGGAAGATCTTTATGTGCCCTTTGGTTCTAAATGATTGCTTTGCTGGGCAAAGTAATCTTGGCTGTAGGTTTCTGTCTTTCATGACTTTGAATATTAAATCCTTCTACCCTGAAAAGATTCTTTTGAGAAATCAGCTGACAATCTTACAGGAACTCCCCTGTAGGAGACTAACTGCTTTTCTCTCACTGCTTTCAGGAGTCTATCTTTATCTTTAACCTTTGGCATTTTAATTATGATGTGTCTTGGAGTGGGCCTCTTTGCATCCATCTTGTTTGGGATTCTCTGTGCTGCCTGGATTTTCATGTTAATTTCCTTCACCAAATTAGTGGAACTTTCTTTCATTGTTATTTCAAATAGATTTCCAATATTTTGCCCTTTCTCTTCTCCCTCTGGTACCCTTATGATGTGAATGTTGGACCTCTTGAAGTTGTTCCAGAGGGTACTTTTAATATTCTCATTTAGGGAGGATTCTTTTTTCTTCTTATTGTTCTGATTTTTTTTTTTTTTTGCTTCCTTATGTTACTGCATAACATTGACTTGAATCTTGGCTTAATCCATTCTACTGTTGTTTCCCTGTAAATTATTCTTTTTTTCAATGAGTGTATTCATTTCTGACTGGAGTTGTTTTATGCTGTTGAGGTCCTCATTAAGTTCCTTGAGCATTCTTATAACCAGTGTTTTGAACTCTGCATCTGATATATTGTTTATCTCCATTTCATTTAGCTTTTTTTCTGGAGTTTTGACCTGTTCTTTCATTTGGGCCACGTTTCCTTGTCTCCTTGTTTCGGCAGCCTCCCTGTGTTTGCTTCTATGTATGAGATAGAGCTGCCTTGCTCTATAATTTGGTAGTGTTGCCTAAAGTGGTAGGTATCCTGTAGGGTCCCGTGGCACAACCTCATCTATCACCAAGCTGAGTACTTGAGGTACGCCCTTTGTGTGGGTTGAGCATACCTTCCCCTTGTAGTTAAGCCTTGGTTAGTGTTAGCAGATCAATGGGAGGGATTTACCCAGGCCAGTCAGTTGCAAGGATTGCCCGGAACCACATACCACCAACCTCCACCCTCCATGGAGGATCAGTTGTGCAGGGCAGGGTGGTGGCACCCTGATATAGTCTGTAGTTGTCCACTGGTTGCACTGGCCCTGGAATTTCTCGGGTGGTGCAGACCAAGATCAACCCCTCACCTGTGTTTTGCTCAGGTCCATCCTCCCTGAGCTGTAAAGCAATCTGAGATGGCTGCTACTTGTGCTGGTCTTAGAGATTCCCAAGTGAAGCCAAACTGTGAATCTAGGCTGATTGCTTTTAGTGCAGGGCCTGGAGTTCACTGAGGCCAGCTGTTGCTTATTTGAGAGGATTTAAGAAGTTGTGAAGCAGGAGCCAACACCAGCTATTTATATGGAAGTGCAGGTTGGGTGGGCCTATAAATTGGGTGGGACAGAGTCTCTGGGGGTCTCCAAGGCAGGTCAAACAGTGTTAGCCAGGTTGATGGAGTCTCAGATATGGCCCCAGCTTGCCATCTCAGTTTCAATGGATGTGTTTTTTTTAATTCTGTAGTTGTCAGACTTTCATTCATTTCGATTTCTTATGGTTCTAAATGATGGCTATTCTATATTTTAGTCATAATTTTGATGTGGTTATGGGAAGAGATGAACCATGCCTGCCATCTTGACCCAAAACTTTTGTTAGCATTGTTAAGAACATGTAATTTTTCATGACTGTTAATCAAGTTCTTATGGGTATAAAGAAAATTTCCTATTGTACATGGCTCTAAAGCTGCTCTGCTACTGAGGACTTGACTTTCCAAAGAGCTACAAGCTGCCTCAAAGTATTCTTAGGACACCACAGTTGCCAGCTGTACATTTAAAGAGATAAATTATCCTCATTGTAAGTCTAGAAATATTAAACCCATTTTAAAGATTATCATTGTTATATACTAGTGGTTTTCAAAAATTGTATTTAAAATTGATTGTAAATAGTGAGTATATTTTATATGTCTTTTTCAAACATCAGTTTTATTAGACCACTTTTTTTTTTTTAGGGGAAATGAACTTGAGAGAAAGAAACAACCTTACAAGCTGGGAAGTTCATGTAAAGACTGTCCAAATAACTGTGAAGATAAACTTTGTAGTAAGTTTTATATGCTAGTTTGCTTAATGTTGACTGTTAACTCAGGTGTCATGAGTCCTTTAAATCAAGCATTTAATAATATTGCACTTTCCTATAACTTTTATCTCAATCATTTAACAGGAAAGATCAACATTATTTGATTTTCACTTCCCCTAGTGACCCAGACCATTGATTACATCTATTAGAATGGGAATTAGAATGTGTAGGTCTAAATCAAGTGTCCACCTAAATTTTAAAGACCCTGACAGGGGCAACCTAGATAAAATATTAACATACATATAAATTTTTCTATGTGTGATAAAATATTTCTGGGCTCTCTTACTGCAACCCTTAGATTAGACATAGTGCTTTCAAGTTACCAGTGTTCTCACATTGCTTGCTGCTCTATAATTTCCCTACCTGCTTGACCTTATTATGGCATGTAGAAGTAAAACTTTTTAAATACAGATGGTATGATATTGTGTATAGAAAATTTTAACAACTCTACCAAAATTGCCAGAATTCATCACTGAATTCAATAAAGTTGCAGGATACAAAATCAACATATGAAAATTAGTTCTGTTTATATACACAAATAACAAACTATCAGAAAAAAATTTTAAAAAATAATCCTAGTTATGATTATGTCAAAAAGAATAAAATACCTAAGAATAAATATAACTATGAATGTAAAAAATCAATGCACTGAAAAGTATTACACATTGATGCAGAAATTGAAGAAGATATAAAAAATGAAAATATATTACATACTTATGGATTGTAAGAATTAATATTGTTAAAATGTACATTTTATCCAAAGTTATTTACAGACTTAATGCAATCCTTATCAAAATTCTATTGGCATTTATCATCGAAATAGAACTGTTATTCAGAAAATTTGCATGAAACCACAAAGGATCTCAAGTGGTCAAAGCAACCTCGAGAAAAAAGAATAAAGCTGAAGGTATCACACTCGTGATTTCAAACTATAATACAAACTTTAGTCATCAGAGCAGTATGGTATTGACATAAAAACAGAAACATAGATCAATGGGACAGAAGATAAAAGTCAGAAATAAACCAATGCATATGTAGTCAATTCATTTACACCAAAGGAGCCAGGTATATACTGGAGCCAAGTTGTCTGAAGAGACTATACAGGGGAAAGGATAGTCTCTTCAATATATTGTGCTGGAAAAACTAGACAGCCTTGTGAAAAGAATGAATCAGGACCACTATCTTACACCATATACAAAATTAACTCAATGTAGATTAAAAACTTGAACATGAAACCTGAAACCATAAAATTCATAAAATAAAACATGAGGGAACTCTCCTTGGCAATGACTTTTAAAATTTAATGCCAAAAGCAAAGGCAACAAAAGCAAAAGTAAACATGTAGTACTACATCAAACTAAAAAGCTTCTAAATCTCAAAGAAAGCTATCAGAGTGAAAAGGAAACATAAATAGGAGAAAATATTGGCAAATCATATATCTGAATCAGGGTTAATATCCAACATATATAAAGAACTCATATGACTCAACAGCAAAAAAAAACAAACAATCCAATTTAAAAATGGGCAGAGGGACTAAATAGACACTTTTTCAAAGACAGTGACCCTCAACCCTCTGACCCTCTCTCGTATCACGGACATAAAAGACACTCAACATCACTAATCATCAGAGAAATGCAAATCAAAACCACAATGAGTTTTTCCCTCACACCTGTTAGAATGACTATTATGGAAAAGACAAGAGATAACAAGTGATGGCGAAATGGAGAAGAGGGAACCCCTTGTACTCTGTTGACAGGAATGTAAACTGGTGCAGTCACTATGGCAAATGGTATGGAAGTTCCTCAAAAAATTAAAAATGGAACTTTCATATGATCCAGTAACTCTACTCCTATTTATTTATCCAAAGAAACTGAAAACAGTAGCTCAAAAAGATATCTGCACCCTCATGTTTATTGTTATTACTAATAGCCAGATCATGGAAACAACAACCAGTCTATTGACAGATAAATGGATAAAGACAACTTGCTACATATAGTATTTACTTATACATATATATATACACACACACAAACATATAGTATTCATATATAGTATTTATATATATAAAATTATTGTGTTATACACCTTTAATACAATGTTATATAACAGTTATATCTCAATAGAACTAAGGAGAGTAAAAAATAAAAGAAAAATATTAATAAGAACACCTTAGACAAGTCAAAGAAAAAACATGTTACATAAAAAATCCATCATATCATATTTTCCTAAAATATTACATAGCAGAAGACAATGGAATAATGATGGATAACTTATTTCAAGAAATATCAATGTATGTATATGCCTGTTTGTAGGATAGAACCCACTGCATTTTTATTTAAGAAAATTCTGTAGGTAAAGAGATTATTTGAGTAATGTGGGTATTTTATATGTGGATTTTATATAATTTTTAATTGGCTACATATTAATTTTTTCATTAAAAAACAATGCTAGATGACTTTCACTTTCTGATTTCAAAACTCACTACAAAGCTACAGTAATCAGTGTTGTACTGATTTAAGACAGACATGTGCCCATGGAATAGAATAGAGAGCCCAGAAATAAACCCTAGCATATATAGGTGTATATTAATTTTAATAATCCAAAGCAATGCCCTACCTATTAAATGGCACAGCATCAAATAAGCAGACTACAATGAATAAGTAAAACTTTTAGCACTTTATTATTTATAGTCTACGATGTTGATGGTTTCAAAATGATATTCTAGTTGATAAAGATGATGCATCTCTAATCTGCTTAGATATGTCCTACCAAAAAAAAATTGTGATTAAGGAAATCTGTTTAGTTACAGACCATACTTTCATACTCTTTTTTAAAATAACAGACTCCTTACCTGTTTTCCACTCTAATTTTATTAGCTCATGATAATAAAAATGATTAGTTATTAATAATTTTTTTAAGATTTTTTATTTATTTATTTTCAGAGGGGAAGGGAAGGAGAGAGGGAGAAAGATATCAATGTATGGTTGCTTCCTGTGCATTCCCTGCTGGGAACTGGCCTGCAACCCAGGCATGTGCCCTGACTGGGAATCGAACCGTGATCTCTTGGTTCACAGGTCCGCGCTTAATCCACTAAGCTACACCAGCCAGGGCTAGTTATTAATAAATTTTATGTTCATATCTTTAAGAAGATGATCTCTTTCCCCAGTGATTGTGATTTTTTGAGAGTAATGTTGTGTAACCATGTTTTTCCTTCCAGCTAACCCCTGCATCTACTACGATGAGTACACTAACTGTAAAAGGCTGGAACGTGTGCACGGATGCAGCCACCAGTCAGTCAGACTGCTGTGCAAAGCCAGTTGTCTTTGTCACACAGAGATAAAATAACCTTTGTTGTTTCAGCGAGAATGTAATGCTGAGGAAATGTCTGCTGGATTGCATCTTTTACCTTAATTTGCTTCAGTAGCTTCTGCTGAATTTCATTTGGTTTTAATTATACTTGAGATCCTAATTTTTCACTAATCATATATGGGCATCAGATATTTATATCCATGCCACCCACTCCTGTCTTGGCACATCCTGAAGTAACATTGTTTAAAATTTTCTTACTCCTGCAATGAATGGTCTAGTTCAACACCTGCTCCATATTGAAGCTTTGTGATTTAGAGTTCTTAGGTTGACATTATTCAGCTGAGGCACAATTGGGCCCCTCTTTCTCTCTTTAACTCATTCCCCTGCTTTCTTACATCTCCCACCAGCCTGATGTTTGTCTTCCCCATATAACTTACATAGACTAAAAATTCTCCACTTCTTTACTTTTATCTTGAATCAATCATTAAAATAATCTACAAAGCAACCAAAGGGTCCAATATCATTCATTGCAAGGTAAATATTGCTTAACTGCAAGTGGTTTTAAGTGTCTTATTGCTTCATTGCTATATCTATACACATTTGTAAAGCATGGGAAAAAACTTGTGTGTCCTTAATTTAACAATATATGGAATCAGCACTGATTACTTACGAAGCTTAATTCATAAAGTATAGAGGATATTGTCTCACTCATTTCAAATAAAGATGTAAATATTAGTGAATCTGAACATTAAACAAATTGGTGAAGTATGTGGCTATATGGCTGCCTATAGAGCCCAGTACCTGGTATTTGTTTTCAGTTTCAAGATTTTTTTTCATAAATGTGCTCTTTTGTCATAACACATACAAGAAAGAGGCAGTGAAACCAAATTTTACTTCAAGGATGACAATTGTCTGTGGGACCCCAAATAAGCTTCCTATGCTAAATATCTACAAGGAAATGTGACACAAATTATAGTGTAACTTTTTAAAAATGCTTCCCAACATTATCCCCATGACCACAGTTTACCAGGAAGGTTTGTGATTACAGCAACACACTACTTACAGAATGAAATCTCATGATATGTTCCGGGTCACTGTCAGGGAAGAAGGTCATAATTGGACCCAGGGGCCCAAAAGCACTGTTTCATTAAAAACAGGTATGTTTGTGTGTTTGCATGCATGTGTACATGTAGTAATAGATGTCTAGAAGACCTATGAAGCAAAGATAGCAAAGAACATCATTGAGGACAAAATCCTCATTAGGTTGTTGGGTTCACAATAGAGAGTGAAAGGGCACAGAAATGGATCCAGATTATGGGGAAACTTGAAGGAAATGCAAACTGAATGATTTGGATTTGAAGTCACTCCTAATTTTTATGTAAAACAGCTTCACATCCATGCTATTGCAAAGAGTAGGAGCTCCTTCTTTCTTTCTGCTGTGTAGTATTCCATTGTGTAAATGTACCATAGTATTTTGTTCCATTTGTTTACTGATCATCATTTAAGTTGCTTCCAGCACTTGGCTATTGTAAATTGTGCCGCTATGAACACTGGGGCACATAGGTTCTTTAGAATTAGTGTTTCAGGATTCTCAGGGTATAATCCCAACAGTGGAATTGCTAGGTCAAAAGGTAGCTCCATTTTTGGTGGAGGGAAAATGGAGACAACTGTACTCGAGCAATAATAAAATAAATAAAATAGTAAAAATAAGAGAACTTCACACACACACACACAAACAAACAAGTTGTACACAAATTTATACAGAGGCATGCATGGTAGAATGATCCCAGATGTGCCAACTGATAACTGGCCTACATTATGGGTCATTGTGGGTTTTCAAAATGTGCTCAAGGCTTAAGAAGTTAGAGCGACATTGTCATGGCTTGTTTTCCATAACATGCAAGGAGGGCACAGCTAAGGGTACAGAAATCCCAAGACATTTCTGGGATCATATACCATGAATCACTGAATAATAGAGGGATATGGTATTTCTTCTACTTAGATCGGCCTGTAATGTTCAAATCTTTTTATGGGAAGGAAAGAGAGGAAGGAGCATAGAAATTTCACTGGGGTGAATCCTATCACCTCATGTAGAAATGAAATAGAGGGTTTATCAAATGTATGTTACAATAGCCAAGCTAGGGAAGTAACCCAAGTGCCATCAATAGACAAGCATGTAAAAAAGCTGTGGTACATTTATACAATGAAATATTATGTGACCATAAAAAAGAATGAAATCTTACCATCTGTGACAGCATGGATGGATGCTCAGTGAAAATAAGTGAGTCAGAGAAAGACAAATGCCATATGATTTCACTTATATGTGGAATCTAAAGAACAAAACAAACAAACAAAATTGAAAAAGTCATAGATAACAGAGAGAGAACTGGTGGTTGCAGGGGTCGGGGGGACTTGGGGTGCTCAGTGAAAAAGACGAAATGACTAACAGGCACAAATTGGGTGTTACAAAAGAGTCATGGGGAAGTACGTAAGGCACAGGAAATACAGTCAATAGGTAGGGCATTGAAAACATTGAGGGAACACTATGTAAAGTATATGACTGTCTATCCACTAAGCTGTATAACCAAAACCAGTGCATTATAAAAATTCATATCTATAAGAATTTTTTAAGTATGTTCTTTAAATAAAGCTCAATTATCTCTGAGACATATGACAATTATTTTACTACTGAAAATTTCAACTGCCTTTAGGTTTCTGGCTTCAGGTTGTGGGAGAAATCATTATCTCCATAGGAACTGCCTTCAAGTATTTGGACTTTTGCAAAATGTATAGCAAACATTAAGTTATGAATATGATATCATTTAAACTATACAACATTCTTCTGAGGCAGAAATTATTATCACAGTTCTACATATGAGTGTTATGGGAGGAAATAGATTCTTAGGCAGTGTCAAAAGAATTTCAGCAACACACACGTAGGAGAAGTTTTAAGTGACAGTAACATGGTTTATTAGAGTGAAAAGTGACTGTATACTCAGAGAGACAGACAGCAGGCAAGCTACAGGGCAGGGCCTGCAGGGACTCAGGAAAGGAAGTTACAGAGGCAAAGGAAAGTCCTTGGCTGCTGCTTGCTGCTTCCCTGGATGCAAGTCACATAAGGACCCTTAGCGTTTAGGAGAAAAAAAGGCAAAAAGTACAAGCCTGAGAGAAGAAAGGCTCACACGGTATTCTTCTTCCAACTTCCATATATTTCCTTAGGTTTGAGAAAGAGCAGGCTTTCTTTCAAACTACCCAATCTCTTTTCTGGCTTTCCCCCAGACCTGTCCTGGTGCACTCCCCCTATCCAATCTCTTTCCTAGATCCTCTGGGGCTTGTGCCCTTCCCCAATTCCATGCTTTCCCCAGGCTTTGCTCTCCCTGTATGATGGTTGTCATGTTGGCTTCTACTCTGCATGCACCCAGTAGAAAGAACTCCCCCTGGCCATTTCCATTGATCCTGCAGAACAATACTGGTTACCTCCCCACCTCCACCCCCTTGTATGGCTATAAAACTATCTTCACTGCCTAGTGGAAAAAGCAGGATATTTTGTTCCATTTGGTGGAACAATACCCATCATTCCCAGGGGTGACTGTTCCGTTAACTCCCTCCCTTTTTGGTTAATACCTAAATAACTGCCAACTGTAACATCAGGACACTGAGTTTTCAAATTTTTCCATGACTTTTTGGATCACACAACTAGAAAGACATAGAGATCTTGCCTTAAGGGTATTTTCTTCCAAACTTCAGATGGAATTAAATAGTGTACCACCAGATGCAGCAATAAAAGAAGTTAATAAGAGATTTTAGACTCTTATCTAGAAAATAGAGACATCAAACTTAGATTTTGAAAATCTTTTCTTTCTTATTCATTCCATTTATTTTATAAACAGGATTGTGTGGTTATTAAAAGAAACGGCATATTGAACTATTTATGGTGAGTTTATTGTGAATCTTTATTATTTTCTTCAAAAAAATGGATATCCTGCTGTGATATTGTATTTACAATGAGAAATATATATATTTGTCTTTGTGCCCTTCTTGGCACAGAGCTCCTAAAACCCCTGGCATTTCCTAAGAGATGAGAGTGACAGAGAGCTTATATTAATAAGGCAATTATTTTTGTTATGTTACCAAGGCAGTTCTTGGAATTCAGTTAAGGATGGGGGCTGGTTACCTGGGAACAAAACCATGTGATTAAAGGGTTGGAATTTTCAGTCCCATCCCTTGACCTCTGAGGAGGGAAGAGGGCTATAGGTTAAATTCATGAATCTTGACTATGTAATGAAGTCTCCATAAAAGCCCAAAAGACTGGGTTTGGAGAGCTTGCAGGTTGATGAGCAGTAAATGGGGATTTGGGGAGAGTCAAGTACTCAGAGGGGGCATGAAAGCTCTGCACCCTTTCCTGATACGTTGCCCTAGGCATCCCTTCCATCGGGCTGTTTCTGAGTTATATCCTTTTATAAGAACTGGTAATCTGATAAGTAAAATGTTTCTCTGAGTTCTGTGAGCCACTCTAGCAAATTAATCAAACCCAAGGAGGGTGTTGTTAGAATCTCTGATCTAGTCTGACTGTGACTGTAGATGGGTGGGGACTGTCTTATAGGACTGAACTGGGTAACCTGTGGTATCTGGAATTGTTTCCTGGTAGATAGTGTCAGAATTGAGTTGAACTGCAAGACACTGAGCTGGTGTCAGAGAATTACTTGGTAGTGTTGGGGCAAAACCCCTCACCCACTGCACTGAAATTGGGTGCAGAACCTTTACGTGCTAAGTGCGCTTACAAACCAAGCATAGGGAATGCTCAGCTTCTATACTGTATGAAGATTGCAGGCATATTAAGAGGAAACACCCACAGTATGTGATCACCTGCAAACCAAGCTGTTCTCTCCTTCACAATTGTTTTCAGAAAGTTGTTATACACTGAAGCTCGACAGCAACTTTATGGATGGTACTATTAGTTTAATCTGGACAGAGCCTATGGGCAAAGACAATCTCAAAAATGATAGGATGCCACTGAGAAACCACAATGGATTTCTTCCTTACAGCCAAAGCCAAGGCAATTCTTTCAGCAAACAATATAGAATAACTGGTTTATAGGCAAACCATATTGTTGTAACTCTATACAGATAATTTTGAATTTTTGAAAGCATAGACATTGTTTAGCAACTTTTATAACATCAACTGTATAACATTAATTATATAACAATATTTAACTTTTAGGTTTTCTCCTTCATTAACTGGTGTCATCCATTCATGAGAAATGACTTAACTCTTTCACATAAAACTTTTTATACAACAATGGCTGATAAAAACTTCTGTATTTCCAGCCTCATTTTGTCCTTAACTTTTCCCCTACAAAATTTTTTAATTAAATTATTTGGAAAAATAATTTAGGTGAGCTAAAGACCTATTATTATCCACTTAGATAAGCCAATTTATCCAATATTATTTACCATATAAAATGTTGTATTTTTCCATTTACCATATTTTGCTGTGTATAATGCACACTTTTTTACCCACATTTTTTAAGGAAAAATAAGGATGTGCATTATACGTGGGTAGTACTTGAAATACCTTGTATCTGTTCTTGTGTTTTGTAATAATTTGTTACATAAAATTTCTTGTACCATAATATGTTCAAAATAAGTGTTAAAATTCCTTTATAATACTAAAAACAGGTATCTAAATATAAATAAATAAACAATTTAATTAAAAAATTAAAACAAAAGATATTTTTTCTTGAAAGTTTGGCCCAAACACATGATGTGCATTATACATGGCAAAATACAGTAATTTTTGATGTCAACTCTATTATAAACTGAGTGTCCATAGAGTGTTTCTGGATTTTTTTCTTTTACCCCATTGTTCTATTTAAATCTGCCTGTGCTTTATTCTCAATAATTTCAATATAAAACATTAAATGTGTCTAAATCTGATAGAATGAGTGGCCCTTCTTTTATATTTTTAAAATATTTCTCATAATTAACTATTATTTTTCATTAAAAATTATAGTCTGTTTTTTAAATTCATCCTTCCACTATCTAAAACTATATACCCTACTAGGTTATGATCACTATTACATTAAATTTACAGAGTGCTGGAGAATTTGCTTCTTTCATTGCCAAGATACACCACCCATGAACACAGGATACTGAATTGTTTTTACAGATTTACTTTTTTCAAAAAGAATTACTTATTGATTTTTGGAGAGAGAGAAGGGGAGAGAGAGAGAGAGAGAAACATGGATTAGTCATTCCACTTATTTATGTATTTATTTGTTGATGACTGTATGTGCCCTGGCTGGGGATTAAACTCACAACATTGACATATCAATATAAGGCTTTAACCAACTGAATTACCTGGACAGGGCCTACAGGTTTACTTTTAAAGCTATTTAATAGAGCTTTAAAATATTCTCCATAATGGCCAGAGGTTTTATTTTGACTTTCTGTATTTTTCCACTATATTAAGAAACAGAAGAAACTATCAGACCCAATGAAAGATGTGATGCACTTAGAGAGGATATCAAAATCTTGGAACAAATATTATATATAAAGAAACCAAAATATGCCTACGTTACTGCATGTGTTCAAAATATGGCTGGTATCACTTAAGAAAGTAGTTTAACCAAAACAAAACAAAACGAAAACAAATTCATAGAAACAGAGACCAACCAAGAATGGAGGGGTAGGCAGATGGGTAAAAAAGAGAAAGAGAATATAGTCAGTAATTTTGCAATCAGATTACACAGTAACAGATGATTCCTAGATTTAGTGGGGTGGTTACATTATAAGGTATAAAAATGTCAGATCACTATATTGTACACTTGAAATTAATATAACTAATATATAAGATTATATACCAACTATATTTAAATAAAAATTTAAAAAAATAAAGTGCTTTAACAAGACTTAAAAGGTAAAAGCAATGTATGGCACAGATTTTTTATGTTCAAATAAAACAATAATCACTTATGTTATCAGTATATTTTTATTAAAATTTATAAAATTTATATTTAAATTTGTTTGATATTTCAGCAAGGAAGTTAGATAAAAAGTCAATCGAAAAAGTTTTTTCAACATATAGGCAATATTTTATAATATTACAAAATATAATTATAAAAATTATGATGTAAGGAAATTCTAAAAACCTACTTAAGCAACAAATTTCTTAATATTTTTTGACTTCTTATTACTCACTAATTTATTCAGAAATATGATCTTTCCTGGTAGAAGAAATCTACCCAGATTTTTTTTCAAAGATGACCTCTATTAAAATAAATGTTTTGACTTTTTTATTACTAAAATACTTTATTTCACTTATTTATTTAAATTATATGTGCAAGGTAAAATTTTTTGATTAAAATAAATTTCCTTACATATTTTGAAATGATTTTCCTCTTTTTGCTTTTATTTCCCATGCTTATTTAGAAAAGTTAGATGTCAATCTTTTCCTTGCATGTTATTTCTTTCTAGAAACTAAACATTTTTCCTGCTTGTGATATTATTTAAATTCACAGTGTGTGTGTGTGTTTTAAATCATGACTATTTTGTATGTTGTACTATACACTCTTTTAATCCGAACTCTTTTGTTCTTTTATTATATGATTATCCTTTTCTCAGATATTTTGTCACATTTATTTATGCTTTCTCTCTCTTATGACATCTCTCTGATTAATCTTTACAATTTCCTTTAGTTTTATATATCTTTGTTCTCATTCTCTCCAACTCTTCATGTCTTTCTAAGACGTTCTAAAAGATTTTCTCTATCAATGTTCTCGATAATTCATTCTTTCCCTATTTTGTATTTCACTAACTATGTAATCCTTCCTTTTGAGTTTTTCATTTCAAGTATTTTTTTTCATCTCTAAGGTCTCCAAGTAGTTATAATTTATAATCACTTAATAATCATTTAAATCTCCATTATGTTCAGTTCCCTGAGGATACCTGCTATGCACTGACTTCTCAAATAGTCCCGCTTCCTTTGGCCTGTGTTGTTCCATTGTTGCCTTTCTGTAATAATACTGGACATATGCAGATATACTGAATATTCCTTACAAATATATTTGTTAGTTTGGTTACTTAAGTCTGCCAAGATTAAGCAAGGCTTTGTCTTCATGTTTTTTTTTCTTGATGTGCTTGGTGGACTTTGAAAAGAGACATCATTTCTGAGGCGCTTTACGTAGCAGCCAATGGGCCCCTGCTCCCTCTCTTCTGTGCCCACAAGTTGGCGTTTCCTGTCCTCAGATGCCATCTCTGCTGCTCTGTGGGGGAGCTTTGCCCGCAGGTCTCCCCTGGCCGCAACAGATGAGAATAAGGCTACCAAGACATGATCTGCTTGGGGAGGAAAGGTGGCCATTCTCTCAAAGGAGAAGGACCAAGAGCTTTTCCTCAATGGGCTTTTATTAGGTTTGTTTTGCACAGGAATACAGGTAAAGCTCATTAATTAGTGTTAGGCAGTAAGTATCAAACAATAGATAGCATATGAAGAACTACTGGGGCTTATTCTGAGTCAGGATCTGTTAGCTAAAGGGCTACAAAACTTTGGGAAACAAACTCATTTCCTTCTCAAACCTTTATCATTTAATTGAGAGCATCCTTAGCAAAGCAGGTTTCACAAGATCTTTTTTTTTTATGAGTGTGTATTTGTGTGTTGTATGCTTCTGTGCTTATTGTGTTTAATTTATCGTTCTCTTTATAGTTTCTTTTTTTTTGTCTTTTTTAAAAATTTTTTTATTTTAGTTTATTCAGTACAGTTTCTCTCCTTTATTCCCATTCCAGCCTGCCCACCCATTCCTCCCCTCCTCCCTCCCCTTTCCAACCCCCCTGGTTCTGTCCATGTGTCCTCTATATTTGTTCCTGTAAACCCTTCCCTTCTCCCCTGAAATTCCCTCCCCTCTCCCCTCTGGTCACTGGCTACCTGTTCTCTATTTCAGTGTCTTTTGTTATATTTTACTTGTTTCTTTGTTTTGTTGTTTAGGTTTCACAGGATCTTATGTATTCTTTCTTAGGCCTGACCACCTGGGGAACCCACCCTTTCCAGCACAGGGCTGCACCGCCCTCTCTCATTGTTTCAGGCTTAAGTCAGGCAGGGGAAGTAAGGAAGCCAAGAGATTAGGAGACTTCTGGCAGACAGAATGAGGACTCAGGCT
The DNA here is from genome assembly GCA_028533065.1 of Trachops cirrhosus. Taxonomy (NCBI): domain Eukaryota; kingdom Metazoa; phylum Chordata; class Mammalia; order Chiroptera; family Phyllostomidae; genus Trachops; species Trachops cirrhosus. The sequence continues at coordinate 108,870,614 of CM052541.1, read as the reverse complement.
TTGTCAAAGCTGAGGGGTGAGGGTCTATCACCCCCTTTTGCTATAGCCCCCCAAGTCCTTCCCTGGGGCCTCCACATGATCATGCCTGTCTTAGGTTGTTCCCCCTTGGGGAGTCTTACCCATCATTGGCTAACAGACCAAGCATTGGGGGCCAGGCAGGGTGAGGTAAAAGGAGCTGAAGTGGCACTCCTGCCAGGGAGATAAGCTTTGTCTTCTCATTGGCTTCTGGTCTGAAGGTCGCTCACTCAGCTTTAGCCATGAGGGGGTTACAGGTCCTGAAACCAGGCAGGGCGGTTCCCAACACTGCTCTATCTCATAAATTCTCTTTCTCCCAGCAGCTGTGTTCTTTTTGGTTACCTAGGGCTGAAGGCTGTCAGAACTAAGTATATTTATTTTTCTAGGTTTTTGGGCTCCCCACTCTAACCTGCCTCTGGCATTGTCCCAACATTATTCTTGGCATAGTTAGAGCATCAGTATTTAGAACGTATCTCTAGGACTCTCTTTTCATGATTATGGTACATATTTTTCTCCTTCCTATTTATTTTAACAGCTTTCTTTGTTTAATGCATACCTTGCTGAGTTTTTTTTTTAACTGATTTTAAGGAGAGAGAGAGAGATCAATTTGTTGTTTCACTTATTCATACATTCATTGGTTGCTTCTTGCATGTGACCTGACCAGAAATGGAACCTACAACCTTGGCATATGGGGAGGACGCTCTAACCAGTTGAGCTACTGGGCCAGGGCTACTTAACTGAGTTCTGAGATCAAAATTCCAAGCCTTCTCAGGACTTATTTCATCAATGTTCACCCCTCTTCCAACTGCTACCCTAGTTAAACCCATCTTTTGTCAGTCACTGGCCCAATCTCAACAGGGCACAAGGGAGAGAAAGAAATGCAACAGAAATCTTGTGCAGGGGCCAATTTCCTCTCCTTTGGCTTTGGACATCTCTTACTAAAGCCACTCTTTGTGTCCCCTGGGAAAACAAAAGGGCCCCACCATTAACATTACATTAATTTTATGATTGCAAAAAGGAGCTTCCTTACAATTCCTGTCTCATTTGTGTCACCCCCAGAGCTAGACGAGGGACAGAGAAAATGTCTATAGTTTAGATTTCTACTCCATAAAGAATTTTGTGTTGTCTTGCCATTTGTTGGGATGTATATATTCTTAAAGAGTATTTCCAGTACAGTTCTCAGAACCAATTGTTCTTGTGCCCTTAGTGGTTTATCTAATAACTCCCCTCAGTTCCTGTACTTAATACTGGAAACACAAAGATACATATTCTTATTCTTTGTTTTTCTTTTAGCTTGACCTGATACAGACTACAACTCTCTCCTTCTCCACTTTACACCCCTCTATGGTAGTGTAATATTCAACATATTATAATGGATGAATTAACATTATATACCCTATGGAAATTTTTGAAGACATGAAAAATTAGTCAATCGGCCATAGTTATTTATGAGAAAACATGTTCTATATTGTGCAGACCCTTGGAGAGTACACAGTAACTGTGATGAAAGGTAAGTAGGTTTGCTTTATATAACTTAGTGGTTTGTAGTCCTAGTCACATTCCTTTATTTCCTATTGAAGTTGTGAAACCTGCAATCATGATATTTTATATAAGAAAATAAGACCACCAGGTATGTGTAAAAGACAACGATGCAGGTATGTAGAATTTGCTTTCAAGTTATAATTAATAAATTTATTATTTCATTGTATAATAAAAACATTCTTAAGGCTATATTGTAAAAACATATTAGTAATTGAAATACCATTAGAAAAATAACTCTGTTACTGTGATTTAAACTCTTTAGCTCCTAATCACAGTTTTGAAAAAATGACAATTGAAGGGATAATTTTTGAAAAGGAATGTTGTTATAAGAAACATCTTAGAATGCAGTGTTCTTGTTATTCCTGGAGACTGCACCCATAATTAAGGGAGTATAAGTACAGTCTGTTCAGTAAATAGTGCTGGGGAAATTGGCTATTCACATGTGAAAGAATGAAACCCGACTCGTACCATACAGCACTCACAAGAATTACCTTGAGATGGATTAAAGGCTTCAGTGCAGCACCTGAAACCATAAAGCACCTAGAAGAAAGCAGGGCAAGATCTTCCTGACATGGATCTTCCCAATGACTTTTTTGGACATGACAGCTTTTTATGTAAAAACAACAAAATAAAAAATAAAAATGTGGGGCTACATCAAGTTAAAAATTCTGCACAGCAAAAGAAAGGATAAAGAAAATTAAAGGCAGAAAATATGCACAAATGGAATGGGAGAAAATATGTGCAAATCATATATCTAATAAAGTTTTAATATATAAAGAACTATGCAATAAATATATAATAGTTTTTAAATATATAAAGTAATATATTACATAGTAAGATATAATAAAATTATTTAATATATCAAGAACTATGCAATGCGATAGCAAAAATTTTTGATTGAAAAAATAAGTAGAGAATCTGGTGTTTTGCAAAGAAGACAAATAAAAGACCAACAGGTACACGAAAAGGTGATCAACATCACCTTTTCAATCATCAGGGAAATGCAAATCACAACCAACAGGAGGTATCACCTCACACCTGTTAGAATGGATTACATAAAAAAAAGGAAGAAAGATAGAAAAGAAAAGAAAAAAAATACAAGAGACAACCAGTGTTGGTGAAGCCATGTGCTTTTTGTGGAAACGCAAACTGATACAGCCACTACGGGGAAACAAGTCTAGAGATTCCTCAAAAAATTGAAAATAGAACTATCACATGATTGAGAAATTTCAATTCTGGACATTTATCCAAAGAAATAAAAAACACTAACTTGAAAAGATATATGCACTCCCATGTTCATGTCAGAGTTATTTACAATAGCCAAACATGGGGGGTGGGGTGGGGGCAGGGAAACCTCTGTCCCTTTACAGATGAATGGTAAAGAAAATGTGGAATATTTATCGAGCCATAGGAAAGAAGTATATCCTGTCAATTGTGACAACATGGAGGGAGATGAAGGGCATTAGGCTAAGTGAAATAAGGCAGATAAAGACATATACTATTTGCTCTCGCTTTTATGTGAAATCTAAACAAACAAACAAAAACCAAGCTTATAGAAAAAGAGATAAGATCTGTAATTACCATAGGCATGGGATGGGAATTGGCTAAAATTGGTCAAAAAATTATTCAAATTATAACATAAATAAGTACTGGAGATGCAGTGTACAACACGATGACTATTGTTAACACAGCTATATGGTACACCTGAAACTTGCTGGGAATATAAATCTTAAAATTCTCACCATAGGGAAAAAATTGTAAGTATATGAGGGAATTGATGTAAACTACACTTATGGTGATTGCTTTGCAATATATGTATGTGAAGTCATTGTATACATTAAAATATATACAGAACTGTATGTCAATTGTCTCAATAAAACTGAAAATATTATATATATAAATATATATGCAGAAAATCCAGCTATTGTTAACATAATCAGAACAATTTGCATGACACTGATGTAACCTGGAAGCCAAGGAGAGTGGACTGGAATGCACATGTGTGAACTATGATGACTTCACTGTTCTAGTCAGTGGTGTGGTAGATACATCGAGTGAGCATGTGCACTGTGTGGTCATCGCATTCAAAATGACTGAGAGAGGAGAGCAATGAGTCTGCATCAAATTCTGTGCTAAGCTTGAACATTCCTCCATGAAAACTATTTGGATGATTCAGAAGGCCACAGGTATGGGCAACTGGTGAGTGGCAGCTTCATCACGACAACACACTCATGCACCCATTACCTGTGGTGCAGAATTTTTTGGTGAAACATCAAATCACCCAGGTAACTCAGCCCCCCTATAACCCAGATGCAGCACCCTGCGACTTCTGGCTTTTCCCCAAACTAAAATCATGTTTGCAAGGGAGGAGATATCGAACTGTGATGAGATTCAGGAAAATACCACAGGGCAGCTGATAGCTAAAAGAGAACTGTGTGAGGCCCCAAGGTGCCTACTTTGAAGGGCACTGAGGCGTCATTTTCCTAGGACAATGTTTCTTATATCTTGCATCTTTTCCAATAAATGTCTCTATGTTTCATTTTTTTAATATTACATGGCTGGATCCCTTCTGAACACTACATATGTATACACACACACATGCTCACACACATGTATGTAGCCTGGCATTCACAATTCCCACATCTACCAGAAATTGCGAGCTGCACCGGAGGAGTTTATGGCCATGGATTAGGCACTTTTTAGAGAGATCAGAGAGTAAAGGTGTTTGTGGGTAGGACTTCTGGCAGCTAGGGGGTAAGTGCAGAAAGGGACCTCTGTAATGTATCACAGCACACTTGGATGCAACAGTCTTTGAGAGCGAGAGAGACAGTTACATTTCAGTTCTAAGCACTTGGTAGCCTGGTTGTAACAGGCAAGATTTCCATACTAGTGAGTGCATTAGTATTCATTCCCTTTGTCAGGAAATCCTATAATTTGATTAGGTGTGTTCTGTCAGTTCTATTCCTTCACTTAAATATAGTTTTGATAGAAATATTTGTTTTGGTATGAAGTAATTAGAAGCTGCAAAACCATGTTTTTGCTTCTTTTCCAGATTGTTAGTTAATTCATCTCATGGCTTAGAAAATTCATTCATATGAAAGAATAATTGCAGAAAATGACCACAAGATGGCAGTATAGGTATGATATTTAAACTTCTGATGCCAAAGAAAAGAAACTCTTACAGTGATGTCTTAAAGTATTTGCAAAACAAACAAACAAACAAACACCTGTATAGTTTATTGTCAATATGCTTCGTCATTTTAAATGGACATACTTGAGAAAATGAGAGTGTTTATTTTGTGTCCCATACCTCCTTTCATGTTATTTGTAGACAGACTTGCTGACATCTCCCTGATTAACATATCTGTGCCTCAATTTCCTCACTTTCTAATGGAGATAATTATAATAACTCCCCTGTAGATTTTCTGGGAGGATAAAGTGAGTGAAAACACAGAGAATGAGTAACAGATCCTGGCATGTTGTATTTGCTATTAATTTTTATTATTCACCATTTTCAATTGAGATGCCTGACACTGTACTTGCTTCTAATCAAAGCTGTCATTTATTAGTTGTCCATATAATACAAGATTTAGCATTCACAATTTTTTGCACGGGATATTGTTAAAACTTTGCAACACACTTTGGATGTGAACAAGAGTCATACTTATAAATGTAGAAACTTAGATACAAGGAGATTAAATAACATGTCCCAAGTAAAACTGCTAATAAATGGCTGGGATGGATTTCTAACCCTGGTCTTATTTACTGGAAGCATTTTCTTCAGCTCTTTACTACATCTAAAAGAGCAGCTATGTCTGGACACTATTACCATATTTTGATTTTGTGAATTCAATGGCTGATACATTACATTGAATGTTTTTCTGCATTTTCCAACCAGAATATTTAATAATCTCTTTTACATTTTTATTTTATACAATTAAGGATATTGCTAGTTTGGGAGTTTAGAAATATAAGCTGGAATTTTATTATGAAAATTTTATAAGACCACATGCTGGGTTATCATTCTTCCACTGTAGAGGTGGAATGAAGACACTGTGCAAACGCCTGGAAGGCTGTCAAAGCAGTGTGAACTCGCAGGACAATGCAAAGGAGTAGCAAACTATAGAAAGGTATATGTCTGTATGATGCAACTTTGTGCTCAGAAAACACCAACAATTACTAAGTATCCTGGCAGTGTTGAATTAAGTCATCCAGACCCTAACCAGAGCCAATGCTGTGGAGCACCAGCCCCTGTGGTTCATATGATGATTGCAAGATAAACCTCAGCAACAACCACCAAGAAACTTTGAAAAAGCAAGGTTTATACTCCAAGTCCTGGTGGATTCAGGAAATTACTCAGGTCATAAGCAAGATTGTGGGTAGAGTGAAAGAGAGAACATGGAGTTAGGGTTCTGTCTTTATTAAGGTCAAGGGGGGTTCCCTGTGGTTTCACGGGTTTACTCTGCATTAGTGAATTTAAAACACATGAGTGGAAATTGAAGCGTGGGAAGGGGAAAGCAGGCAGTTAGTTGAAAGGTCAGTTACCTGGGTCAACCTCTTTCCCCAAAGGGAAATGGGAAGGTGACTTGTGTGGCCAGCTGGCGATGTCCTTCCTGATCAATGCTTTGGAATTGGATGCCTCGTACTCAAAAGATAGACAAAGGCACTTAACACTGTAGTGAAAGAAGTTGTCAGGTGCTTACAATATAGTTACAAATGAAAAATTAGAGTAATATTTGAAAAAATATTTAAAAATATTAAGTGTACAGTTTGTTAGAGCGTGGTGCCATTATGCCGAGGTTGTACGTTTGATCTCCGGTCAGGGAACGTACAAGAAGCAAACAATGAATGCATAAATAAGTGGAACAACAGATTGGTGTTTCTCTCTCTTTTCCTTCCTCTCTCTAAAATCAATAAAATAAAAAATATTAAGTGTACAGTTAAGTACATTCATATTCTGGGACAGTCATTACCACCAAACATATCCAGAATTTTCGTCTTCCAGATCTGAAACTCTGTACCTATTAAACAATAACTGCATAATCGGTCTTTCTCCCAGCCCCTGGCAACTGCCATTCCAGTCTGTCTCTATGACTTTGACCATTCTATGTTCTTCAAATGAATAACATTATTCAATAATTGCCCTTTTGTGGCAATTTCATTTCACTTAAAATATCTTTAAGAATCATCCATATTGAAACATATGTCAGAATTTCTTTCCTTTTGGATATGAAAATAGAGACATTTATTGGAGATACAAGATACAAGAAACGTTGCACATAGGACAATGACACCTCAGTCCCCTTCAAAATAGGCACGTTGAGACTTCGCATAGTTCTCCCAATCACCATCAGCTGCTCCATCGTATTTTCCTGAATCCCATCAATAGTCTCAAATCTCTTCCCTTTCAAAGGTGATTTTAGTTTGGAGAAAAGGGAGCTGAGTCACCTGGGTGATTTGATGTTTCACCAAAATCTCTGCACTAGAGGTAATGCATGTGTGGGTGTGTTGTTGTGATGAAGCTGCCACTCACCAGTTGCCCATAGCTGTGGCCTTCTGAATCATCTGAATAGATTTCGTGGAGGAATGTTCAAGCTTAACATAGAATTTGATGCAGATTCGTTGCTCTCCTCACTCAGTCATTTTGAATGTGACGGCCACACAGTGCACATGCTCACTCAACGGTGACTACTGCCCCCACTGACTAGAACAGTGAAGTCATCATAGTTCACACATGTGCATTCCAGTCCACTCTCCTTGGCTGCCAGGTCACATCGAGCTCACACAAACTATTCTCTTATATTAACAATATCTGGACTATTTTGGATAGACCTCATATATAGGATATTAATTCCTTGCCACTATTATCATTGGCATATATTTTCTCCCATTTCATGGCATTCCTTTTGAATCAATTACGTCCTCTGATACACAATTTTTGAAAATTTTTTAATTTAATTTTTTGTCCTGACCTGAGGACGTTTTTTCATTGCTTTAAGAGAGAGAGAAGTGGAGAGAGAGAAAAACGTCAACATGAGAGAGAAACTTCAAGAGGCTCTCTTCTCATGTGCCCCAACTGAGGATCGAACCGACCACCTGGTACGTGCCTTGACTGGAAATTGAACCTGCGACCTTTTTGTCCACAGGGCAACACTCTAACTAACTGAGGCATGCCTGCTGGGGCAATTTTTAAATTTTTGTTGTAGACCAATTTATTTTTTTCTTGTATTGCATATGTTTTTGGAGTCATATCCAATAATTAATTGCCAAATTCAATGTGATAAAACCATTCCCCTATCTTTTCTTCTAATTATGCTGAGTTCAACAGCATCTCTTGTGGAAAATGTGCATTTGTTAGAAATAATGAGAGGAGAAACCTGCCACATAAAATATTCTTAGGCCCACAGACAGCAGTAGTTTAGATGAAGGCCTACCTTTGTTAAACAGCAGATAATTAAAAGCCATATCATGTAGGAGAGACTGGCAACAATAAAAGCCTTCCTGTGTAAGGGGCAGTCAAGACATTTTATCAGAAGGAGTCATAGCAAAGTATTCTGATCAAAAACAGGAAAAAAAAAACAAAAAAGAAACCTGGACAAATTTTCTTCCACTAACTGTATAAAAGAAAACCTATCGGGGTTTATGGTAGGGGGAGGAGTGGTCAGAGGAAGCTGGAAAAATCATATATAATGAAAATATTCCCCTGTCCCACCTCTGATCTATTTCATTATTTAGTTCAGACTAAACACCGATGATGTAAAGGACAGTATTATTATATCACATATTACAGATGAGAAAATGAAATTTCGAGACTTAAGCAAACTGCTAAGTAAAATCCTACAAAACAAGGGATAGAGATGGGATTTGAATCTCAGTCAATTGGCCTCAGAATCCAGTTCAGCACCCTATACAACACCTGTTTCCCTCACCTGTGAGGAGAGGAAACTTGCACCCATGCTTTGGTTTCATGTACCAAGGTCTTACGGTAAACTGGAACAGGAGCCCTCGGTTCTTTCCCCTGAAGATCTCTGCACATCTCACTGTTCCAGGGTGAAACTGGGATCTCCCCACTCTGCAATAAACAAAGATGGGATGTCACTGGATGGAGGAGATGGGAAGGCAAATTTGTGGTAATATCAGCAAAAGAGCTTTTAAAATGACAGAATATGGTTAGGCCAAAAAACCCACAAACAAAAATGTGCAAGAGAGAGTTGAAAAATAGAGAGAATACAGGGTGAGCTAAAGGGCTGGGTTATATTGAAGAATAAGAACAGGCAGACAAGGTGACTTTGGCCATCTCAAAAAACAGAGATTCTGGTGGTACAAGACCTAGTGATTTATAGGTATAGAATTTCAGGATAATCATAGCATGCAGGATGAGACCACATAAGTGGGAGAGTTAAAGAGCATTAGAAGAGAAGGTTTGATGCAAGAGTTCAAAGGTATGAGACTTCAGAAGGTTCGGGTCATTCAAGTACATGTTAAAGACCCTCAAGTTGACTGCAGAATTCAGGATGGACAAGTTGAATTTTTTTCAGGAGATGCAATTTTTGTGAAAGAGAAAATAACATGAAAGCCATTGTAGACTGGACATTAAATATCACGTGTTTCTTTGAAGCAGAAATTTTCAGAGGAGGAAGGAGAGGGATAATGTGGAAATGGTAAGGGTATTCTTGTGGGTCCCCAACTTTTTGTTAAGTCCAGACCAGCGCCACCTGCAGTATGACAGAAAAATAGCACCACGGTTGAGTGTGCTTTTGAAGAAATGATGTCCAAGGGGACAGTTTCTAGAGAAATCTTCTGCATTCCAAATGTTTACTTTCTTCCCATCCCTGACACTGTTTATATGAAATAAATGACAATAACTATTTCTATATTTGAGCAGCATGATGTTGAATCTTGTCCATTCAGAAACTGCTGAAAATCCTGTGGTAGTTGGGGGAAGAAACAGATATCACTAAAATTACAATACGCACACAGCTATTTATAACAACCAATGCTAGCCTAAAATATTTAGTTATTTATGTTTTTTCTTAGTAACTGGTGGGACGAAAGGTAGACACATCAAAAGAACAAGACATTTTCTAGATTGAAATCTGAGTTTGGATTCTCTTCATTTTACTTCAGTATTTGATTTATAAGGATGACAAATTCATATGAATGAAACAAATACTCAGACTCTGAATTAAAGACGTTTGAAACTTTGTACTTATAATTAGTCTCTTAAAATGGACCGTGGCACACAGAAACCTTTAGATAAGGACTGAAGTGTGAGTTTATTTGCAAAAGGAAGGAAACAGCTGCAAAGGTCAAGAAATGAGCCAAAGAAGGTCATTAAAAAGTGCATTATTAACCCAACTTCCATTACAGTTCACACTGCCCAATAAAAACGATTTGAAGTATAAATCTTTACACATACCAGGTATAAATGTGAAAACCCTAGTTGGAGAATACCCATTGCACGGTCCCACAGACGTGTACACTGTCAGACTGACATTCAGAAGTCCTCAAAACCAGAAAAGGAGAAACACAAATTCATATACTGAGAAATCATATATTACTGTGTTCACTGTAACCTAAATTAATATCACCTATAGATCTACATACACTGTCTTTAATTTGAGGCATTTTATCTAAAAGAGTAAGATTAGCCCTCACCAGGTGGCCCATTTGGAGGATCGTCCCATACACTAAAAGCCTGCAGGTTTCATTCCTGATCAAGGCACATACCTAGGTTACAAGTCTGATCGCCAGTCAGGGCACATACTGGAGGCAACCCATTGATGTTTCTTGATCTCTCTCTCTCTTCATTTCTCTCTTCCCCTCTCTCTAAAAATCAATGAAAATATCATTTAGCAAGGATTTTTTAAAAAAAGAAGAAAAACAGTTTAACAATTTTCTGGTAGCAGGCAAAATTATCAGAGTCCCATATAATGCATTCTTCACCAAATCCCTTACTGTCCAAAAAGAAATTGCTACCTTACATAATATTGTCAAGAAAGAAATAATTCTATCAGGCAGCAACATGCCAAAGGTGGTAAGATTAATTAAGCAGCAACAACAGTGATGAAAATAATAGCAATGGTATTTACTGAGGTTTTACTAAGTTCCATTCACTTTCAATATGCTAAAAGTTTGGCCTTCACAAGCAAACCTGTGGCATAGCAGAAGAAGAAATAGAGACCAAAAGGAGACAACTTTCTCAAAATTGTGCAGTGAGTAAATGACAGAGCAACAATCCCAACCCAGCCAGGCTGGCTTCATTCACAGTGTGCCCTAGGACAGTGCTTCGCAAACCCGAGTGTGCTCCAGAAGCACCCGAAGAACTGGGCGCAGCCAGGTTCCTGGGCCCCCTCTCTGAGCTCCTGATTTGGGAGGTCTGGGGTGGAGACCACGCCAAGCTCCTGCCAATGCAGATGCTGCCAGTCAGAATCCTCAGTACAGCACTCCTTGTTTAATATGTTTTTGAGGCATTTTATAGCTGTTTTTCTTAGGCAACAGCCCAGAGGCTAAGACATTCTTCTGAGGATAAAGATGTCCAGATTCTCAGCCAGGCAAACAAATATTGACACATCTATTTTCTGGTTCTCTTATATCCCATAAAAGCGGAGAGAAATTTCTTTCCTATATAAACAGTAGTGTGTGAACAGACTACTTTCTGTAAAAGCAAGTGCTAAGATGCAAATGTGTGAGAAACAAGGTGGTAAAATAAGCATACCAGTAAACGTAACATTTCAGGGGAATATGGGAGCTGAGTCCTTCCCTTGAAAAGTGCACAGGACATGTGTGAGAAACAACTGATAGAATGAACAGCAACACATTTAAAGCACAAGAATAGGACTGAAGAGGCAAACACGACTGCCAGGCAAAGAATTCTTCCAAAAACAAACAAAAAATGTCAGTGTGTAAAACCTGATTAAGTAAAATCATTTGTTCAAGCCAGTATCATAGGTTTGATGCACAACCTTTGAATACCCATTTGTGGTTTTTATCAGGAATGTACCACAAAAACAGGAGTGTCTCTTCAACATTAACCAGAGGTAATATCCTAGAGATTCCCCTCAAAGGGGCCTGAATTGCAAACTGTACATAATGAGTGTTGCAGGTACATAAGCACACTAGGAGATGGAGATCCCCACGTGAAATGATTATTGGGGTAAATCTCCAGATATACACCCACCTGTGGAGACAGGGAAAGAAGCAGGATTGGACACATGCAGAAGTTGGGTTGTAATGTAGTCACAAGGGAGGCCCCCAGTAAACCTGCGGGAGCTATCAAATTGGGATGGTTATTCTAAGTCGTCAAGGTGGAGAGAAGTAGCCTTGCATTTATAGTTCCTAACTACATTCATCAGTTCTTGTATGTAGGCTGCCCCAGAGAAGGGAGCATGCTCATGAACAAGGGCAATTTTTAGAGAAGGCAGGTAGTAGAGCTGCCCAGGGAAGGACTCCGGCTGCAGAGAAATAAGTTTGTGGTGCAGAAAGGGACCCAGGCCATGCATCACGACATCCACTGCAAACGACTTTCTGTGAGTTAGGAAGTCAAGGCTCAGTCCTAATGATTTGGTAACCTGGTCACACTAGATGAGATTTCTTTACTAATGAGTGCAATGTTATCCTCTCGGCTGGAGATCTTATACTCTGATGTTATGTGTTCTGTAATATCTATCTGTCCAGTTTGATGAAGCCATAGAAGTCATGTCTTTTCTTCTATAAATAAATTAAACTCCACAAACCATGTTCATACTCTGTGCCAGGCTAGTGAGTTACTTAATTAATCCCATCATTTAATAAATTTCTGAACATCAGGGGTAATTCTAGGAACCAACCCAAAGATGGCAGCATATATATACTACATGCGATGTTAAATTTCTTTGGATGCCAGAGAAAACACTCAAAATCTATGCTAGTTTGTATTCCAAAATTATTCTGAAGAACAGGTAAATGATTCTTCATAAAAGCTCATCCTAAAAACAAATTTCATGTTTTGTGGCAATGTGCTGCACACAGATGCAGTGGCAGGTCTTCAAGAGGACGTACACACTGAGAGGATGAAAGAGGGCCAGGGGATGAGTTGGTAAACATTGATGATTTTGGTTCTGCCTTTCATCTTACTTGTGGAACAGCCGACATCCGCCTGATAACATCTGTGCCTCAGTTTCCTCACTTGCAAATGGAGATAATTATAGTACCTCCCTCATGGAGTTTCCAGGAGGGTAAAGTGAAAACGTATGCACAATTTGTCTCAGATCCTGGTAGAGGTTGAGTTTGCTATTAATTTTTCACCACTTTTCATTGAGATGCCTGACACTATACTTGCTTCTAATCAAAGCTGTCATTTATTAATTGTGCACATAATACAAGATTTAGCATTCACAATTGTATTGCATGGGGTATCCCATTAAATCTTTGGAACAAACTTGGGGTATAAGTAATAGGTCACACTTATAAATGCAGAAACTGAGATACAAAGAGATTAAATAATATGTCCCAGATAAAACTACTAATAAATGGCTGGGATGAACTTCTGACCTGGCCTTATTTACTGCCAGCATTTCACTCAGTTCTGTACTACATCTGAAAGAGCAGCAACATCTGAATGGTTTCACTAAATTTTGATCTTTTAATATATTTTTCTTCCTCTTCCAGCCAGAATATTTAAGAGTCACCTCATCACTTTAATTTTTAGCCCAAATCATTGAGGATATTGCTAGCTTTGGAGTTTTAAAAATATAAACTAGAATTTTATCATGGAAATTTTATTATATTCTTGGTTTTTACTCTGCAGAATTTAAGATAGTACACAACATGCCACAATGTTTTCAAGGCAGTGTGAACTCGCAGAGGACAGTGCAAAGGAGGAGGAATTTACAAGTAGATGTATGTCTATATGATGCAACTTGGTGCTCAAAGATCTTGAAGAATGTTAAAGCAAAGATAAGTGAAGTCATCCAGTCTGTATTTGCACTGGTAACCATACAGACAATGAAAGTGACAACACATGGCCATATGTATATATTCATATATAGATTATATTATATATAAAATCATATATAAAATCATATATAAATCATATAAAATTATATATAAACCACATATATGAAATCACATAAGTCATATAAAATATAGATCATATATAAATCATATATATGGTTTTTAATTCATATATTCAAATTTTCAGAATCCATATTCTGGTCAGTAGAAAAAAAGAGTCAAAGTTCTCAAAATTACAAATGTGTGGAGCGGTTCGAGGATGAATACATGGGCAGCTAGAAAGCTCAAAGGTTTTCCTCTGTATAGTATCTCAGCTAATCATAGTACCACTGCTATGGAACACCATACAGTTGAGAAATGAGGTCTCTGCAACTTTACCTTTTGTCCAGAGAAACTTTAGGTGCCAAAAATGAGCCCACATTATGGCAATATGTTGACCATATAAATTAGATGCCCACTGCCAGTTTCCAGAAAAGCCATCAGTACTTCCTACACAAGCAAATAATAAAAATGCTTTTATTAAAACATAATATAAAAAGTACTAATATAACATATATCTACAGATTTTTAGGTATTTTAGCTTATTGTTATTGAAGATTAATTTTCAGCAGCCAAAGTGGATAAAATTAAAATGTTTTAGGTATTATCCAAAAGTCTTTGCACAAAAAATTTCCCTATATTGTATAGCATATGTCATGTGTCAAGTTTTTTTTTAATTTCTCAAATTTACTAGTTATATATAGGCATATATATGATCTTTCCACTTCCCCATTCCCTGCCTTAAAAACACGTAGCAGGAAAAAGTGTCTATTGCAGGATTTCAGAATGCATCTTTGGATGCTGAAGATTAGGTGGTGTTTTTATAAGCATCAGAGAATTAAACTTTCTCTTATAGACATCATCAAGACATAGCATTAGCAACAAAACAAAACTCCTTAGGCCAGACAATTGCAAAAGGACACTGAAAAGCATAGAGAAAATACTGAATTATTTATTTCAAGCTGGTAATCATACAACATCAACATTCACAAGATACTATAAACTGCTTCCAACTGCTACTCTGTTAACCCATCCTGATCACATTCAATAGCTTGATCTCTGCAAAACACTTGGGAGGGAGGAAAAGATCAACAAACATCCTGAATGGCAACCTAAACTCTCTCCCTGGACCTTGAACTTCTGCTAAAGGCCACATCTCTCTGCTGCCCACAAAATGCAAGAACTAACCCATATTAGGGTCATATCAACATCCTACAGGCTTTAGTAGTTACTGAAAGGAACCATACTTCCCTGTCTCACTGCTGGCAACTCCATGGTTAGATGAGGGACAGAGAATTAGCATCCATTGCTTAAGTTTCCTCCATATTATTTTTAAAAATTTAAAAAAAACCTAGTGGTGTCTTGCCATTTTTTAAGAATATATACCCTTAAAGGATATGTGTATTAAATTACCTTATCAGAATTAAGTGTTCTTGTCTTTTGTAATAAATTTACATAATAACTCTTCTCAATTTCCCTAGTTGATGCTGGAAGCACAAAGGCAAATACTATGAGGTCTGTCCAGAAAACATACAGCCATTGTTAATATATGAAAGTGGTTTGTGCAATATGGATGTAACCTGGCAGCCAAGGAGAATGGACTGGAATGCACATGCATGAATAATGAATGCAGACTTCACTCTACTATTCAGTGGGGACAGTAGACTTCATTGAGTGAGCATGTGTACTTTGTGGCTGTTGCATTCAAATGACTGAGTGGAGCAATGCATCTGCATCGTATTTTGCATTAAGCTTGAACATTCCTCCACGGAAACTATTTGAATGATTCAGAAAGCTTTTGGGGATGATGCAATGAGTGTAGCTCAAAGGAAGTGTGGCACAAGGGCTTCAAAGATGGTCAAGAGTATGTTGAAAGTGATCACATTCTGGAAGGCTTGCAACAAACAGAACACGCGAGAATATTGAATGTGTATGGGATACAACCAACGAAGATCAGTGATTGACAATGCAAGAACCAGAAGCTGATCTGGGGATTCTGAAACTACTGTGTTTGAGATTTTGATGTAGGATCTTTGCATAAAATGTCTCATGGCAAAATTTGTTCTGTGGCTTCTGCTACCAGAGCAGAAAGAACATTGTGCTGCAGTTGCTAATTGCTTGATTCAAACTGTTACCAATGACCCAGATTTCCTCAAGAAGGTTATAGCAGGAAGTGAATCATGAGTCTATGGCTATGATCTGGAAACAGAAGGCCCAGTTGTTCCAATGGAAGTCACCTGGTTCTCCACTCCCAAAGAAGGCGTGGCAGAGTAGCAACAAGATCAAGACCATGTTATCTGTGTTTTTGATTGGGAACATGTTGTCTATCCTGAGTACCCTCCAGGCCAAACAATTAATAAGGAGTACTACCTCAGTGTTCTTCATCAGTTGAGAGATGCAATATGACGAAAGTTGGTACAGCTATGGGCAACTGGCAACTGGCAGCTTCATCACAAAAATGCGCCTGCTCATGCATCACATCTCCTGCAGAGTTTTTTGGCAAAACATCGAATCACCCACACAGGTGGCTCAGCCCTCCTAGAGCCCAGGTTTGGCACCCTGCAACTTCTGGTTTTTCCAATAACTAAAATCACCTTTAACAGAGAAGAGATCTCAGACCATCAATGAGATTCAGTTAAATACAATGGAGCAGCTGATGGCAATTAGGAGAACTGCGTGAAGTCCCGAGGTGACTACTTTGAAGGGGACTGGGGCATCATTGTCCTATGTACAATGTTTCTTGAATCTTATATCTTCTTCAATAAATGTCCCCATTTTTCATAATACATGGCTGGATACCTTGTGGACAGCCCTGGGTATTCTCACTCTTTACTTTTCCTTTTCGTAGACCTAATGTAGACTACAACTTTTCCCCTCCCCTTCCTGTACCCTTTCTCTGTGGGAGTGTTATCAACCTGTTGTAATAGATGAAGCCATATGGTATGTTTTCTAAAGGGGCTGCACCATTTTACATTCCCACCTGCAATAAATGAGAATCCCAATTTCTCCACATCCTTGTCAACACTTGCTTTTTTCTGTGTTCTTTATTGTTATTATAGCCATTCTGTTGAGTGATACCTCAAATAATTTTTGTCGAAGTCTTTATGCTGGTTTATTCAATGCAAGGAAACTGCCATATTAACTAATAGCAAAGCCAGTTTTCATTACTAAATCAATTAGCCATAAATACTTTCCCCAAAAATAAAATCTCTCATTTATTTTCAATGCAAACAGACACTTTCATCCTCATGAAAACTATTCCTCTTTTCAGCTCAATTTCTAAGTTATACGGGAAGTAAATCAAACAGAAGAGAGAAAATGTAAAGGGCTTCATCATAACTTTGCAGCCTGAAAGAATGTTCCCATCATCTTCAGTGTTTCACGGATACTCTCTTTGCTCTGATCTGATGGACTTTCCCTGGAGAAGCCACCGAGCATTCCCTCACATTCGCCTGAGAACGGAAAAAGCATGACAGTGGAGCTGTACTTCCAACCCCCTCCGTAGAAAGTACCTAAAGCCGAAGGCTAACACCAGCCTATGCTCTTCACAGAAATACTTACTAAGACAAGGAAAAAATAGAGGCATACTATGTTGCCTTGAATAAACAAGATTGCATACACCCATTATTTCAAATTCCCTCTCTTGGGTTTTGTATACGTTTTTGCACCTCAATATAATTAATATTTGAAATGCGCAAGAGTTACGCTTTTTTTTTTAATAGTAAGCACAGTTGTCAAAAGGGGATGTGGAAAAAGAAGACCAGCGGTAGGTCTGGACTTCAAGACTTTCATTAACCCAGGATTTCTTTCCCTCCTCAATTGTCTGTCACCCAGGCCCGGTGAAAATACTCCAGATTCACTCTCAGCTGTGACCGTTGAGCGGCTTGAATCTGTGCCAAGCAACGTACTCTAAATCCAGATTGACAGGACCATTGACCAATCACAGTACCAGGTTTCCTTCCCCATCCCCACCCCCAGTCCAATCATAACTGCTGCTTGGGATATTTAGTACTGAAAAGAAAGGGGCGGGCCAACAGGAGGGCCTTTAGAAACACCAGGGTCCCAAGACTCCCCACAGCAGTAAAGCGGTTCTTCAGCATTGTATTTGTATTGTCAAGATGTCTCTTTCTAAGAAGTTAACATTGGACAAACTGGATGTTAAAGGTAAACGAGTCATTATGAGAGTAGACTTCAACGTTCCCATGAAGAAGAACCAGATTACAAACAACCAGAGAATCAAGGCTTCAATCCCAAGCATCAAGTTCTGCCTCGATAAAGGAGCCAAGTCAGTAGTTCTTATGAGTCATCTGGGTCGACCCGATGGTGTTCCCATGCCTGATAAGTACTCCTTGGAGCCTGTTGCTGCTGAGCTCAAATCCTTGCTGGGTAAGGATGTTCTGTTCCTGAAGGACTGTGTGGGCCCTGAAGTAGAAAAAGCCTGTGCAGGGCCATCTCCTGGTTCAGTTATCTTGCTGGAGAATTTACGCTTTCATGTGGAAGAAGAGGGGAAGGGCCTAGATCCTTCTGGAAATAAAGTTAAAGCTGAGCCAGAAAAAATAAAAGCCTTCCGAGAATCACTCTCAAAGCTAGGGGATGTCTATGTCAATGACGCTTTTGGCACTGCTCACCGGGCCCACAGTTCCATGGTGGGAGTGAATCTGCCTCAGAAAGCATCTGGATTCTTGATGAAGAAGGAACTGGATTACTTTGCAAAAGCCTTGGAAAACCCAGAGAGACCCTTTCTGGCTATACTCGGTGGAGCCAAAGTTGCAGACAAGATCCAACTTATTAAAAATATGCTAGACAAGGTCAATCAGATGATTATTGGTGGTGGAATGGCTTATACCTTCCTTAAGGTACTCAACAACATGGAGATTGGTGCTTCCCTGTTTGATGAAGATGGAGCCAAGATTGTGAATGACATCATGGCCAAAGCCAGTAAGAATGGTGTGAACATAACCTTTCCTGTTGACTTCATCACTGCTGACAAGTTTGAAGAGAATGCTAAGGTTGGCCAAGCCACAGTAGCATCAGGCATACCTGCTGGCTGGATGGGTTTGGACTGTGGTCCTGAGACCAACAAGAAGTATGCTCAAGTAGTGGCCCAAGCCAAGCTAATTGTGTGGAACGGACCTGTAGGGGTATTTGAATGGGATGCCTTTGCTAAGGGAACCAAAGCCCTTATGGATGAAATTGTGAAAGCCACTTCCAGGGGCTGTATCACCATTATAGGAGGTGGAGACACTGCCACTTGCTGTGCCAAATGGAACACTGAAGATAAAGTCAGCCATGTGAGCACTGGAGGAGGTGCCAGTCTAGAGCTTCTGGAAGGTAAAGTCCTTCCTGGAGTGGATGCCCTCAGCAATCTGTAGTTGACAAAGTGTGCCTTCCTACTGCTCCCTGTCCACAGCCCTTAAGTCAACTTATTGCCTTCACACCTCAACTTGACTTTTGTTAAAATCTACCCCTGTATCAAGACCCAGGCAATGACCAAGTGATGGACCATCAGCAATTCTTAACATCAGCAAAACAATGCAATTAACTTTAGTTCTGTCGTGCATTTACTTACTCTTTTAAAGATCTCATTTGAACTTCACCATTGTGATTCTTAGGAAGTGGGTTGCCTATTAAAGTGAGGAAATAAGTTGAATCTCTGCTCCTTTTTATTTTAGTCCACCTTTGTTATTGTTTCACTACTTGACACATGGAAACAAGACCGAACCCTAATTTTAGAGGAAGGGTGGGGTAGAAGTTGACAAACTATTAAACAATGAAAATACCCAAATAATCTGAGAAAGAAAATTACCTTGAAGAACTCATGAGTGCCATTAAACCTCTGCTATGAGGAAGTTTCTTACTAAATAAGGAAGATGAAATCAAACATTCTTATTAAACCCACAGAGTTAAAAGAAAGACATTAAACCCAAAGAAGGTGTGTCTGTGCACATGGATGCACAAGAGACACACACGCCTGTTAGAATGGGAGCTACAAATCAAGGCCAGGTCTCAGACAAGTATTTTCTTTTTAAGTCAGATATCATTTAATAAGTAGCTAATATAACTGTTAAATCTAAAAACTTGATTTTTGAGACACATATGAAATATATATAAAGTATGTGTGTCCATGGGGAAAATGAAGATATAAAAACTCTTTTATATTAGAAAACAGAATAAGAAAATACTAAGAAATGTAGAAGAAGTGAAAATACCTACTAGAGAATATTTTGCCTAGTTATGTAGACAGAGTTGACCGAGGGCAATGTTGGCATCAAATTAAAAGTAGAAATGCAGAGTAAATTTTCCCAGCTGTCATGACCCATAGGCCCAGATTAATTCCATATATTCAGCATCCTGAAAATTGAGCTTAAAATATAATCTTAACATACTCAAACTTCAATTTATTTCTAAGGACAATATTAATAATGTCATTGTAATCCCAGGGTAGATGTAGAAATTAAGGTATAGACCTAAGAACAGGTAAAAAAGAAAACCAATATTGTAGTAGTTAAACAAAGATTATAGCATATTACTGCCTGTGTGTAAGATTAGTGCATATAGATGGGCTCTTTATCATGAAGTCATCTAGAAAAACAACTGGTGACACCAACCTGTGACTCTCAATAAGTGAGTTTCATCTCTGTGTCTGAGGTGTCTGTCTGAGCTTTTACAACTTGATAGCCAGCAGAGCTAAAGAAAAAGCATGCATTTTTTAAAAAAATATATGACCCAAAAAGTTCATAATTTTTTTTCACTTACTCTATGGGCTATTAGTTGTGCAATAAAGCCTATTTTGCAAGGGAGGCTTAGAAATGTATTCTCTTTAGTTGCATACCTTGTATTCAACTAAAAAGCAATAGTCTATTACTAAAAGGAAGTAGGGTGAATAAATACAGGAGTAAAATTCTCAGTTTCTGACAGACTGTCAATGACATAGGAAAAAAATACATCATCCAGAAATGCCTAATATGGGAAACTAAAAAGTATAATCTTTTATTTTTCTTATAATTCCAACACCTCTCTCTATACATACCAGATGTAGAATGATGGAAGAGAAATAGGAAGCTACAATAAACATCATCACCTAAAAAACCATTGGTTCATTAGAATTATAAATAAATTATGCTGGATCAAAGTTTCAGGAACTCCCTGAGCTGGTAGTGAAAGATTTTCCTTGGTTAGACTCTGGCTTTGTTCTCTGGGAGAAAGTCTCTTATTCATTGTCCTTTTCAGCCCCAAATTTGGTCACCTGGGAAATTTCCTTTTTCCTTAATCTCTCTGAAGCTAGTGTTGGAGAGCTGGGCCACATCAGGCCACTGCAAAGCTTTTCCAGCTTTCTCCTTGCTGGTACAGATTCAAGAAAGCAATGGTTTCTTATTATAGCACACAATTAAAGCCATTCAGGGCCAAGCCTGTAATTTTTCGGCTTTCTCAAGAATCAAGATTTCCAGTCTATATAATCACGTGTCAAAGAACCTCAGCCCTAAATTTCTACTAGTTATAATTCTTAATCTTCTGGTTCTTGCTTTTAACTATATGACTGGACCCACTATTGTTGGGAACTGCTCTGCCTGGTTTCAGGAGCTGTAAACGCCCCATGGCTAAGGCTGAGTGAGCCACCTTCGGACCAGAAGCCACTAAGGAGACAAAGCTTATCTCCCTGGCAGGAGCGCCACTTCTGCTCCTTTTACTTCATCCACAACTGGCCCCCAATGCTTGGTCTGTTAGGCAATGATGGGTAAGATTCCCCAAAGAGGGAACAACCTAAGACAGGCATGATCATGGGGAGGCCCCAGGGAAGGACTTGGGGGGCTACAGCAAAAGGGGGTAATGGACTCTCACCCCTCAGCTTTGACAAAGCCTGAGTCCTCATTCTGTCTGCCAGAAGCCTCCTAATCTCTTGGCTTCCTTACTTCCCCTGCCTGACTTAAGCCTGAAACAATGGCAGAGGGTGGTACAGCCCTATGCTGGAAAGAGCGGGTTCCCCAGGTGATCAGGCCTAAGAAAGAATACATAAACTCCTGTGAAACCTGCTTTGCTAAGGATGCTCTCAATTAAATGATAAAGGTCCGAGAAGGACAGGAGTTTGTTTCCCAAAGTATTGTAGCCATTTAGCTAACACACCCTGACTCAGAATAGGCCCTCAGAGTTCTTTGTATGTTATCTATTGTTTGACCCTTACTGCCTGACAATGATTAATGAACTTTACCTGTATTCCTGTGCAAATTAAAATCCAATAAAAACCTGTCAAGGCAAGGATTGGGGTGCTCTCTCCTCTTGAGAGAGTGGCCAGGCCGTTTTGAGGCATCCTCCCCTTGAGAGAGCATCCGGGCCATCCCTTTTCCTCCACAGGACTCGGTAGTCCATGTGAATGTCTCATTTCATCCATAATGACATGGACATTGTGGGCTGGTGTCTGCATCACACTATTATCTTCTTCATCTTAAGAATGGTTAACTTGTAGCCCTCTGAAAAGGTAAGCAGGGATAGGAAAGGTATACCTATAATTTGATCTTTGCCCATAGTATCCTCATATTTTTGGCTAAAAAGTCCAAACATTTGAGAAAACTGTGACAATCTTTTTCTTGCTGTTTGTGGTATTGAGACAGATTTTCAACTCAGAAATCACTTTCCTGGTCTATTAGTCAATTCAGTTTGCAGGCAATAAGCAGATTGTCCAATATTTCCTGGCTGTGCTCATTTAAAAATATATTGTTGTTCAATTACAGTTGTTCCCATTTTCACCCCTTACTCTCTTCTGGCCTGCCCATCCCCTCCATATTCAATTCATCCTCCCACATCCCTGTTGTCCATGTCCATGTGTCCTTTATATGTGTTCCTTGACTTGACCCTTCCCCTTCTTTCCCTCATTATTCCGAACTCCCCTGCCCTCTGGTCACTGTCAGATTGTTCTTTATTTCCATGTTTCTGGTTTTATTTTGCTCACTTGTGTTTTGTTGACTAGGTTCCACTTATGGGTGAGATCATATGGTATTTGTCTTTCACCTCCTGGTTTATATCGCTTAGCACAATACTCTCTAGATCCATCCATTTTTTAAAAATTTTATTTACGGGGTCCAGCAGAAGTAACTCCATTGAGTGTGGTTGGTAGGGAATGTGAATGTCTATCACAAGATGGACAGAAATTTGAGCATTTCACTTAAAAAGTCATATGGTGTCCTTGAGTGTGATATTATTATGTTATGTAATTACATGCTTATGATTTTGTAATAAAAGATATTAGTGTAATAAAAAGGGGGCATTATTTGTGCTGGGCCCTGTATTTATTTTTAGAGAGAGGGAAAGGGAGAGAGAAAAAGAGGTAGAGAAACATTGATGTGAAAGAGAAACATCAGTTGATTGCCTCTCATCACACCCCAACCAGGGACTGAACCCACAATTCAGGCATGTGCCCCGACCAGGACTCAAACTGGCAACATTTTGCTTTGCAGGATGACACCCAACCAACTGAGCCTACCCAGTCATGGCTTTAATCTTTATTTCATTTAGTGTTAGTTTTAATATTTTACTGATGAAATACTAATATATTTAATTTTGAGATTCCAGCCCCTTCCAGAATGGGTAATATAGGATATATACAATAAAATATCATTCTAAAATATAAAAGGGTTAGGGATTATAAAACATGTCTCATTCAATTGTGAACCCATGTAGCTTCATGCCTTCTCATGTGCACGCACACAGAAATAGATGAAGAGGATTAAGAAATACAAGCTTCCAGCTATAAAAGAAATAAGCTTACTTTTGTTGTATATTGCTTAAAACAGCATTCAATAACAGAAACACAGGTATTCCACCTCTTTCTAACTACTTTCCCTGTAACTTTAGGACCTATAGGCACATGTCATTCTTATTACAGTACCATAGGCAACAAATGCCACAGCAGGAAGTAATTGCCACCTTCCCAACTTCCATTTCTCTTTACTCATCTTCTCCCACTGGGCCCCTTGATAAATGCTGTATTTTATTAGTTTTATTAAGGTAGCATCTCACTTACCAATAGCAATTTCTATTTCAGCCTATAGACTAGTGTTTCTCAACCAGGGAAAGTTCTCCTTGTGGGGCACATTTACCAAATGGACAAACTTTTGTTTGTCACAAATGGGATGAGATGGTGTGGTGGGAGGGCTGTAGGCATCTAGCATTTGCCACCAAGGCTATTACTAAACATTGTATAATACATAGGACAGCCCTCACAACAAAGAACTATCCAGCCCAAGATGTCAACATAGAGATTTATTTCATTCTCATGTGACATTGTAAGTGGACACCTCTTGTCGAGCTCATCCAAGAACCCAGGCAAGCAAAATGTCTCTGCCATCACATGCATGTAACTTCCATCTCTAGGAACATGAAAGCTAATTGAATTTTGACATTTTTCAGCCAACTGGACAGGAAAAGAGGAATCCAGAGCAAGCATCTTCTCATTAAGAAAGAAAATGGAGAGTCATGCAAATTGATTTTGCTTACAGTCATTTGGCCTGAAATTAGTAACATGATCATTTCTAGTTGATAGAAAATAGGGCAATGTACTTTCTGATTAGGTGATTATGGGCCCCATCAAAACTATTACTAAAAGGAAGAATAAAAAAAGATGAGTTTAAGATATTAAAAAGAGGAACCTATTAAAATTTATATGATATACACTGGAAGATTCATGAAGATCATACTTTTATACATAATTATCCCTAAGATAAAGATGAACAAGTACAATTCATGGGAAAAATTATGAAAACAGTTAAAATGAATTGAGGACAATAATATAAGATTAAAAATTCTCTAGAAAAAGGAGTAAAAAGATATAACAAATTCAAGTATTTCTAGTACAAAATATTAAATGGGGTTAGGGCAAGTGGTGAAGAAATTGAAAATGCAGAGAAAAGAATCAGTGACTTGAATTAGAAGATAGGGAATAAAAACAGAATTTCAGGTCAACTTAGAAAGTAAAATATATGTAGTATCATTACATATAAATATATATCGCATGCATACATATATATGTATATGTTTATAATATTTTATATAGTTGTAACTGAAATTTTATAGTTACATATTATAATTGAATACATAAAATTACTTCATGTTTTTCCCATAAAAAGCAATAAAAAACTTTAAACTTAGGGCATTACAATAAGAGGGTGGGGTTGCCTTGGGCTTTTTGTACAAACAAAAAGTGTGGGGTTTACTCATTTGTTCAAGGTTGCAATTTTAGTTGTTTAACTTATGTGCTTAGACATTACTACGCATTTATTTTCTGTGCATTTTTTATCAAAAATAATGTGTTGAGATAACATTTCCAGCAGCATTAGTTAATAAAGCTATGATAAAATAATTTTTAAATGTAGGTGTAATATTTAATAGCCTTATACTTCTGTTAATTTTAAGTAATGTCACATTTTAGTCATAAGTCTTCTATAGATTGTAGCAAACTTTGTGTTTTCTAAGTCAATGTGTATTAATAATAGTCCAAGATAAAAAGTAAAAGTGAAATAACTGGAAAATAACAAATTGGAAAATCATACACACTTATATGTAAGAGAATATTTTGCTTAGTGTAGGGAAAATGGAGTCACTCAGGCTCCCTCACCAGGATGTCCGGGCAACTAAGATATACAGTATTCCCACAACTTTAAGTAGGGGCCCACATGCACAGAATAAAGCTCCAGCCCCGTTGTATAAAGTGAAGGTCAGTATTGGCATCTTACCAGCTTTGTGTGCATTTAGCATATGAGAGAGTCAGGACTTCCTGTGGTGTGACACCCTGGCTTTCAGCCTCGTGGATTGCCCCACCCCCGAATGAAGGCATGTCAGACATCCCAAGAGCTCCAAGAATTTTCTTCCATCTGCCCAAATCCCACGTGAACCTGCCCGGCCTTGAATGGTTGCAACACACTTGGCATCTCCTTGCCCTGGACCCTGAGGTTTCTCTCTCTGCACTGTGACCTTGTGACTTTCTCCAGGAAGTCAGCAGGGCAACCACTGTGTGCTTATCTTCTTTGTTTCCTCACCCTCGTGTGTTGTTTCCACATTTTTGTCTGGTTTTCAGTCGTTTCCAATGAGAGGGTCAATTTTAGTTTCTCCTATGCCATCTCAATCAGAAATGAAGGTTTAAATCATTTATTTTTAAATATTTACACTGACACTCTCTTTCAGACCCAGCTGAGCTCTGGATATAGTAACTTGTTTTTTAATCTTCCCTCTTTTCTTTTCTAATATTGCTCAAGAAAATATATATTTTTTTCTGAACTAGAGCCACCGACTGTTCAACTGGGATTTTTAAGAATATATTTTTAGAGCACTTTTCTAGGTTCATAGCCAAATTGAACTTAGTTCACATTAGAGCTCACTCTCAATACTTGTACATTCTAAAGGTTTGACAAAGGAGTAATGACTGTATCCATTGTTACAGTATCATAGAAGATAGTCTCACTGCTCTAAAAGTTCTTTGAGCTCTGACTAGTCACCTCCTCCCTAACTTCTGGTAACAAGTAAACTTTTATGTGTCTGCATAGTTTTGTCTTTTCCAAAATGTCATATAGCTGGAATCATATAGTATGCAGTCTTTTCAGACTGGCTTCTTTCACTTAGTAATATGCATCTAAGTTTCCTCCATATTGACTTCAAGTCAAGACGACAGAGTAGGTAAATGCCATGCTCACCTCCACAACCACATCAAACACACTAAATTATAGAACAGTCATCCTTGAGAACCACCTGAAGATGAAATGAACAGAACTTCTACAACTAAGGATATAAAGAAGAAGCCACATAGAAACAGATAGGAGAGTACCTGTCACTAGAGACAGCCTGGAAACTAGAAACAGCCTGGTCTGACACCCATGTGTGGCAGTTAGGAATCAGCAGGGATATCACAGCTGTGGAGATGCCCCCCAGGAGTGAGGGAACCCAGCCTCACACCGGGCTCCCCAGACTGTAGCATCAGTTCTAAGGAGAGAAATCCCCACAGCTGCTGGCTGTGAAAATCAGCAGGGACGCAGTCCAGGTGAGACAGGGCTGCCATAGACCCAGGCTTCCTTTCAAAGGTCCTGAGCACAGACCCCTCACTCACACACACTCACCCTAAGCTCCAGCAAAGGGACAGCAGCTTGAAAAGCACCAGGGACATTTAAGGCGGAACTAATTTTTTTCTAATTATTAATAATAGTCATTTTAAATTATCCCCAAATCCCCACCATATCAGGGTCTGGTTCTGATGCATGCTCTGTCTCTCCAAACTGTGGTTTTCTTTTGTTTCTTTTTGCCTTTAGTATGCTTTGTAAATTTTGTTGTTGTTGAAAGATAGATGTACTGAGTAAAAAGAAGTGTGGTAAGTAGACTTTCAGGAATGTAGTGGTGTGGAGTTAAAGAATTACTCTAAGGCCCGATGATTGTCAGCCTCTTCCTGAGCGTATGCATGCCCTTGGGCTGATCTTCTCAGTGCTTTTTCCCTGTGTTTTGTTTTGTTTTCCAATGTCCTTGGTTGTACAGGATGGATAGCGGGGACTGGAGGTGGGTATTTCCCTTCCCCATATGGAAGGCTAGAGCAGGCTTCACTGAGTATTTCCCTTTCCCCAGGTCACTTAGACTGTGGTTAATCCCCCAATAAAGTAGGCTCTGGTGAAACAGTTTCTGTTAAAGTCAGGCTTTGTTAAGTAGATCAAAATGTTCTCTCATATTTTGACATGGTTACTTTCCCCCAACCTCCAGCCAGAAGCCTGAGGGGATTTTTCTTCATTCTTTACCGTTAGAACCTGGTGAGAGCATCTGGAGGTAAAGCTCACAAAAACGATTTTGGGGGCCTCCTAATGACTGGGTTCCCTGGAATTTTCATCCCTCCGTCTTGTCCACACCAAGCCTCCAGCAGCTCCTCAATTCCAGTTCCAGCTTTGCTACCCCCGTACTGGTTTCTGTGGAGTTTTTTTGTGGGTGGGCTTCTGCTCTGCTAAGTTGCGATTTTCTGGACCTGTCTGTCTCTCCAGTTCTAGGGGTGGCAGCTCACCCTGTGACTTACCTTCTCTGGTGGATCTAGGAAGAGTTGTTTTTATTTCAGTTTGTTCAGCTTTTCACTTGTTAAGGATAGAGTGGCAGTTTCTAAGCTCCTTACATGATGGACAGGAAACTGAAAATTGGTTTTGTTTTCTTATTTATTTTTAAATTCAAACACATTTCTGATTTTTAACATACTTTTTCAGATATTACATTATGGGATCCATTACTGTTAAGGAAATAAAATAACAGATTTTAAGTCCACTAAAAGGACTTCAAATAAACCCTATTCATTGTATATTTTACACATCGGATTATTTCACTCAGGAGATAGCAAACATTTGGTATTGGGTTGGCCAAAAAGTTTGTTTGCTTTTTTCTGTAAGATAGCTCTAGTAGTGCTTAGTTGTCTTCAACTTTATTCAAAACAATTTTGTTAGATTGTATTGTGACAGCCGTCATATCAGCATGACTTAAAAAAACTTATCAATATCAGTGAATTTTTGTGTAGCTATTTTAATATTGAAGATGGAAGAAAATAAGCAACATTTTTGATATATCATGCTTTATTATTGCAAGAAAATGCAACTGAAATGCAAAAAAAAGATTTGTGTAGTGTATGGAGAAGGTACTGTGACTGATCGAATGTGTCAAAAGTGGTTTGGGGAGTTTTGTGCTGGCGATTTCTCACTGAATGATTCTCCACAGTCGGGTACACCAGTTGAAGTTGATAGTGATGAAATTGAGACATTAATTGAGAACAACCAACATTATATCACATCAGAGATAGCTGATATACTCAAAATATTCAAATCAATAAAATTATAGGTGAAAATGAGAAATGTGTCCTATTTTAGGGAAAAAAACATATGAACTTTTTGGCCAACCTAATACAGCATGTAACTCAGTGTTACAGAGTTATTGTTTTTTCATTTCGTATTTCTGTAATGCCAAGCTGGCCTTGTACCTTAAATCCGCGTTGAAATGCCATGATTTTCCCGGACACTTTCTCTGATGGCGTAGGCTCTGTGAGATATCTTACATGGAAATGAATCACTGTATGTCCAAATAAATCCTATATGTCCAAACTGATTCTTCCTTATTTAAAGCCATAAGCCAATTTCTTTTTCAGAAAAACATAAACCATGGGCTTGTTTTTGTTTTTGCTTTGGGTTTTGGTTTTGTTTTTTTTTTGTGGTGGTTCTGTTTTTAGTTTTGATAAATTATTTTGCTTTAGAATAGCAAAATATACTTAAAATTACATTGAAAGAAAAGGGAAGGAAAAGATATGGTTAATACCAGGGATTACAGGGTATTGGCAAACAATGATGAAGTATTTTTACCAGTTTTTCTAAAGCAATTTGAACTTATGACAGAAATAGCTTTCAAGTGCCTTTTCTGGGTTTCTGTGAAACCGGATTGAGACACAGAGAGGCAAATTGAGGAACAGTGGATTTGACCAAGTGCTTACAAAATCAATTACATAAAAGATGGAATCACAGTTATGTTTGCATAACTTTCCATTGCCTGTTATTTTACAGTGCTATTAAGGTTTCCAAAGGCTATAGTACAATTTAAAATCACTACATAAATATACTGTGCAAATGAATTTTTAATTTTAATTTTCATGTTTCCTTCAAAAGCCACACATGAAGTTCTGAGAGACCCATACCGCACCCAGTTCCTGGGTACAACTATAGCAGGCTGTTCCCAGTAGCACAGGTGACTCAGAATGGAAGGAGGGACAGAGCCACAGTGTGGATACAGGTAGTTGTGCAAAATTCAACAAGGCTTGAATTCAAGGGACATAAACAAATATATTCTCTGTTAAGAAGAGACATCATTGGTCTCTCAACATTTATCCGAATGTACTACATATATAATAACAAATCAAAAAGAGTGACAGTTCTCCTCCTAAAGATTAAAAACTACTTGTGCACTGAATTAAATGCATCCTTATCCTGAAGCTGGGTTATTTTGCTCACTTGTACATTGAAGTATCCATTCCTCAACTTTTCTATACCCAGTTGCTACCCACTGCTCTCTGTGCTATTACAATACAATAGTTAATTCTCCCAAGAGTTCACAGACCTGTAAGCAAGACAGAAAATAAGCAACTGCTTTCATTTCATTATGGTAAGTACCATATCACATAGATGAAGTGTATTATTTGAGGTGCCAAGTAATGTGCTGAAGATGTATGACCCTCCTTTCTTCATGGGAAAGTGCGAGTAATATGGTTTCCAAAAGACATTATTAGATTTTATGTTAACAGAATCACAATTTGCTAGTTTAATCTCCCAAGTTTTATGTAAGTTTTCTAATGAGGAAACTTCCATCATCAAGGTACTTCTCACTCATATTTATTTTTTATTGTGTATTTGATTTAACAACAGGTATAAATACATGCTCCAAACATATATAAACCCTTTACTCCTGCATCATTTCTGCCCTGAATCCTCAGACTCTTTCCCTTTGCAGATAAACTAGACTGTCTAAATGTTAGGGTTTTTTAAATCAGAAAACATACATAATTGCTTTTATAGAAGGCGATTGGCATAAGTTAATATATTATTTATTGTGGTTAATCAGAAAATCATAGTTTTAGATAAACAAAATGACCTAATGATGTTAAAATTAGTTTTTAAAATAAGGCACTTACACTTGCTCAAAGCACTTACTTTTTGTTCTCTTATTATATTCATAAAACCTTGGAATTCAACACTATGATTTCTTTAGAAGATGGGTGATTTTGTCAGTTTGTGTCTGTGGAACAGGAGAAAAGACAAAGTGTGATCATGGCAGGTTAGTGGAATACTTCTGGAATGACCACCTGACCCTGGCAGTGAGAGGAGGAAGGTAAGGGAGGTGGAGGAGATTACAAATTGTGACAGAATAATGTGCAGACCTTGTTGTCCAGTTGCACAGAGATGGTTAAGTAAGCATGAGAGGTGGTGGAGAATAATTCGATTGATAAAGTAAAGGTGATGTGATAAAAAATATTTTAGTATTCACTATTTTAAGTGGCATACATGCATTAACTTGAGATTTAAATTGCACAAATAACTAATTGATCAGAAAATCTTTAGGTCTTAGAGCAAACCTTTAGAAAATAAAGCCTTTAGGTGCACTGCAAGGGGATCTGTCTTACCAGGAAGAAAAGGCAACATAGAATTGTCCAGGGAGAAATGCCTAGTAGTAAATTTTCAGAAACTTGGGGTTACGATTTAACATCCAACAGGCTGGAGGCCTCGAGATACTACTGCAAAACAAAGTTCTCAGTGTGTTCTTGCCACACCAGCAGCACCAGAAACTCATTAGAGATTCGGATTATTGGCTATGGACATGACCCGCTGAGTCACAGCTCTGAGTGGACCCAGGAATCTGTGTTTCCGTCAAGTCTCTAATGTTTCTGTCTCTTTTGTGTCCCTCAGTCCCTCCCCACTCCACCCCAAGTCCCAGTGCTTCTATTTCAACTAAATTTGATAACCACTTTAAAAGGAAATAGGAATTAGTTCTAGCAACAGTCATGTCAACATCTAGTTGTTTTAATTAAGGCAAATTATTTCACTATCTAGCCACCTTTATAGAAAAAATAATATATTATCTATATGTTTTCTGGAGTTCCTTTTGTTCGTGAATTATATGACTCTGAAACCCTGACTGTTATACTTGAGACTATTGGCTACCTTTTCATCTATTCTTTTTTTTTTCTGTTTAAAGTAAATAAAATTTATTTTTTATTTTATTTTAATTTTTTTTACATTATTTTTATTGTTGTTCAAGTAAAATAGGAAAAAATGGCCCAGGAGCTAGTAGGCAGGTGGCATAGAGGTCTAAATTTTAGAGAAAAACAAAAAAAAAAAGCCAAAAACATCAGAACTTTGGCTCTCCCAATATAAATTCTTTTGCAATTAGACTCTTAATTCCTATATATGAAAGAAAATTTCCCCAAAACTATAGTGTCTGAGAATTTAAAAAAATAAATAAAATAAAATATAGTGAAATGGATTCAATTATTCTTTACCTTATAAGAAGAAGGTGAATCCAAAGTTCATGTCTAAAGGAGAAATTTATAGTTCAGAAAAATACCTGATGTTTAAGTGTTTGGTTTGTTTTTGTTTGCTTGTTTGTTTTTGGTTGTTTGTTTATAGCTGTGATTTGGTTGCTTGTACAGATAGAAAAAATTAATGTGAGAAGGAGGCTTGTTGTATTTTTCATTGTATACTCTCTTATACAGTTTGAATTGGTACTCTGATTGTCTTTTCAGTTAGGAAAAAATATCTACAACTGAAAAGAAAATGGATTTAACTGGATAGGTCCAGATATTACCCATTAAAGTAGCCTTACCTCCACTTTCTCTTGCCCAACCTACACATCCAAGGGTATTTTTCTTCTTTATGCAAGCTTCTTGTTTTGCTTTTTAACATCATTGGGATTTTCATTTGTTTACATACTCATGTCCCCCAGCTATTGAAGGTGAAAGACTACTTCTTTTCAATGTTCCTAGAGGGCCTAGCACAGTATATAGTACATTGGAAGTTTTACTGACAATGCCGTGTTTCATACATTGAGAGTATAAGGTACATGATATTCAAAGATAAGTGGTAAAATAGAAGCTGCACACTGAGAACAGAAATGTAGCAACATCCACCGGGCTACTTAACAATAACTGCATTTTCACAATCAGGAAGTTTCTTTCCTGTTAGCTGCACAGTGGGAGCAGAAAGGTAACAATGTCCAGGAGGCTACAAAAGAGGAACTTCATTCTCACAATCAGTTGTTTCTTTTCTTGGTAAAACAAACAAACAAACGAAAACCCCCCAGAATATTCCATTTAACATATTATGTTTCAGAAAAGAAGGCAAGCCAACCAGGATACAGGATAATCAATTATTAGAGAAAAGCAGAAAGTGGAATTCTTATTTAATCAGTGGGAAGTCATTATGGAAAGTCACAAGACATGGATAATACATATTTTGCATATTTTACCAGACGGAAGGCATGTAAGTTCTTAATGTCTTATGTCAAAACTGGAACTGCTATTAAGACATATTAGAGGGGTTGTGTGTGGTGTGTGTGTGTGTGTTGTGAAAACCTTAGGAGACAATCTTTCTCAAGTGCTCACTGCAGTGTTTGGCAGAAAGTTCTAAGTATGTAAGCACTTGCCTTATTAATAGTAAGTCTACCTATATTACCATTCTTAGGATTAAGGACATTTTCACAAGATTAGAATTCTTTTGGAGAAACCATATGTATTAAAAAAATTCAGGTGGATGCCATAAAATGCACCAAGTCCTCTGTTCACCTACAGCACAGGTGGCAAACACAAGGCCCACAGGCCGAATCCGACCCTCCACCTTGTTTTATTTGGCTGGGTACTTTGTTTCTACCAGGTGGCAGTGCCAAGCTCTTGCTTAACTGTTGAGTAGTTACATTTATACAGCCCTAAAATAATATTTGGCCCTTTGAAGGCAACTGTGAGGCTGATGTGGTTGGTACCTGGTGAAAATGAGTTTGACACCCTGGGCCTACAGTACTTCACTGCCCTTAGCAATGTTTGAGTTGGATGTGTTCTGGAATACACTGAAGCATACTCTTTTGAGCTCTAGTCCTTCTCTCAGTGTTGAAAGCCTGCTTGGACTATTAACATTTGACTCCATTCTGCTTCCTAGAGATGAAAGCAGCCAAAGTATCACTACTGATGTTTGGGCATACACGTGTTTTCTTTTGTCCTTTACGTGCTATATAGTATAGTACAACTTTCACTATCCTGTAACCATGGAAAGAGCAAGGACAACTTTTGTTCAGTACACATTTGCTTATGATATGTGGCAGTAGACATACTCTATTTTAAACTGGTTTTGCATAGATTCCACCTACACTTGTTGAAGAGTAATATTTCTTACTCATTTGGCACCTGCAGCACATAAAAAATTGGTACTTTATAGGCATTCAATGAGTTTTTATCAAATGAATCAAGTAACGACAAGTTAAAATTGTTCTACCTTTTCATATGGGTTGGTAATAAATTGTACTTATCCATCAGGTATTTGAACCCCCAGAAGAAGTGTTCTGTCAATGGTATATGAATTGCTCTTAGAACTATGCTACGAGGTAGAGTTATGCCGTTTTACTGATTAAAAAGAAAACACGAACAAGCACAGGGAGAATGAGCAGCTGGTCCAGGGCTGAGTAATGGAATCCCATTAGAGTCCGGGCTGTAGCCATCAGAGAGCATGATCCCAGGGGATCCTTTCTGAATTCAGGCAGGTTAGAACCGTCATCCCTACAGTATTCCGGAGATAACATGAGGCAAAAAAGTAAGAAGCTGTATTCTTAGATATTCATACTTTGGTTTTCCAATACTTTGCTATTCGTTTTGGTAATAATTGATAATTTTTGTTTGTATGGATCCATTGAAAGAAAGGTCTATTTTTTTTCTGGGAAAATAAAAAAGCATACCATTTAGAGTTTGATGGTACAGACAGCAGTGGGCAGAAGTAGTTTCACACTTGTGAGTATAAAGCTACTGTAACAATCATAACCTGCATGTCTTTTTCCATACAAACCACTGTAAACTTACTTTTGCTCAATCTTGTATAATTTCCAGGGATGGAAGCTTCCATTATCTGTGAAAAAAATGGGTTTTTTATTTTAAAAAGTCACAAACTAGGCTCCTTTAGGTTAACATTTTTTTTTACATTCCCACACAACTGTGAGCAAGAAATTTTGCTCAAATTTCTTTAAAAATGTAAATTTTTCTACAATATTTACAGTATTTAATACTTGAGTATAAATATTTAGGAAAATATAAAACTTTACCTCCATGTATGTTTGCTTTAATCAAAGTATAAATATATAACTTTTTACCTCTTCCTCACTGAATCCATGCAAAACAGCAATTGAGACATAAATGAATAAGAATGCTCACAGAGCTTTCTCCTGAAAGTACTAAAACAGAGACAGGGCAAGTTCATTTCAAATCAGTAGTTCACAGCAGGATTTTTTATGAATGTTTTGTATGTCATTCTAAGATCACTGTATAGATGAGGAGATAAAACTAGCAGACTTCCCAATTTTTTTGCCTAGATTTCAGTGTTTCTTACCAAACTTTTATTGTTCCCAGAGGACTCTCCTCTGTGAGCAACATGCTCTTTGACAAGAGCTGGAGGATAGACATTACAAAATTATTTGTTTGATAATCACCGTCATTCCCACTGTCTCCACTCCACTTGTACATCAGAACTCAGAACACTGCAACTCAGCTTAAATATCTGTCTCTAGTAGCATGGCTTACTCTTAACAGAGTATACATATGATAAGGACAGATTTCAACACCTGTACGGGGTTTTGGTGCCTTAATTCCCCCATTACCTATAACACAGGCTGCCTTTTTATTTAGGTCCTAGAGGTTCTACATCTGTGGCAATTCACCATGTAAGACGTGTGAGAGGTGCTTTTTAAGGGGGAGCACATAATCATAAATGGAAAGTTGAGAAAGGTAAATGAGTGCAAAGTTTCAATCAACACAAATCCCAAGGAACTGTAGATACATGGTCATAAATAGCAGTTTCGGGACAGAGCACAGACTTGGAGTTAGAGGATTCCCATAAAACTACCTGGGCCCACAATTCCCTCAAAACTACTTACGTATCGTGGTGACTTCACTGCAGTTGGGAAAACACCATTATAAATTGCATACACATGATTATAGTAAGATGTGTATCAGGGAATTTTAACAATCCACTTATTTAGCATTAAGGATTTAGATACAGACATGACTGAGATGATAGAGAAAAAAACTATTTAGTAAAAGGAATAGTCGACTTAGTGCTTAGTGCTTGAAATCTACAGAGCACTTTCAAGAGGCATTAACTAAGGAAAACAGCGTGTTCCTCCCTTAAATTATACTTATAATAAAGCATTATTGAAGAAAGTATTCTTAGTAAAGAGTGCTGGAGTACTGGCCTAAAAGTGGTAATCAGAGAAAAAGCAAAACTCTTCTCAGATGAATTAACCCCTAAACTGACATAAATTATTGTTAATTTCATTTGGACAGTGCTAAAGTGTCCCATGTAAATAACAAGAGTCCCTTAAGAGGACTCTCCTGGGGTCCTGAGGACTTGATGACGATTGTGGTTTCTTGGGTAGGAAAGAAGCCTAGTGCCAATACAGGCTTGATCTTCTTTCCATGCAATTAATGATATTAAAAAAATTAATTACAAATAAAACAACCACATAGTTCATGCTTTTCATATTCATTGAGAGGAGAGAAGGTCTTTAGTAAATAAACATGTAAAATAATACTATGAACAACAATAGCAAAAATCATAATAGGAGTTTTCATGTATTGAGAGTTACTGAGTGACGGGGAATGACCTAAATCTTTACATATATAAACTGCTTTAATTCTCACAACTGCCCTGTGGAATATATACTATAATTATCTCCATCTGCAGAAGAGAAAACATGGAGTTAGCAGTTCGTGATACAGCTAGGAAGAGGCTCGGCTGGAGTCAGCTCACAGGGCTGTTTTCTGTAGCAGGGAAGGTGAGTGAATATCCATAACCGTGTCCCACTTGTGATCACTGTCATTCCCCTAATATTGCTGGTATTCTACCTAGAATTTCTATTCTCTCAAATCTTAAGTTTAAGTCAGGGGACTCCAACATGTTATAAAAGACAAAATTTTGAATGTTTAGATGGAAATATATTTTAACTTCCAACCTCTATTTATTAGCTACATGGCCTTGAAATATTTTTTAACTTTTCTAAGCCTCCATTCTTATAAATTGGAGATAGTAATAATAGTTTTCCATAATAGAATTCAAAACTTTGAATGATATATGCGAAGTTGCTTTGTGAACTGTAAAATGCCGAACAAATGTGGATACTCAATATCTATTTCTGGCTTTTTCATCTCATCCACACCTTTCCAGTACTTCCAGCATGTCTTCATTTCCTAAGATATAACACATGTAATAACGGATTCATCCAGGCATTTATTTAACAAATTTGTCTTGAGCCTACTCATGCGGTGCAGACTAGGGGAGCCAGGAAAGGCCTTTCTACAGGAGTAATATTTGAGTTAAAATCTGAAAGGTATGAGGAAGCTAGCCATGAAGCTATGAGGGCTGGGCTGCAGGATAGAGCAATCTGGGCAGAGTCCAGAAAGTACAACATCCCTACGGTGGGGGTGAGCTTTCATTGACAAGCATTAGGAAGTCCCGTGCAGCTGGAGCATCATAGGGGGGAGGAATGCGATTTTCACTGAGAGCTCATAGTGCTCTTAGCAGGAAAAAACCCTCCTGACCCTGAAGCTGGTATAGAGGAGTGTAAAAAAAAAAAGACTATGCATTAAAATGAAGAGCGATGGGTGAACTGAAACCTGGTTCAGAACTAGAGAACCATGCTTACAAAAATAGTATCTTTCTTATAAATTATGGCATAGGGAATTAATTGATAATATCATAATAGCTATGGATGGTGTCATATGGGTACCAGACTTATCAGGCCACAAGTTACCTAAATGTCTAATCACTAAGTTGTACACCTGAAACTAATATAGTATTGTATGTCAACTGTAATTAAAAATTTAAAAAGTACAACAACAATAAAATAAAGCAGATGGTGCTCCTGTTGTACCAGGACACAGGTCCCCTGTGGTACCTGAGAGTGATGACAAAAAAACCCAGAATGTTTCCCTAGACTTGGGGGTGGAGGGAGAGCACACTTCAGCCAGTAGGAACATATGGATAAATCACCTGAAGACCCAATTCAGGACGAAGGAAAAATTTGGAAACTGGAAGACAGTATGTGGTGATTCTATCAAAAAATTTTTCTGGCAGGCAGAAGCATAGTTTCTTTACCCCATACAAGAAAGAAATTTGCCAAGGACAGCATCACTTGAGTAAGATGATCTGACACCACACAGAGGGATCAGCACTACTTATTCATATGTGTGAATCTGTAATTATAATTTGTTGTCCACCCCCAGGCAGGAATCCCACTGTTGTAAAAACTTTTGCTTTTGCTAAAGATCATAGTGAAATGAACATATGTTACTTTCAATTTTATGGAACTGGAAAGAAATAACAAAATCACAGGCTAAAATTTATTTAACCTGATGAAAGCGATACTGCTTTCACTATGGCTACGAATATTCTTGGAGTAATCATTTACCCTAGGAAGGGAAAAATAAAAATAGATAACTGCAGTTAACCCATAACCTTCATATTAAAAGCAGATGAGGTGTCTTCCTGATTGAGGGATAGAAAGTACAGCCACAAGGACTGGCTTCTATTGAGTCAGAGAGGGCCTTTGAACACCAGTGAATTATTAAAACAAACATAAAAGGTCACGTGCCAAAGAGCAAGGAGCCAGTGCCAGGTGCTGTAACATCCACATAAATCACTAAATAATGGATTTCTTTATTCCTTGGGCCTTTATTTAAGGGGGATTAACATTTGACAAAGAGCCACATTCTGAAGGGACAATGAGCCAGCAGACCCAAACAGCTATCAGCTGACCTTTGAAAGAACAGGATGAGCCTGGGAAGTACAAGCACAGGGAGATTGTTTAATGCTTAACTAGATTTACATCTTTCTGAGACACAGATGGTAACGTTGTGTAGAGTTGGAACCAAGCCCCAGAGAAGAGTAAACTGCCACGTGTGTTCCAAACCTAAGGCTATTATGAGGACCTAAGGCTTTGAATTTACTGGTTCAGTGGTATGAGAACCTAAGGCTTTGAATTTACTGGTTCAGTGGTATAGCTCAAACTGGTACAAAATGTTTTGGAGTAGTTCTCTTTCTTCTATATCATTCGCTTACCCAATATTGCCATTATTCACTCACCTATGTACTCATTTCTCTTCCTGTGCTTTGCTTTTGTCACTGACTTCATTGGGAGTGTAAATCTCCCTCATCTCCAATCCACCATACCTATTACTCTTTCGAAGTTCAGCTCAGAATGCATCACATTCATGAAATCCCTCTCTGACTGATTTTATCCATCTTTTTTTCATTCATGTACTCTTTTAAATAAGCATTCTTTATTCATTCTTTATTTTTTATCTGTCATATATTCACATATACTACATGCAGGAAAAGTGCTAAGGATGGGGAATAAAGATACATGAAAATCCAGGGTTTCAGAATATAACTGTTTAGAAAGTAAAGAGACATGTTAAAAAAAAAAAAGCCACATTTAAGAATTGCTGATTGAGAGATACATCCAAAGTGAAATATGAGCCTAGGAAAAGTACTCAAATCTGCCTACAGGGGCTAAGGAAGACCATCATGAAATATATGTATATTATATATGTATAATATACATATATATTATATATATTTATGGTTCAAACAATAAAAGTAAGAGTTTAGGTGGAAGGGAGGTAGGGAAAGAGAGTGGTTCAGGAAGCAGATACAAAACCAGGAAGACAGGGGAGAAGATGTCATTTTTCAGAGCAGTGAAGCATACAGTGGAGGATCTGGACCATGGAACCGATGAGGAATGAAAAAGCCAAATCATGAGGAATCTTGTGTACCATGAAAAGGAAATTATTTGTTCTAAGGGTGGATATTAAAAGTACTTCTAACTAGTCCAACACCGGCACTGACGCATTAGAACATTTCCAGGAGGACATAGCCGTGCCAGGCTTAGCCTTGTTTGCTGCCAAGTTATGGGAATGTCACGCAGGCTCTGAAGGCAGGGGCCAGGGTGGCCCTGCAGTGCGCAAGGGGCTCCTGAAAGCGTGAGAGCTGTTTGCAGCTGGTATTTTAACCACAGTGTGTATCGGGCAAATAACACTGTATTTTCCCATTAAATAATTTATTATTCATATCAATATTATTATTATTTTTTGGCTGTTATTACTATTTTTATTGTAGTAAAAGTACATAACCTTAAAATTACCATCCTAACCATTTAAGTATACAG
>CM052541.1:108818663-108830977 GCA_028533065.1 Trachops cirrhosus | reverse complement strand
TATTTTATTGATTATGCAATTACAGTTGTCCTATTATCCCCCCTTCATTCCCTTCCACCCTGAACACCCTCTCCCACCCACATTCCCCCCTTTAGTCCATGTGTCATAAGTTCTTTAGCTTCGACATTTCCCCTACTATTCTTGCCCTCCCCCTGTCTATTTTCTACCTACCATCTATGCTACTTATTCTCTGTACCTTTTCCCCCTCTCTCCTCCCACTCCCCTGTTGCTAACCCTCCATGTGATCTCCATTTCTGTGGTTCCGTTCCTGTTCTAGTTGTTTGCTTAGTTTCTTCTTGTTTTTGTTTCAGGTGTGGTTGTTAATAATTGTGAGTTTGCTGTCATTTTACTATACATGTTTTTTATCTTCTTTTTCTTAGATAAGTCTCTTTAACATTTCATACAATGAGGGCTTGGAGATGATGAACTCCTACAACTTGACCTTATCTGAGAAGCACTTGATCTGCCCTTCCATTTTAAATGAAAGCTTTGCTGGATAGAGCAATCTGGGATGTTATGGTCTACATTGATTTTATTGTTTATTCTGCTCATTGTTATAGTTTAAATCATGTCAAAACACTCATTTTAAGCATAATAAGAGAATAGTAATTTATGCATAATTACTCTGGCATCAGTTGGGGAGAAAGAATGGGAGAAAGACAAAAATTGAGAGAGCAAGAGCAGACATACACCTGACACTATAATGTGGAAGATCAGTGATGAGGTTTGATCCAGGACGGTGGTGCTGGCTTTAGCAATAATGTGGAGGAACAATCTGTGGTGCTGATCGGGCATGATCGGGCATGAAGCCAGCAGTCTAGGATGCACCCAAAACTTTTAGTCTGACCTGGATTTCATACTTAAAATGTGTCTTCGTATTCAGCTCTTACTAAAGTTACAGTATTTTTGGTTTGTCTGGAAGGTCCCTGATATAAATAAGTTTTCCTTAGTAATAATTTCTGATAATGTCCTCCTTTTGCTTTCAAAGTATCACAAATTAATGGTCATTCTAACCAGTTTTAGAGAACTGTTCAAGTGAATCCACACATGTATGCCTTTTAAAAGAGCTCTCAACCTGTAAGAACCACTTGGAAAGCCTACTGAAAATGCTGAAATCTGAGCTTCACTTCCAGAGATTCTGATTCAGTATTTTGAGGAACAAACAAAACAAAACAACATAAAATGAGACAAACCCCCCAAACTTTTTTTTTAATCAAGCACCCTTGGTGATTTCAATTACATTATTAGGAGCCCTATATTAACATATGCAGATGAATTATATATCATCTATTCTT
Source organism: Trachops cirrhosus (assembly GCA_028533065.1). Taxonomy (NCBI): domain Eukaryota; kingdom Metazoa; phylum Chordata; class Mammalia; order Chiroptera; family Phyllostomidae; genus Trachops; species Trachops cirrhosus. The sequence goes on along the minus strand of CM052541.1, from coordinate 108,829,682 downwards.
TTCACAAGTGAAAACATAAATTTTACATACAATAGGTGCTCACTAAATCACCTATTGCTTTTATTTCTTGTGTGTGTGTGTGCTCTGAGAAAAATGACTTAAAATTCAGCAACTACCTTGAAGTGTCACTAGGGAAACTGCCTAAAAGGATATAAAATAAAATAAATAAAATAATATGAAAATAAATGAAACCAGAGACATTCAAAACCTAGCTGAGGAAAAATTTTAAATACTCCTGGATGATCTAAATACTTCAGCAGAATTTAAAACATGGAAAGATATATAACATGGTCTTGTATAGAAAAACTCAGTGGCATAAAATTGTCAATGTTTCCAAACCAAATTTACTGTTTTAATATGATCTCAATAAACAAACCACCAGTTCCTTCCCCCTACCAGGAAAAAGCTGACTCAGAAGTTCATATAGAAATATTTCTAAAATACTGTGTATAGTTAATCCAATCTTCTGGAAGAAAATTACCAAATGAAAAAAATAATATGTTATCATTTTAAACTTTAGTTTTTCTTTCTTTTAAAAGATATAGTAAGCCAATAATATTGTATATTTAAGTGAAAATAAAAAGATGATTATTAACCATACTATGTTTTGTCATTAACAGGATAGATAACTCAAAGAAAGAGTAATAATCACTTGCATGGGTAGAATAAATACTTTGAACATCAAAATGATCAAGTCCACAAAAATACACAAAAGACACCACTGTTAACTACAAAAATTTCAATTCATGAAAAGCAACTAGCTAGGAGTTAAACTCTTACTACAAATACAAAAGTTAAAAGTGAAAATTAACTTTTTTCATGATGAATGTATCTTGAAATAATGAATGAGGAAGGAAAGAGGAATGAAGTCCATTATTTTTACCAATAATTCAGTGTTCAGATTTTGGAAGGAACCTTGATCTAGCCTTTGAGCATGAACATAACTCTAATTTTTAAAATGTATGAAATGATGCTGCCATGCTAACTTCTATACAAAATGTTACATTGAGGCAATTTTTAACTAATATGAATATTTTATTTAAGATGGAAATTGTCAGAGACTGATTGATTATACCAAATAAACATATAGGCTAAGTTAACTCAAAGAATAAGCTAAGAGATATGGTTGGATCTGGTTACCTTATTAGGGCCCCAAAGTTTATTCATTCTTAAATACTAACTCCCCTTCAAATTTCTGTATGTGTGCATTAAGTGTATTCCTTTCATTAAATTCTTACAACCATTGCCGTGAACACAGCACACATTATCACCAATCATGTGCACTAATGATTTATTGTATATTTTTTCACATACTAATCTTTTCAGCAACTCGGGGAGGAATTTTTCACATTCCTTACAGTACTTGGTACTATGTACTAGGTGTTTGGTACTTACTTAAGATATACTAGTTGAGTAACTAATTTGTTTCTCTAGTGATTGCATTTTGTAGAAGAGTGGTTCTCAACCTTCACTTCAATTATAACAACCTGGGGAGATTTTAAAAGTCACTACATCCAGGACATACCCCTGATCAGTTAAACCCTAACCTCTATGTGTAGGACACAGGCATCAGAATTCTTTTAATCTGAAAATTTAAGTTAACTATTTTTTAAAAATCACAAAAATAAATTCCAATGCCTATAGAATTTTTAGGGGAAAAGTATCATGACCTAAGAATTTTATTTTCAGCTATGGTATATTTAATGTTCAGAATATACAGAACAGTGTCAGATAGGCAATGCCATTCATTTTCATTCTTTATATATTTATTTGGTACTGTACTGAAGCCATCCAAAGGAAGAATAAGATTAAGAAATTAGTTAAGCAGAAATAATAGTATATTCTTTTTTCAAGATTTTCTTTTATTATTATTATTATTTATTGTCCTTTCCCATTACCATTTAACCCCTTTAACTCCCTCCCCGCAAAATCACCACACTGTTGTCCATGTCCATGAGTCCTATTTCCTTTGGTTCCATACCTCCACCCCCTCAATTGCCCCCACTGCTTAGCTGTCATCCTGCTCTCCATCTGTGAGTCTGTCTCTATTTTGTTTGTTGCTTCAGTTTGTTCATTAGATTCCACATATAAGTGAAATCATATGGTATTTTTCTTTCTCTGACTGGCCTATTTCACTTAGCATAATGTTCTCCAGATCCACCCATGCTATTGCAAAAGGTACAATTTTCTTCTTATTTATAGCTGAATAGTATCCATTGTGTAAATGTCCCATAGTTGTTTTATCCACTCATCCACTGATGGATATTTAGGCTGCTTCCATATCTTGGTGATTGCAAATAATGATGCAATGAATATAGGGGTGCTTATGTTTTTTTGAATTAGTGTTTTGGGTTTCTTTGGATATATTCCCAGAAGTGGGATCGCTGGGTCAAGGTCAAATCCATTTTTAATTTTTTGAGGTATCTCCATACTGCTTTCCACATTAGTTGCCCCACTCTGCATTCCCACCAATAGTGCATGAGGGTTCCCATTTCTCTACATCCTTGCCAACACTTATTTGTTGGTTTATTGATGATAGCCATTCTGACAGATTTGAGGTAATATCTCCTTGTGTTTTTAATTTGCATTTCCCTGGTGATTAGTGATGTTGAACATCTTTTCATTGTCTATGGGTCACCTGTATGTCCTCTTTGGAGAAGTATCTATTCAGGTCCTTTGCCCATTTTTAAATATCAGTTGCATTTTTAAATGCCAATATTGAACTAACAAAAAGGCTTGTTAAGAAAACAATCCCATTCACAATTGCTTTCAGAAGAATTAAATACCTAAGAATAAATCTAACCAAGGATATAGATGACCTATACACAGAAAATTATAAGCTACTGAAGAAAAAGTGAAGAAGATACAAATAAGAATAAGCATATACCATGTACATGGATAGGAAGAATTAATATCATAAAAATGTCCATACTACCAAAAGCAATCTGTAGACTCAATGCAATTCCTATCAAGATTCCACTGTTGTATTTCCCATAACTAGAAAAAATATTACAAAAATTTGTATGGAACCAAAAAAGGCCCTGCATAGCAACAGAGATCTTGAGAAAAAATAAAGTTGGAGGAATCATGCTTTCTAATATCAAACTACACTCTAAGGCTATAGTAATCAAAACAGCATGGTACTGACATAAAAACACACACATAGATCAATGGAACAGAGCAGAAAACCTAGAAATGAACCCACACCTTTATAGTCAATTAATATTCGACAGAAGAAGCAAGCACATACAATGGACTAAGGATAGTTTATTCAATAAATAATGTTGGAAAAATTAAACAGAGTTGCAGAAAAATGAAACTTAATCACCTTTTTATACCATACACAAAAATAAATTCAAAATGGATTAAAGACAAATATTAGATCCCAAACCATAAAAATCCTAAAAGAAAACATAGGCAGTAAAATCTCAGACATTGTTTGTAGCAATATTTTATCTAATATATCTCCCCAAAGGAAACAAAAGAAAAAATAAACAAATGGGACTACATCAAACTAAAAAGTTTTTGCACATATAGGAAACCATCAACAAAATAAAAAGTCAGCCCATGGAATGGGAGAACATATTTGCCAATATACCTGATAAGGGGTTAATATCCAAAATTTAAAGAATTTACAAATCTCAACACCCCAAAAAATCTAATAGTATATTCTTAATTGTGAGATTTTTCTTTAATTGTGAATCCCAAATTTATGAATTCAACCATGGCGTCTGAATTTTATGCATTCTTATCTTAGTTACTCTTCTGCTTTACTCCTTGCCAGGGTATGAGTCTCTTGAACCAAATAGCTATACTGTAAATCTCTAAAAATACCAAGCTAATTTCCAATTTTGGACTTTGCAGGGAAATATATAACAAAAGTTTCTCTTTTTTTGTCCTGCTGTGTCTCAAAAGCAGTCCTGCAGAGAATGCATAGTGACCATTACTATTATGAGAAAATGTGTCTTGACTTCCTATATCTTAACAATTCCTTCTGAACAACTTGAGTAGCTATTGCTTTTTTAAAAGAAGAAACTCATTTAAAAAACTACTCAGTGGCAGATGATTTTCAAAACGCCAATAAGTTTGTTACCTTCCAAGTAGATCATGTATTAACTATCTTAACTTTGGAGAAAAAAATCTGACTCTATTTTTCAATAAAAAAATCAAAGACCAAAAGAGACTGGAAGAAACTACCCTAAAATATTTCCTGTTTTGGTTTATAATTGGTAGTTTTTACTGATTAAAAAAAAACAGTGTCCTTTCAAATACATTTTCAGAGTGTGCACTGTGTGATCATAACTGTAACTATGAAGTTAACCTCTGGCTTTATAACTGAGGAGCTTGAGCAATTTTAAGCAGTACTCTCTTGTGGGAAATATTTTTGTATCTTTTCTATTGATCCTACTTTATATTTAGTGTATTTCCAACAAATATTTATTAAATTCCTGTTATGTACCTACAATTTTAAGAATTGACATACATGACTCAGTCACTGACATGAAAGGAAAATCTAGTTTTCTTTAAAAAATTTGTCCTGTATGTGTATTTTGTTTGTTGACACAAAGTTTGAGAACATTGAAAGTAAGATTTGCGTGTTAAACCCCGCAATTCTTCTCCCTAGTTTTGGATATTTCCTTACTAACTTCCCTTCTGTAGAGTTGTGAGTTCAGTCAGATACCAGGATATCCATGTAAGACACTTAACTATGTAATCCTTAACAAGTTATTTATTAGTTTTATAAATTTTGTGATAATAAATAACAATTTCTCTATACTTAAAGTAAATTTTACAAAATTAAAAATCTAGCCCTGAATAAACCCATACATTCATAATTGCTAGTATTTATGGGACATATACAATATATAAGAGATTGTTACAAAATGTTTTACATCCATTAAATTTATTAAAACTGCACAAGAGTAGGCATTATTTTTATCCTTATTGTATTGATAACAGAGCTGAGAAATGCATTAAAACCAAGACTAGTAAAAGTCAATGACTTAGTAAATACATTCATCTAGGTAATGAGAGAAAAAAATAATAGAACCTTACTTTCTCTTTTCCTAAAATAGATACAGAAATTCAGGAGTGGGGAGGGTTTTAAATTAGTCTGCACTATCATTTTTTTGGATGAGATAGCTGAGTCATGGAGAAGATAAATGCCTTCACTATACTTTATATCACTTTTAAATATGCATTGATTATAATAATGCACATATTATCCCACAGAGTGGTGGCTGTTTCCATAGCTCACAGAGATTCTGTCCCAAGGGCAGTGCCTCCAACCCCAGCTGCTGTGGGTACTGGTTACTAAGTGCCCACATCTGCTCCCCTTTTCAGGAGAATTGCCTGTGGTCAATGGGACACACTTTGCCAGGGAAGTCTGGTCATCCCACCACCACTAATGACTGCTAGATCGTAGGTTAGAAAGGCTGTCTGGAGCTCTGCCTCTGTGAATGAGGAAAGGCTAGACTTGACTTGAGACCACACTTTTCCTTGACTGTTTGCTCTTGCCAGGACTACTCCCTTCCCTCCATTACAGGCTTTTCCTGAAAGGCACTTCTTCAATGGACCACAAGCAATCTAATTTGTGCCTATTTCTAAAGAGCCTGGTTCAAGAGACATATATGTTTATATGTATGTATATATGTAAATTGCTCATGCATTGAAGAAAAGAACATGTAAGTAATTTACAATTCAGATATTTTGCTACCATGGTTAGGTGTATGAATGATTTGGAGACAATGTGGTATATTTATACAATGGAATTTCATTCAGCCACAAGCAAGGTCATCCTGCCATTTGCCACAACAAATGGATGGACCTCGAGCATGTTTGCAATGTGAAACTACTCAGACAGAGTAAGACAAGCATGTATGGTGTCACTGACATGTGGGGTCTGAAAAACCCAGATTCTTAAAACCTAGAGTGAAATGGTGGTTACCAGGGAATGGGGGAAGTGGGACAGGACAGATGCTGTTGAAGGGTACAAACTTCTAATGAGTAGTAAATAAGTCTTAGAGATCTAATGTGAAATATAGTGAATATAGAAAACAACATTGTATTATAGCCATCAAACTTGCTAAAAAACTGGAACTTAATATTCTGACAATTAGCAACAAAGTATAATTATATAACATATGCTAATTATCACTATAATGGCAATCATATTATAATATGTAACAATATCAAATTAATATATTGTAAACCTTAAACTTACACAATGTTATATGTTAAATATATTTTAATACAAAAAAGAAGTACCATATTTTGCAATGTATAATGCACACCCACATTTTTGGCCCAAACTTTCAGAAAAAAATCTTTTATTTAAATATTTTAATTCAATTTTTACTTATTTATATTTAGAAACAAAACTGATTATTGTATTCCAAGGTATTACTTTGCATACAGATATTGTTATTGCTTTTTAGAATTATACTTTTAACACATAAGCATAAATAACAGAATTAAAAACATTTATGTAGATACAGAATTATTACTAGGTGCATTATTCTAAAATGCACCTAGGTGGATCATGCTCACTTCTTAGCAAGGACACAGAGGACCAGAGATGCCCCATCATTTTACTAAAGCGACCCTGACTGCCCCTAATAGAATTGGGCCCTTGAACACTTGCTACTTACAGTATATTGATTCTTTCCCATGATACCTAAAAAAAGAAAAAGATCTTATAAAAGCCCCAAATATCATACAATATCACTTATATGTAGAATTTAATGAACAAAATAAACTGACAAACAAAATAGAAACAGAGGTATGGGTACATGGCACAGACTGACAGCTATTAGAGAGGAGGGAGGAGGAGGGACTGGAGGCGAAGGGAGTAGCTAGAGAACAGGCATGCATGACCCATGGACGCAGACGACAGTGTGGTGATGGCCAGAGGGAAGGGGAGGGCAAGGCCTGGGTGGAGGTGGGCAAAGGTGGAGGGAAATGGGCACGTTTATAACACTGTCTACAATAAAAATCAAGTTTAAAAAAAGTCCTGCATTAGTAATTGTATCAAACAAAAATCATATATGGAAACATTTTATGTGCTCAACAAATAAGCTTTTGTGGAAGATAATAATAAAAATGTTAGTTCCATTTATTGAGCATTATATGCCAGGCATTGTTTTAAGAATTTTCTGTACAATATGCTTTCAATCATCCAAGCAAACCTATGATACGAAAATCAACATTTTACAGAAGAGAAAACTGGAGCTTGTAGAGGATTTTCCAGACCTGACAATTTCCAAAGACTGTGCTCTTAACCTGTAAGCTATAGGCAGTTGGTAATTGTGAAGGAAAAGTCCTAGAAACCTGGGCCATGGAGGTCAGCTCTAAGGCAGGGATGCTATTCACCTTTGCAGACAGTACTTAGCTTTAGGGGCTCAGCACAGTGGTGCCAAAGGGCAGCACCCAGTTACAGCTGTGTTGGAGACAAGAGGAGGGAACCTGTGCTTTATTTAATTTATATTACAGCCAATCTGATTATAGTGTACTGGTCAAAACCCAAGGACAGAAGAATAATTTTAAGTAGTAAGATAAATAACAATCTCTAAACAGGATATATTGATTAATAGCAATGGTCACGGAGACACTCAATGACAAGTTTTAAGGAATAAGACAAACAACATTCCCTAAACAAGATGTATTGATTATTTGCAAAGGTCATTGATATACTCAATTACAAGTTCCTTTAGAATGGTTGGAATTGATTGAATATATACACAGGAGCAAATGACCTGTCCTTTTAACATAAACTCTGGGCACACAAATAAAAATAACCTGGAAGATATTCATTGATAAAATTGGATGGGATGGAACATGAAGGACCAACAATGATGATGCTCAATGTACCAGGCCTGTCCAGGAAGTATCCAGCCATGTGCTATGAAAAATAGAGACACAGAAGAAGATACAAGATACACAATAAACATTGTACATAAGACAATGGCACCTCAGTCCCCTTCAAGTAGGCACCTTGGGACCTCACACAGTTCTTCCAGTTGCCACCAGCTGCCCTGTCATAGTTTCTTGAATCTTGTCAATCTCTTCTGAAATCTCTTCCTTTTCAAAGGTGATTTTAGTTTTGAGAAAAGCCAAAAGTCACAAGGTGCAGAATGTGGGCTTTAGGGAAGCTGAGTCACTTGGGTGATTTGATGTTTTGACAAAAACTCTGCACGAGTCCTGATGCATGAGCAGTGCATGGTTGTGATGAGGCTGCCAATCACCAGTTGCTCATAGCTGCAATCTTCTGAATCATTGAAATAGTTTCCTCAGAGAAATCTTCGAGCTTAATGCAAAATTTGATGCAGATCCCTTGTTCTACTTACTCATTTTGAAAGCAATGGCCACACAGTGCACATGCTCACTCAGTAGATTGTGTCTACCGCCCCTACTGACTAGTACAGTGAGGTCATCATTGTTCATGAATGTGCATTCCAGTCCACTCTCCTTGGCTGCCAGGTTAAGTTGATGTCATGCAAACTGTTCTTGTTATATTAACAATGACTGTGCTTTTTCTGGACTGACCTCATATACACAGAAAAAGACAAATTGATATTGTGGGAGGTGAAGGAACAAAGCTGGTTTCAAACAACAATTTTTAAAGATTAAGGTCAATATATCAGTCCAATATGTGTGCAGCATTTTGTAATCCTAAAGGGCCACATATTTTTATGTTTGTTTGTCTCAATGATAAGCATGCTAACATTTGACATGCAAAATACCTGTATAGCATGGTGCATGTAATGATCATTTAGTCATAACTATAGATATACAATTAGAGAAAATCTAGTAAAATAGTTCAAGATTTTTCAAAAAATTTTGTGGTAATATCTATCTGGAATTCTAAATAACATTTAAAGTAATATTCAATTATTTAACTTATAATTAACTATAATTAAATGGTGTTCCTGTCATATCATAGGCACTTATCTGCCTTAGTGCGTTTTTGCTATGTAACTCAATAGAGCTAGTATAAACCTGAAATGAACAGAAATTACTAAATTACATACTGCATTGTGCAATGTATATGCTAACGTGAGCACCCAGAAATGCCTGACAGTGCTGTGTATGTGCTACTTGTGATTTATTAATTTATACTCCATTTGTAAAAATGCAATATTTAAAATCATTACACTTTAGAGGTAGAGAGAACCTGAAATCATTAGTCCATCCCCCTTCATTTTTGAGATATGGCAACAAACCTGCAATGATTAAATAAAGCCTTTTATAGATGAACAGGACTAAATTATAATAATTTAGTATGCAATGTAGATCAATAGTATGTTAAATTCCATACAACCGGAGAACAGTTTTTAATATCAAGAGAACTTAAAACTTAGAAATATCAATTGTTATGAGGCCTTTTGTCAGTATGTTTTGAAGGGCATTGTGACCTTACATTTACAAAGATAAAACATTAGATATTCTCCAAAACAATGAGGTCCAACAGAATACTAATGAATATTTTAGATCTCTGTAAGGAAATACTGTATTCTCCCATCATGAAAATCTGGGTTCATGAAAATGATAAGCTTAGCTGTACTTATACAGAAGTAATCTTGGAAGCTTTAATGTTGTAATGAGAGTGATTAAGAATTATCAAAATATTGATTGGCAAAAATGTGGATAAACTATAACAGCATATGAGCTCCAAGGAATACAGGTTTGAAATAAATGTCTGAGAATCACGAGATGCTGCCAAAACTTCCGACAGACAGCAGTGAAATCTGAGCCCACTGGTGTGACAAATCCCGTTTCAGACCTGTTGACTTAGATTTACTTGCACAAACAGCATTTGCTAAATACAGGAAGTAGGTGTAATATATTTAGATGCCTCTCTAACCTTCTCTTTCCACTTTCCTTCCTCCTACAGGTAAAGCCAATACGCTTCCCTGCTCAGAGAACCAACAGTAAGTGATAGTTCTTTATTTTAAGGTGAGTATTGTATTATGCCAATATATTTATGCCTTGCCAATGGTAAAATGATAGAGAGTAAATTAATCTATGATTTTCAAAACTCTGTTGATAACTTTTATTGAGAGTAATGACTTTGTTACTATCTTCTTTTTAATCTAAGAAAGTAAAATATAGCTTTAATATCCCAAAAGCACCTAATCAAATTTAACATCTAAATGAATTTTTTAACTTTTATTCTAAAATAAGCAATATAATTCATTCCCATGTCTATGACTTTTAGAAACAATTATACTAAAATTTCCTTTAATAGAAAAATCTAAAAATATGGTTATATGTGTGTGCATACTTCCAAGTATTAACTTTACTAATATTCAAATATATCAATTTGTGTTAATATAGACATTATTAAAATGAGGTTGGGATGCTATTGTTAATAGTTTTAAACCCACCAAAACTAAAGTATAGTACTGATCTTGAGATAAAAAATATTCCATTAAAGATTATCAGTATGAGATACAATTTCCCTCATGAAATGTACTTAACTAAAAAAAAAAGAGAGACTTTTAAAAGTGTTCTAATAAAAGGTCAATCTACTTAGGCAGCTAACCTTGTATAATTTAAAGATAGTATTTGTTTTATATATTTTATATCAGAAAGCAATTTCCAGACAGAGCTTTTCCTAGTAATAAGTGATTCTGGATAAACAGATACTAAAAGACCACAGAGCTACCTAACAATCTGTAAGGAATTATTTACTTCATAGAGAAAAGATTTTTTTACTTTCAAAATATTTTATTAATGCTTTTCCCTTCTGTGACTGAATGCTAGGCAGGAAGCTTGGGGATGATTTACACTGTTGCCAAAGAAGTTCTGGAGTTGCCTCTTTCGCTAGTTAAAACCAAATACTTACCTTTAACAGGAACCTAAACAACAAAACAAACACACAAGCAAAATATAACCAAAAACACTGAAATAGAGAACAGGCTGACAGTGACCAGAGGGGAGAGGGGAGGGCATTTCAGGGGAAAAGGAGAAGGGTTTACAGGAACAAATATAAAGGACACATGGACAAAAACTAGGGGG
>CM052541.1:108772016-108818163 GCA_028533065.1 Trachops cirrhosus | reverse complement strand
GGGAATGCTCCAAATCTGTGGATATACTGGTATACTTGAGTTCATTCTTGGTCTCTGCCTTTAGGAACATACCAGCAGGCGGGAGAAATGGACACATAAGTAGATAGTGGTAATAGAATATGATCAGACCTGTGTTCTTGGTATTTGGAGAAGTTTGCAAAAATTCAGTATTGTGGGAGGAGAGAAGAACTTATTCCAGAGGCCCTGTTTAGACTTTTAACTTCACATCTTCCTCATGCCCTTATAACATCACATTCTTGTGTCAATTTAGGTCATCAAATTTTGTCAACTTTATGGAACAATCACATACCTTACTCTACCTCTAGGCTTAGACACCCCCAACACCCCACAAAGGTACACTAAAAATATAAGCATGTGATTTAACACCTTAATTATATTTCTATTACTAAAATTAACAATCAGCAATAATCCATTAATTGGCTGCCTTTTTCCCCTCCACATTGCCTTGGAGATGTGTTTAATATTATAAAACTGCCTTTTGAATAATTACATAAAATCTGCTACATAATAGGTAGAATCATTTACCAGAATACTGAATGCAGTTGGACTGGACCTACACATTTTTTCTTTAAATATTGATACCATGTCGGATCAAAATTCCCCTTAAAGTCTAGATCAGCCACCTGTCTCCCCTCTTAGTACTCCTTCACTATAGCTTCAGTGTGAATGAGAATGCCTTAACGGTTTCCATCTTAAAACATTGTCATTACATTATCACTCATGTGTCTAGAAAAATCACATTAAGACATCTTTTAATACTAGAAAGTGGTATTTGTGGCCTTGGAGGTGTTTTTAATTGTCATGACATGAACTACATCCACACTCAAAATTTAACACTACTTCTTTCCTATTTAAAAAAGTCATAGTTTTGGTTCAGATTCCTTGGCAATGCATAATTAATATTGGTTTGAATGGAGCACTTTTTTCTTATCTTTACCTGAGGACATGCCTTTCGATTTTAGAGAGAGGGGAAAGGGGAGAGAGAGGGAGGAGAGAGACATCAATGGGAGAGAGAAATATTGATCTGCTGCCTCTCACACGCCCCTACCAGGACCAAACCACAACCCATGCATGGGCCCTGAGCAGGGTTTGAACCAGCGACTTTGCATTTTGTGGGACAACTTCCAACCAACTAAGGCACACCAGCCAGGATTAAATTGAATACCTTTTAAATAATCTTTGTTTTCTTGAATTAACTTATTCACTCAGTTGCAATTTTTAAAAGTTTAAAAAATAATTCTAATTTGCTTTTCCTTTAGGATCCAAATTTTGATGCTTTGTCAACCACCCAAAAAGAAGTCCAAAATGAGATTGTAAATAAACACAATAACCTAAGGAGAGCAGTCGTTCCACCTGCCAGCAACATGCTGAGGATGGTAAGAAGTGGTGACAAGAGGAAAGTGGCTTGTGGAGCTGTGATAAGCACAGACTCCTAGTAAATAAGATTGCTTAAGACATTTGTGACAGGAAGTTCTGTCTTTGTTATTTTATTAAAGCTTTGTTGTTGACAATACATAAATGCCTTTTTTTATTCCACATACTATTTTTGCTTATAAATTGTGTATCATCCTACCATTACATGTTCTGTTCACTAGAATAGTATAATCTGGAAGAATTGATTCACTATCATGTCCATTTCAGAGTTTCCCATCTTTTGAGTGAAATATCTCTTCTCAGAAAAAAATGCATATGTAGAATGTACTATAAATAATATGTAATAATCTATTTCTATGTTAATATATACAATTTGCATGCAATTTTAGGGTACTTATAGAGTCATGCAGCTCATTCTTAAACCTTCCCCTAATGTTAGTGTGTGTCTTCTGACCTTGATAAATTGACTTTAGACACTTTTACAAGGCATTTTCTGTTCATTTTGATCCAAAACAATTTTCTAATAAGCTCTCTGACTTCAGGCAGCTCTCTGTCCAGTCCCTCTCTGTACAGTGAGTTGACCTACATGTGATTACTGACATTATCCTTATTATTAATGTCCGCTCCACCCAGGTTTCACCTTACACGCTTGACCTTTCCTCTAAGACATGTTTTTAGTTGGGGAAATTCAACTCTTGCTCATTTGAAGCTTGAAGGAACCCTCTTTATGGAACAGTACACGACTATCTTACCACTGCAAAATTTTTAAAAATGACCATGCATATTCTGTGGCACAACCTTAGCACAACCCCTAGCACAACCTTAGAAGAACCTATGCAAGTGAGAGATGCAAAACTTAAGTTTAATTAGCTCCATGGGACAAAGAAGAAATTCTTAATTGTACTTTATAATGGTCAAATAACTTGTCCATTTTATAGAACTATTTAAGTTGTGGAGGCAGAATTAAAACCAAATCTTTGATATCCAATAAGGGGCCATTATGTTTGTCTGATCACTATCGCTCTTCATATAGAATCAGGAATGCCTTTTCCCTTTAAGATCAATGTAATTCAGGGTAAATAACAGACAATTCTGGGCCCATTACTATAAAAGCCACATCTCCCAAATGTATTCCATGGTGGGGGCAAGGGAAGGAACTTAGGAATGAAGTAGGACATTTTAGTATTTTAGGAGAAATAATCTCAATAGATCTACATGTTTATTGATATTTAGTTAAGAACCACTGCTAAAAGTCTGTAGGTGTTCCAGCTGTGCTATCATACATAGATTATTAACTATCTTAGGTTTTTGTAGTTCCTTAGGGTAGCCATACTATTTAATTTCTTTAAGAAACAGAAAAAGACACATCAAAAAAATCTTTGATTATCAGGATATGCACATATAGAAAAATTTACAATTATATTAATCGACTTCCCATCTCATTACAAAGTTTATGCTCTTTTGTGGGTTGAGTCATTAAGTGCCTATCTTTTTCTCCTTCTTTCTCTTTAGGCATGGGACAGCAAGGCAGCAGCAAATGCCCAAAAGTGGGCAAACAAGTGCGTTTACAATCACAGTAAAGGACAGAATCGATCACTTGGTATGTACACTGATAAATTTTTATTGAGTAGATGAAAAAGTGAAATAATAAGGGGCCATATGTTTTGACGTTGCATTACGAAACTTTGTGGATAAAGGTTGTTTCAAATGCTACCTTTTTCAAGTTAAAGTATCTCTGTGACAGAAAACTCTTGAGAAGCGCCACTCTGTGCTTATGCTTTTATCTTTTACAAAACTGTCTCACACAATATCACATTTGTACCTCTTAACCATCTCTTAGCAGGAAAGAAAATTATTTTCCTGTTAACCACTGTTAGCAGGAAAATAATTGCTAAGAACTGTCATGTCTGGAAAATTTAGAATTAGAATTTTATACATCTAACCCAGTGTCATTTTCATATTATAGAGTCTGTGTTTTAAAAAGTATTTATTTTTGGATTTATGAAATATGTTGAATTTTGTCAAACTGTTTCTGAATTTTACTCAAAAATATTTAGCATTAGTGTCTTTTTAGTCTTCGATGACAATAAGTCAAATCTTTTGTATGTTCTGGATTCCTCTTACAGTGCATGCAGTACTATATTAGACTCAAAATAGCCTCAGAGACATGACCTCTACATCAAGGGACCTAAAAACAATTATATATCATATGTATGAGCAAGTAAACAAAATATTTACTTAAATTATTAAATGAAAGATATAGAGAAGTCTAATTTGAAAGTAGTAAATAACTCACCTGTTTTGAAAATAGAACTGCCATTGTTACTTGATTTTTGATATAATAATTCAATGAAATTATGGAGAGAGGGCTGACTATATTCAGTAGAAGACTGAAACAAATGGTTTTGAAGATCCCAGTCTACTGTTAGCATCTCAGCTTCTTTCTTTCCCTCTTATAAGAGCTATTTGATAGTATTTCACACTCCCTTTCAGTGGTATGTAGATATTACATTCCAAGCCATCCAAACGTAAGTATTAATTTCAAGGTTTGAAAAATACATTGAAATGTTTCTGGGCTGCAAAGCACTTTTATCCTAATTCTTTGAGGAGAAGTTGGCCTGTGACATTCTGATTTGCTGATGAAGGGGAGACCCATAAACTTTGAAAATATTGTCCCTCCTAGTGTCACCTGTTTCATGCTTAGGGCTCTTAAAGACTAAGATTGTTTTCAAAATGTACCCAAAACAACCCTAAGCATTTATTAAAGTTGCTATAAATGATAGGTTTCTGGTAAGTGTGGGTTAGGGTAGGAGAAGTGTTGTGAGTTGCTTTCTGCTTCTAGCAAGCTGACAGTGCACGGCTGAGATCACGAAACTGACATTCACGAAGAATTCACTATGTGAATGAATGTCTCTAGGGGAATAGATGTTAAAAGAAGGAGGACTTCATCTGTTCACAATCTGCACATTGAGACCAGCCTCAATGTGTTGGGTACATAGACTTTCTATTCAGCTTACAACTGATAAGGAACTTTTTATGCATTAATCAGCAGTTAGCAACAACCATGGGCACTGTGTCTGAAGAGCAGCAAATCCAGATAGCATAGATTAGATAGATAGATAGATAGATAGATAGATAGATAGATAGATGATAGATAGATGATAGATACATACATACATATATAGATTTCTCTATCTATCTATCTATCTATCTATCTATCATCATTTATCTATTCAGGCATATATACCATTGCATACTTTTTTGCTTACCTCAGGAATGATCTGTTTCTTCTTAGGTGAAAAGAAATGTGGCGAGAATCTCTTTATGTCAAGTAACCATACTTCATGGTCACATGTAATCCAAAGTTGGTTCGATGAGAAAAATGATTTTATCTATGGTGTAGGGCCAAAAAATCCCAATGCAGTGATTGGACATTATACTCAGGTAAGAGAAACAAGTGAAAAAAAGCTGCTGTAAATGCCCTGAAAAGAAAGCCTCTCCAAATTTTGACTGATTCCAATACTGAATCTAGGGGAAGATCTCAAGTAGGTAAAGGACAATCTTCGCATTTTGTGGGTATTTCAGCTGTGAGCTGTCACTTGTCAAAAGCCTGCAGGCTCTTGGTAGGGAAACATACTCCATATTTTTTGAGTAGTCTAGGTGGATAAAGTAGTGACATACATGAAAATGAACTGTTTGAAAAGATTTTTAATTCAATTCAGTAATTTAAATATTTCTATAAGGTATATGTAATCATAATATATCAGTAACATTTTTTCCTTTTTTATTTCCTATTATTCTTTTTTTCGATGTTTCCTTCTCTAATGTACTTTTGGATCTTCACTTATGGGCATGTAGATTGCTTGGTACTCATCTTCCCTTGTTGGATGTGGAACTGCCCATTGTCCCAATCAAAGAAGACTAAAATTCTATTATGTCTGCCAATATTGTCCTGCGTAAGTATATGTTTTCAAATTTGCTGTCAATGATGTCATCAGCAACTTAATATTTTGAATTTATCACATATTAGACAACCCAGACTGAAAAAGCATATTTCCATGAAGGGGGGAGATTAATCTTTAGAAAGCTTTTCTAAATTTGAGACACAATCAACTTCTCAGACAGAAGACCAACTTCTCAGTTTCAAGTATAATATCTGAAGCTTACTCCCTCATGATTAAAATTATTTGTCTTCCTTCTCAGTTGCTTTCCGGAGGCTCAGGGTTACATGGAAATATGTTATATGTGGTTATCTAGGTTTGGTACTGTCAGTTTTTATTAAATTCATATTCTAGAAAATGAAAGCTTGATGATAAGTCTAAGGGTAAAGGTGAGGTAACAAACAATACTCTAATGTTCTTTGTACACAAATGTTCTTACGGTTGTTTATCTAAAATACCTGTAGTATACCATTAAGAACTGATTACATCTTGGGCTTCAAAAGGTTTTCAGGAAATCCCTAATATATTTCAAATTATCAAGAAAAGGTAATATCTTAAATCTTTGTTTTTAGAATTTAACACAAAATCTCTGAAGGAACCATCCAATAAAATCTTGATTTATCGTAAGAAATATACCCCTTCCTCAAGCAATATATTTGACTTATCCACAAAAATTCTATGGATATAGTGAAGATATATTTATAATATACAGGTTACTATCAATGTTTGAAACTCCTTGCTACTGGAGGAAGAGTTTTCCCCCCGTGCAGGCTTCTTACATGATTATTTTAAAACTATAGATAAGCCAGGTGAAATTAGGTTCCAGTTTGAGAAGTATGACCTTCAAAGTCATTTTCCTGCAAGTACCAGTTAGGGTTCAATAGAAAGGATTGAAATGTCCTAAGAGAATACACCCAAGCCCACTATCTGGCTGTGAGAGGGAGGCAACTAGAACAAGTTATCTGTGGTAAGAGTTGAAATGAATAACAAGAAAAGCAAAAGTGAAAGAACTTCTAAAATATTTTTATATATATTTCACAATTTTCCAAAAGCTCACACACCTTCATAGCTATATTTTGTGCAAGGAGACTGAGATTCAGATGCATTGCCCTGGGTCTTTGGACCACTAGGTCCAAATGAAACTTTGACTCTGTTGTATTTTCAGATAATAACAGCCAAATGGTTAATAATTATCAATGAAGCACAGGCTAGTCATTGTAAGACCACTTTACCCTGGAGGTTAGTGTCAATGAAACCTTTCCTTCTAACATTCTCACTTTTAGTAAACATAAAAACCTCACATACAAAACATCTAGACATTCAAAATCCTTCCTACCATATCAACCTCCCACAAAATACTTGAAAATGTCACCGGCCTGCATCTAGAGGCCAAAAATTATCCTAAAGCATTACTTCCTCCAGTTCATAGTATAGAACTTATTGATAATTAGGGTTTCCTTTTAAAATATAAAATTACATACAATATTAAGTATTTCCCATAATACAACCTTCTGTCCCCCAGGAGATTCTGGTCTCTCTCACAGGGGTGTCCAATCTTTTGGTGTCACTGCACCACACTGGAAGAAGAAGAGTTGTCTTGGGCCACACTATAAATACGTTGTGACACATAATCACAAAAACATATATCTCATAATGCTTTAAGTAAATTGACACTTTTGTGTTGGGCTGCATTCATAGCCACCCTGGGCCACGTGTGGCTTGTGGGCTGTGGGTTGGACATTCCTGCAGGGGATGTGCTTCACCTGTAGTCAGCACCTCGGGGTGCACTTCCTTAGCAATTTGACCAAGTCTACTGATGAATGAAGGTGCCACAGGAAAATATACTCTCAAAACTTTAGACCCGGTTTACTCCATTTCAGTTGCTCAGATGTGAGATTATGGTCAAGGGAGTGTTGGTGTGAATTACTCACTTACTTTGCACTGCTATCTGAGTATGCATTGGGAATATTCATTTTTCAGGTGGCATGATTCAAACATTGAGTAAATATTCAGATATATGTGATGCACGCTACCCTTGGAGAATAAACTGAACTAAAGAATTTAAAGAAGTGTTTGATGTGTTATATTCAAATTTCAGTGGTAATATTATTGGCAGAAAATATACTCCTTACCTCCAAGGAACGTCCTGTGCCAGCTGCCCTAATCACTGTGACAATGGACTGTGCAGTAAGTTTGAAGTCTCTAATTTACTAGTATAATTAAATGACCCAATTTTTCTTTTTAAAAGTTAGGAAATCTTCTGAATGGAGCCAACTTAAACAATGCCTTCATGCATGAGACAACAATAAAATTACTCAACAGCGTGTGTTTAAGCAAAAATCTTAAAATATTCAGTGCATATATGCATTATTTGCAATGAAAGCCTATTGCCATAGGAAACCTAAAGGAGCATCTACCATCTAGGTGTATCTGTGACTATGTCAAACCCATTTCATATTGGCATATATGAAAATGTTTCTGTGAACATAATTTATTGTAATTAAATATGAATTTTCCTTTTATCAAACTTAATGTTATTATAGAAATGGTTGCATTTTAAAAAGACAATAAGTACAAATATAAAGGTGTGAGGCCACACATATGGCTCAGTCTGGACAGGCACACCAAATACAATCCCTTATATGACAATGACTTCATCATAGTACATTCTTCATGTTTCTCATAGTATAGTTAGAATCATCAAGTTTAATTGAATAATCATTTGCACTCTTGTTTGCTATAACTTTTATGGACTTTTAAAATTGCTATCAAATCTGCATAGGGTATTATTGGCTAACAGAAGCTTCAAAGCTGTTTTAACAAAAAGGAGTAAAATTAATGTCATATATCTGCTTTCCAGTGTTGTTATGAATTAATGTACAAAGAGTTGGTATCTTTCTTTAGTTGGGATGTATTATTAGAATTATTATGAACAATACAATTGACCCATTAACTAAAATTTTTACTTCTCAAATGCATTCACCTGACTCAAATTATAGCATTCTGAGTGAAATATATAGCCATAATTCAGAATATTGATAATATAAAAGCTATAAATTAACTAAAGAAAATGCTTATGCCTCTGTGGAATACTATTTGTTAATTTTGGAATTTTTCCTATTAGTAATAAGTAGCCAGTTGAAAGATTTTAGACAGAAGAGTGATAAGACCAAAAATGTGTTTTATAAAGAGTTTCTGGCAGTATGAAGAAAAAAATTGCATAGAAACCAGCTGAGCTACTATTGAGAAATATGGATTAAAAAAATTAATGTTTTTACTGTATTAAGGTGAAATGCATGAAGATAAGTGGACAGTTTATGAGAGACAGGGAGAAAGTAGAATAGTCAGTTTTTGTTACCGGTGCTTTTTAAGCTCAGATAAAAGCAGAGAGGGGTGAGTTCAGGTTGATTCCTAGTTCCTGGTTCAAATTGTTTAGTAGTGGGGAATGCTATTACTTTGAGATTGGGTGAATTGAGCTGGGAGTTGGGAAGAGATACCAAAGAAATGCCAAGCTTATAGGCAAGGTGATTAATCTAGTTTGAGATTTGTTGAGTTTTTGGCCATTGATTGACATCCAGGTGGAAATGTCCAATAATAATAATACTAAAACTTGTTTCTGTTTTACATTTCACATTTACTTTTTCTTATAACAACTCCTTACTCCTGAAAAAAAGCCTGATGGCATTAGAGTCTGGTGGCAAGAGCGCCCAATGCAACTTTCTGCAATGACGGAAATGTTCAATTTCTGCACTGTCCTGTAAAGTAGCCCCTAGACACATTGACTATTGAACACTGAAATGTAACTAGTACATATCACTGAGGACCTGAAATTTCAAAGCTATTGAATTTAAGTTTAAATTTAAAAAACCACATGGCTAGTGGCTATACTTTTGGATGGTGCAGTTTTAGAGAGTTTTATTTATGCTAAATTCATTTTACCCTTTTTTCTAAGGGATTAAAGTTGGTCAATTATTTTAGAAACATTTGGAAAAGCTCAAATTTAGAAAGAAATAATGCCTTAATCAATGAATTTAACTAAGGGGACTTATGTGCCCCTCAAGATATGAAACAACCATCAGAGAAATGAATGATGCCAAATTTTTTGCTCTATTTCCTCCTCCTCACTCACATGGGATTTATTGTTTGTGTTATTGCTGTGGAGGATAATGATAATGAAGTTTCTAATTTACTGTTTTTATTCCAGCAAATACTTGCAAGTATGAAGATCGTTTTAGTAACTGTAAAAACTTGAAGAACAAAGTGGGTTGTAACAATGCGATCACCAAGGGCGGTTGCAAGGCTTCTTGCAATTGTTCAGACAAAATTTATTAACAATAAATGTCCAATACAGATGGAACATGGCTAAGTGGAGGAGAGCTACATCTACTTACACTTGACATTTATTAGCTAGGAAATCATAGACATGTTAGCTATAAATTTGATTCCAAATAGTAATGTCTTTTTTTTTCCTGGATCTGTTCTTAACTTTACAGAAATCTCTTTTATCTCCAAAAGTGTTCACACACAGGGTCTTTAATTCCTCATCTGCCATTCACCCTTCTTCTCACTCATCTAGCTTCCACCCTTTTAACTAAATTAAAATTTTTCTTCCTAAGGTAACCCCCACCTTCATTTTGCCAAAAATCAACCTTCATTTTGCCAAAATTCTTCATATACATAAATAGAAAACCACACCTTCCTGTTTACACCTCTCCTCTCTTAGACGAATCTTCCTTAAAGAAGAATTTAATATAATACACATAAATAGTCTTTCCTCCAGTAGATAGAACTTAATCCCCTCCCATTTGATTCTGGGCTGAACTCAGTGACTCATTTTCAAAGAGGGAAGTATGGAAAGGGAACAATATAACTACACAAAGAAATCTGGCAAATACCATCTTAACCAAGTGATCAAAGTTAGCATCACCTGTAATAAGTCATGTGGACTCATGGACCCATTCACATGATGTGATTAGAAAGGCATTTCACTGCTGGGGTAATCTTTCTAAAAACTTATTACCCAAGTCTTGTCATGACATAAAATATTAGGCAAACTTAAATTGAGGGACATTCTACATAATACCTCTGACCTGGATTCCTCTAAACTGTTGAAATCATGAGTGACAAGGAAATTTGGAGAAACCATCATAGACCAGAAGAGACGAAGCAAGCATGAGGACCAAATATAATGTAGTGTTTTGGGTTGGATTCTGGAACAGAAAAATAGTCATGAATGGGAAAACTACTGAAATCTAAATAGACTTTGTAGTATTTTTAATAGAAATATTGATTTCTTAGTCTTTACAATTGTGCCAGTGTATGTAAGATGCTAATGTTATGGGAAACTGAAGCTGGATGCGGAGTATGTGGAAACCATCTGTACTATCTTAGCAACATTTCTGTGAGTCAGAAAGATTCCAAAATAAAACATGCATTAAAAACAGAAAATCTACTTTTCTTGGCTCCATGACACTTCATACGTGTTCTCTAGATTATCTGGTTATACTTTTTCAGACTCCTCTGCCTCACTAAGTTTGAATTCTGCTACTTCACTGTGAAATGTTTGTTTTTGCCTTTTAAAGAACTCTCAGATAATACCAACAATTGAGACTGTCAAATCAAATAGGCACTTATCCAGTGCCAAGCTCACTAATCATTTCAAGGATATTAGTCATGAGGTAAAGGCAAAACAAGCACAGTCCAAGGCTGCCAATGCAACCCCTAGATGCTGTTTTCTCTTTTTCTTTTTTTCAACACATTTCTTAACCTCTAAAGTGATAGACTTCCTAATTAGTCTAATTTTAAAACCTTCCCATAGACTGCTTAAGTACTGAGGATAATATTTGTACTCAAACTGATAGGCAAGAAGCTAAATCATCTTTTCTGTACTTTCCTATTCAATCTCACTTCAATCCACCCTCCCTTAAATCTTACGCTCCAAATTCAATTGTCTTATTATATTCTCTCAAGAGCCTCAAGATTATTCTCATCTGAGGGCTTTTGTGTTTGCCATTGGCTCTGTGTGGAAGAGTCATCCCTCTATTATTTGCTAGACTGGCTTCTTCACATTAAATGTCATTTTATCCAATGTCCCCCTGTTCCCTCTTACAGCTTCCTATACCTCCTTTCATAATAATCATCACAATGTGTAATAATTTACCACTGCATTCAACAAATATTTATCTGGAACAATTATGGCTCAGGTATTTAATTAGGTCCTTTGAAAATAGTGATTAACAAAACAGACCAAGCTCCAAACCTCATGGAGTTCAGACTCTAACAGGGCAGAGAGAAAGAAAACTAAGTATTTGCAAATAACTCCTAATAAAATATAGAAAGTGGAAAGTTCTATAAACTAAAATGGGCAAGAGAATAAAGAATGATGAGGATAGACTGAGAGAAGAAGAAGGGTTAATCTTTAAATAAGATAGATACTAAACGCTTTCTGAGGTGATGACATTGGATTATGGACACAATGGAAGTAAGAAAACAGTAACAACAAAAGGTCAGGACACTTTTATGCAAAGAGAATAGTGAGGGCAAAGTTGCTGAGGTAAGAATAAATCTGGCATATTTAAGGGAAGTCAAGGAGCCTAGAATGGCTGAGTGCAGTGAGCAAGGTCAAGATAATGTAAAAAAGGGGTCAGAGCACAAATTTAGTCACATGGTGTCCTCTAGGGCAGGTACAGAATTTTGATATTACTATAAGTAAGCAATGAGATAAATTGTAAGAGGACAAAATAAAGCAAAAATGTAGTTAAGAGACTGTTGACTAAAAGAGAGATAAAGCTAAATTTTACTAGATTATAAATGGGTTTTTATGTATATGTATATATACTCATATGTCTATCATATATATTCTACAATTAATTTCAGGTTATTTTTGTTTATATCATGACAGGAAATGACACAACTATTTCTATCTCAGGCTAGCATTACCTTATGCCAAAGCCAAAGGCATCACAAGAAAAGGAAACTATAGACTCTTATTCTCACGAACATTGATGAAACATATAAAAAGGATTACACACCATGACAAAGTAAGGTTGCCCCAGTATAAAAGGTTGTTTCAACATTCAAAATCAATTAATGTGATATACCATATTAATAAAATAAAAACACAATCATCACAAAAGATGCAAAAATGCACTCAACAAAATTCAGCACCTTTCATTAAAATGATTTTCAGAAAACTAGAAATAGAAGGTAACTTCCTCATCTTAATAAGGAACATCTAAAAAAATCTTCTAGTTAATGTTATACTTAGTAATTGACTGAATGCTTTCTCTTTATATTACTTTATAGGTAAGTACATGATTGTAGTACTTTTCAATCTGGAATCCAGTATAAGAAATAAAGCAAGGATGCCGATTTGTACCACATGGTTCACATTCTAAGTTTACAGCTAATGCAATAAAATAAAGGAAAAGAAATTAAAGGCATATAGATCAGAAAGGTAGACACTCTTTAATTGCAGATTAAAATGACTTTCCTTATAGAAAATCCAAATGAATCCATAAAAAACAACTACTAAAACTAATAAGCAAGTTTAGCATGGTCACCAGATTATAAGGCAGAATGTGGAGCATCTTACAAATAAAGGAACAGGACAAGAATTATGGTGGGCTTCTCATCAAAATCCATGGAGGAATCCAGTTCTTCCAACTCTCAGGCATCTAGACCACACTGCTCCTTTCGGCTCAGCACTCAGCCAACCTTGGATTTTGCATGAGTATGTAGGCACACCTGCACCGTTCCTGTCAATAATGAAGAGGAAGTTTCCATGTACTTTCTAACATGTATAGGATATAAACCTATAAGCTTTTTTTAAATCTAGATTTTCCCTCTATACCAAATTTATCAACACTGCTTTTTTTGTTTCGTCACATGCCACCCTTTTGTCCTTTTTCTACTCTAAAATTAATATGGAAAATTGTCACCCACTTTTATTTTACCCATCATCAGTGTCTTAGCTCCACAAATCACCCTACACAGTGCTATGAGGTAGCCTTCTTGAAGTAACACTTGATCATGTAATTTCCCAACTCTCTACACATCAGTCAAATTATTACTTTCCCATGTTATACAAGGAAGCAAATCTCCTTAGACTTCTTTCTATACAGAGTTTCCACAAGATTTTCTAGAACCTATCATTCTGATAATATCAACTCACAAAACTCTCAATTGCTGTATGAATTTCCTGTTTTAATTACTTAGCACTAAGGTGCACTACCCAGTAATGTTCATATGTATTTTTTCAATATCTTTCCTACAGGACTATACATATTAGAAAAGAGAGATGACATGTCCTTTTCTCTGCATTCCCTAAAAATCTAAGCTAGGTCAATATACATTCACAGAACTAATCTTTACAAACTCCCACCTATGTAACTAATATTGTGTTAAACTTTGGAAATACTGCAATAATCAAGAGAAACAGGCAATTTCTCAAATACAGGGGTGGGCAAAAATAGGTTTACGGTTGTGAGTAAATGAAACATAGTTTATTCTTATATTATTATTTATGACTTGTTATATTACTTTCCACACTAACAACTTTAAACCTACTTTGGCCCACCCCTGTACATGTGCACTGACATTATCTGTCACTACGATACTCAAGTTGCTCTCATGCTGGCATTATCCATGGGAACGAGTAATAATCTTGAAGGTATCATGCCTCCAAGAATGAAAAGAAGGATATTCATAGTAAATTATAGAGTACTATATGATAACAATGGATTGTTTTGCCCTAGAAAAAGAACAATGTACCAAACAATTCTTTCTCTAAAAGGTGAGCAGCAACTTCATGACTATAAGTATTTGAAATGTTAAATTAATAATCTAAACAAAATATGGTGAAAACATAAATATAGCAGCAAGAGAGATCTGGGGATGGATTTTGTAAGCATTTAGAAATGACAACTCAGGAGTTAACTTTGATTTACTGTAACCATAAGAGTAAAACAATATAAGATGACTTCTAAATTCCAAGATTTTTTAGTCAGTTGTAATTGAACTGAAATGGAACAGAAGAACTAAAATGATGTCTGTGCATCTGTCACTTGGAATTTTAACACTGCAAAGGGAAAACGGCACTCAGCACCGTGAAACTACGCATTGATAGAATTGTGCCTCCATGAGTCTCAAAGGGTTGAGAGAAATTTCAAGCCTCTTGGCATCGGGTACACAGAGCTAACGTGTGATGGATGATAATCCTTGGTTTCACATCATTTGATCCAACCCATCTTCTAAGTAATAAATTAACTCATTTCTTTAAATCTTGAAGACAGCTAAGCACAGAAGAAAATGCGTCTAATTCACCTGCCCTCTGCGAAGAAAGGCAACACGTCAACCAACGCCCTATATAAACCTGCCGAACTTGAAGCCAGCAGCCTTGGATTAGGAATTCTAGACATTTTCTTAAAATTTGTTCCTTTTACACTTCTTGAATTTCCTGACCACAAAACAATTGTGGAAATGAAAAAGCAGGACCAAGACAGGAGGTGTTTATGAGCAAACGCCAGGTGCAAACGCCAATTTTATCTGTGTAACCTTAAGTGCACACTACCCTGGCATTGTGCTGAAAACCTAAGTATCTATAGAATTTTCCAATCTGCTCTTTAAATTCTGCCCCACGTTAACTCAGAAGACCTTGTCCATCAAGGGGCACCTCCCTTTCAGCCACGCCCGGGGCGTTTCACAATCTGATATATCTCCATCCTCGTACTGTTCAGGTATGTGAACCGACAATTATCTTCCTCATTAAGTAACGGTAATGAGACAAGAAAGAACTCTGCTTTTTACAAGGGAGAGTGCGTAGGATTTTCTCTGGTGCAGGCCTAGAGGGAGCTGGGTAAGTTACAGGAAGAACTCGGTTAGCAGCTCACGTCATACTGAAGGCACAAAGCCTTGTGACGTTGTGCACACACGTGGTTGGCTGGGTGTTTTATAGGCGCTGTGGGAGGGGGCAGCTGCAGCTTGTCTGTGGCTCCGCCCGAGGCAAGAAGATCTGGGCGCTGGAGCCTGGGTAGGAAGTACAGCAGATTGGGAAACTGGAAATGACCAGGGCTGCGGAGGTTGGGTAAAGATAGAGGAGGGAAAGGTCTGTGAGGTTGGTGAGGGGTCTTCTGATCCTTCGCGCTTCTTCTGGCGCTCTGGTGCACATCGTTGTCTGAATCGATGCGCAGGGTACAGTGTTTCCTTGTGTTGATTAGTGCCCATCCAGCAAAAACTTCCGGTATTCCTCTTTACATTTATCCTATAGAAGCTCTCTACCTATCTTAAAAGATAAATCATTCTCTTCACGTGAAAATCTCTGAGTCATAGTAGAAGCCTGGAGTCATTTCTAAATCGGGCCTTTCATCGTGTCAAATTGAGAACTGTAGCTCCTTATGTTTTGAATGCTTTAAATTGTGACTGTTGAATCTTCGGGATTTTATGTTATCTAGTCTCTTCCAGGAAAAGACATGAAGAGAAATAGAGGAATAGCCTCAAATCTGTGTTTTAAATCCTCACTTTGTGAGTGACTACTTACACAATTTATCTTCTAAAGAGTATGTGAGTTAGAGGCCTAGATAAGGAGTTGGAAATCTTGAAAATATGCTGTGATATTCCAAGGGAGTCAACCAACGCAATCCTTTTGTTAGTATACAATACCAGGACATCAAAACAATCTGATCTCAGAAGGCAATTATGGCCTTAATAGTGAGATCAAATTAATACAGTAAAGTATTAGAGAACAATACTAAACAGTTGTGTCAAGTTTTAAGTTTGTGGCAGAGATTATTTGATTATACGTATTCTTCACATCCTTATTTTAAACATCCTCTTATTGCCTGTTCCAGGGTTGTGGAACTATACACCATGCTCCACCTGTAGACCCCCCAGCAAAACCGTCAGATCCTGGTTTTAAAACACCTGCAACAAAGGGCCCAGTACTTGTCTATTAGTAAGTAATGAGGGGGAAAAATGTCAGCCAGCCTTTTCAATTCTCTATGAATATGGGTTTAAAGGAATGAAATATGATCTTTTTTTTTCTGTATACTCTCACTGAAAATGTTTTTGCTGTCACTGATGCAACAAGATGATTATAGGTTGGGTGTTAGGTGTGGGGAGAGGGCCAGGAAGGGCTATGTGGCATTATGATCTGTTGAATGATGGGAATCATGGGTCATCTAATGCAAACCTATTGAATGATTGAGCTTTATGAACTCTTCAGGCTCGTGTATGTCTTTCAATGAGCTGACAAGGGTACAAGAGCCAAGTGTTAGATCATTTTCCTAAAGTTAACAAGGAGATCTCTGCTAGAACTGGACCTTACATATTAGAATCTTTGATTAGAACATACTGATTTTTTGCTATGACACTTGGAATTATAAACACTTAAAAACATAAGTCTTGGTTATGGGTGAGTCCCACTTCCAAACTGCGGGCTCTGTCCATGGCTGGGTGGGGAGGTGGAGGATGGAAGTGGGCTTATCAGCCATTACGTTCTATCTAGCCAGTGCCAGCAGCCCTGTGGTGGTGACAACGATGGACCCAGAGCCAGTGAGCTCTTCAGAAGGAGGAGAAGGGGTCACAGTCTTGGGAGCTGCTACCATGCAGGCATTCAGGGATGTGGCATGGCAAAAGAGTAAGGAAAAAGGCTTTGAAAATGTAGAGCTGGGAGTTACCAGGACAGAGAAGAAAGTCCCGAGGAGAGTCATCCACTTTGTCAGTGGTGAAACAATGGAAGAATATAGCACAGACGAAGATGATGATGGTCTGGAAAAGAAAGATGGTTTGCCTACTGTTGATCCAAAAAAGCTTACCTGGGGCCCTTATTTATGCTTTCATGTGCACTGTGCCACTACATCAACCCTCTCAGTGTGTGACTTTCTTGGAAAGAAGATTGCATCTGTTTTTGGCTTGAGCAACCCAAGACACCAATACACCATTGATGAGTGTTTCCAGATAAAGAAGGAGGAGGAAAAGGAAGAAGACAGGATGTCTGAAGAAGTAGAAAAACAATACCAACAGAATACACTCCAGGCTGATTCCACTGTTCAGACAGATCAACCAGAAACAGTGATACCCAGTTCATCTGTGAATCTCAATTTTGAAATGGAGGAAGATTGTGAAGTAATTACAGAAAGCAAACAAAATCCATTCTCTGTCCCACCATAAAGTGAAATGACTCTCAAACTTCAAACCCTAAGGGGGGTTCTATACCAGGAACATTCACATTCTCTAGTCAGTGGGACTTAATATGGTAGCTATTATCTGGAAAGGGGGAAATGTTTCTTTATTCTTAGGCTCTATCCAGCGAAAGTCAGATCTGAAATTTGGACATTTGTGTTATGCTTTTACTGTGTGTAAAATTAGTTCTTTGTTTTTAAAATGATCTTTATAAAAAAGTTAAGGACATTTTACAGCCCTAACTCCCAATTAAAGAGTTACATTATCAAGCTTGACTGTTATTTGTGTTTGTAAGAAAAAAGTCGGGAAGCTGCTGATAAAGGCTAATCGAAGTTGATATTCCTAATCTCAGATGAAAATGAGGATTTTCTTCTTATACATTTTTATGCTGTATCTTTATATTTACATATCTAACCATTAATTTTATAGGATGGTTCACTGAGTGTGTAATAAAAGGAGCAAGTTGAAAACACTTTGAATTTTCTTTCCTCGAGAATAGCTTTATTTTATGGGAAAGGTGATTGAGTTCATAACACTAACTTTTAAGATGGGATTCTTTTTTTTAATGTAGGTTACTTAATCTTGTGTTCTCTTTTCAGAGGTTACTCAAATTAAATAACTAACTTTGAACATAATGCTAAAAATACTAGTTATTGAATAAATTTATTAATGTATTTTTTCAAGTGGTAATACCTAGTGATTATCCACATGGCATCCTGGTTATGGGCCAAGTAGCTGCAGGGAGGGGGGTGGAACGGAGGGACAGGTGAAGACTTAATCCTTCACAGGCTCACTGTTAATTAAATATTGAGCAAGGTGCCATGGTAGCATAATGAAGGTACTTGTCATTCACCATTTCAAAGTGACAACAGTAAAGTGGACAGTTTACCTGACCCAGGTTGGCCTTCTCTCTACTCTCGGTGCTATTAGCCAAGCTTACAAAAGTATAGTATGAAATTGATTTTGAAAATATTTCTAAATATGTGTTCAGAATCTCATGAGGTATCTGTATGACTTTGATTTATAGCTGAGTGGGTAAAGAAGAACGTGCAGCTTATTGCAGATGATGCTGCTCTTAAAAGCCCTTTCACAAATATAGGGAGTTTAGGGAAGTTAATAATTGCTAATAGCCATCTAAACAGCATTAAGCTTTCAATCTTAAATGTATCTATATAAAATACAAGAAACTGACAACATAGATACAGTGGGCCTGTTATGGAACTCTGTTACCAATTAAGTGAAATTTGGAGAATTTATGAAAGATGATTCTTTACTAGAAATCATTGGTTACATAGATTCATGGTGGGGTGATTCATGACATGTGACATAATCTTTTGGTTATGGGTGTACACTCTACATAATTTAGTCCCTAGAGGATTTATCATCAGCTTATGTAATTAGTGTCACCATGACTTATGGTTTACAATAGCTCTCCAACATGCAAACCTGACATCTTCCCTCTAGTTTGCTTTTAACTTCATTTGAGATAGTACCTTCAACTCAGATATTTGGTTGTCTAGTGAAGGCATGCATATCTAAAGGTCATCTGAATCTTCTCTCCCTAGAGGTACTAAAAGATAACTAGGAACTTTTCTGATAATAGTAAAAAAAGGTAATGACTTATGAAGGTTTTATGTTTCTTTAATTTCATTTTAGTTACTTGTCCAACAGTGGACCATTTGTAATGTTTATGTAGTTATACACTGTACCTTAAACTTTTATATTTTAATTTATTCAAACTATAAAATTTCCCATAAATGCAAAAAATAAAATAACATAACATAAACACAGGTCTTATAAACAGTTCTAAAATAAATTGATGACTTAATCAAATAACATGCATTTATAGCAGATCTTATGAGCTCAGAAAATGACCACTCATTGTAAAGGATGATAATGAAAATATTGATAATTTCCATTCATTGAGTATTCTATGCCAGGCATTTTAGTAGGTGTTCTATGTATATTATACATTTTAGCTTTCAAAGCAAACCTATGATAAGACAATCCATATTATACAGAAGAGAAAATTAAATCTCTGAGAGAGTTTCTGAGCACTAATGTTTTTAAAAACTATGTTCTTTGCCAATAAGACATAGAAAGTTGTTAATTAAGAAATAAATGTCACAGAAAGCTGAGCCACAAGAGTTCAGCTGCAAGATAGGGTCCTGGTTACCTCTGTAGTGATTGATCTGCCTGGAGCAGATTTTATAAAAATACTAGACCAAAAGCAGCATCCAAATTTTAGCGTGCCTGAGAAGAGATGGCTGATTAGGGAAGAAGGGAATGCTTTACTTATTCAGACTAAAGCCAAATGGAAACCAAATAATGTCAAAAAACAATGTCAGACAACTGGCAATGAAATTGAAAGCTACTGGTGTAAAAAATTCTGTTTCAAAACTTATTTACTTAGATTTACTTGTGCAACCAGAATGTGCTAACACAAAGATAGGTTTAATATATACTGTGTGCTAACCTTCCTTCCACCTTCTTTCTTCTGTCAGATAAGAAGGTACTTCATCTTGCTTTGAGAACCAAATATAAGTGATAATTCATTTATTTTAATGTGAACATTTTGTCAATCATTTTTATTTTGCCAGTGGTAAAATGGCATATTTAATCCATCCATGTTTTTCATAACTTATGTTTAATTTTTACTGAGAGAATGATCTCAAGTAAATTTCACTCTTAGTCTATCAAATTGAAACCTTAATGAATTCTTTACATTTCATTCTAAAAGATAATATAAATAATTCCCATGTGTATGACTTTGAAACAATTGAACGAAAAGTATCTTTAACAGAGTAATGTGAAAGTATGACAATCTGTATAATATATATTTCAAGGGCATCAGTCATGTTCTTCAGCTTATATTTTATTGTCCCTATCAGAGACAAGGTTGGTTCCACTATGATTCTACTCGTACCCTATGACAATCTTCTCTGGTTACATTATGAATTTGGGGATTGCAGTTGCTTTGAGATGACCATGATCATCACATTGGTTTTCCCCTCTTAGTCCATGGACTGACGTTCAATGCAGACCTTTGTTCTCTTTGACTTAGTTCCTAGCAATGGCTTTATTCCCAGTGGTGGTGTTTCTGGCTGCTGTGCTGCTTCCATGTTTACCTGCAGAAAAAAAGGTAACTTAGAGTGGAAAATCTTCTCAGAGTTATTTAAGCAACTTTGTGGGATGGCAAGGCACTTGGAGAGTGGAAAAGGGCAAGAGTGTCTGGCATATCACAAAGTACTCACTAGTTGCTCAGAGCACTTAACATCATTATCTAGATGAAAGTTTAAGGCTGTGCTGTGCAATACAGTAGCGACTGTCACATGTGGCTATTGAACAGCTGAAATGTGGCTTGTCCAAAATAAGATGTACTGTAAGTATAACATACATACCGGATTTCAAAGATTTCATACAAAAAAATGAAGAGGAAAATATCACATTAATTGTTTTTATATTAAGTACATGATGCAATAATGTTTTAGATCATTGTAAATTTTCGCCATTCAGTTGTGTAACCCTCGTGGAACAACGACCACATTCTCCTCTACCTTCAGACTCAAAGCCCCACATGCCCACACACAAAGACAAGAAAATAGCAACACCTGATTTAATCCTTTAATTACACTTCTGTTAATAAAGTGAAGAAGTCAGCAATAGTCCATTAATTGGATGGTTTTGCTTCCTCCAAATGCCTCAGAAATTGTTTAATATTGCAAAGCTGTCTTTTGACTGACTTCATATAATCTAACCACAATAGGTAGAATGAATTTTCTGGAATTTTGAATGCACTTCCATGGAGCCTAAACATTCTTTCCCTAAAATATTTTAAATACATTCTGTCTCTAAATACAGATACCATGTCAGGTCACATTTCACTCAAAGTCAGGATGAATCTTGAGCCACACCATCATTCCCCCTGATGCAGCCTGATCAAATGTAAATGAATATATCTTAATGTTCCTATTGTGCACCTTTGTGATTTTAAGTATTACCACTCATGTATCATATTGAATTTCCTTGAAGCTAGAAATGGGCACTTTTGGCCTTAAAGGATTTTAAAAATTTGTCATGTTGTGAATTACATTTTCATTCTCAAAACTTTAAATTCCTCCTTTGCTATTTGTCATAGCTTTGGCTAAGATTCATTGGCAATGCTTTGCAACTAATATGGTTTAAACTGAACACTTTTTAAAGTGACCCTTGCTTCCTTGAATTAATTATTCAATATTATATGTTAAAACAATTCAAAAACATTATTTTAAAAAAATTCTCATTTTATTTCCTCTTAGGATCTAGTCTTTTCTTCTTTGCTAACCTCTCAAGCACAAATACAAAGAGAGATTGTAAATAAACACAATGAATTAAGGAAATCAGTCTCTCCACCTGCCAGCAACATGCTAAAGATGGTAAGAGGCAGTAATATAAGGAAAGTGGTAGGGACAAGTGGTGAGATCAGGAAGCTGGTAACTGGTGTTCGTTACCAACTTTGTGCCTTACAACATTCTGCTTCTGTTTTGCTATTTCATTTGAGCTGTGTTATGGGCAGGAAAGAAATTCTTAATTTTATTTTATACTAGTTAAATAACTCATCAAGACTGGGCTATAAAGTTTGGAAGGCAGAATCAGAGGCCCAATCTTCAGGCCTCAAATGTGAAGTTGATACTTTTTTTCTTTGCTATTTTTCCTAGTTTAAAATAAATCCTGTTTCTTTCAAGATCAGTGCCATCAGTGCCAGGGTAAATAGTCCACTTTCCAAGGCATAGTCACTGAAAGCTAAATATCTCCTGTATGAAATCGACAGGCTACCAATGGTATTGGGAATAATCTAGGCCAGTTTATTACTACTATTGAAATATAATTGTAATTATAATACTTTATATGTGGGTCAGTATTTAGAATAGCACCATTACTGAAAATCCTGCTCTGTGGCTGCCGTGTGATCATAAATAATCAGATTTATTGCATTAGACACGTTACCTATAGACTGTTCTTGTGGGAAACTGGCACTGTGGCAGATAAAGACACACCAAACAAAGGATATTTTAAGACCAGTGACAAAGAAATTATACATCTACAGAAGTTTTTTTTTTTTTTTAATCCTCCTGGGAGGGCATGCTTACTGATTTCAGAGAGAGGGGAAAGGAGAGAAAGTGAAAGAGAAACACTGATGTGAGAGAAACATCAATTGGTTGCCTCTTGTACATACACACACTCTGACCAGGGGGCAAACCCGCAACCTTTCTGCTTGTGGTGCGATGCTTCAACCAACCGAGGCACACCAGCCAGGGCTCTACAGAAGTATTGAGGTAGTACAAGTTAATCTATCAATCAGATTATAACGCATATGCTTTTTGGAGTTGAATACTTAAGTGTATTTTTTTTTCTTATGATGCTTAGGAATGGAGCACAGAAGCAACAGCAAATGCCCAAAAATGGGCAAACAAGTGCACTTTACAACACAGTAATGCAGAGGACCGAAAAACCAGTATGTACCTTAGTAGCCATTTGTTGAATAAATGAAGAAATAAAATAACAATGGACAAATAAAATAGAATGGACCATACCAGGGTCTTACATTAAGACTGTGAATAAATGTTGCTTCTATTTGTTGTTTTGAAATCAAAGTATCTGTATACAGAGAAATATGATACGTACTATTTTGCGCTTGTAGATGGTTCATATTATGCAAATAATTTCTCAGTCATTTGTTCCTTTCAACCAGCTCATGGATAAATAAGTCATGCATCACCATTTTTAAAATTTTAAAGATTAGAAAACCTGGACTTGACAGGAATGACTTACCTAAGAACACAACCTGAAGTAGTGACATATATTGGAAATTTAACCAGGCTCTCTAATTTGTAATCCACTGTCCTTTTATGAGATTGTATAGCCATTTGGTGCTCTGAAATCTATTGGTTTTGTATTCATAAAATATATTGAATCATGTGGAATTGTTCCTGATTTTTTCTTTAAAAAATACTAAACTTTTTAAAATCAGGATAAGTATTTGGGATATGCTGAATCATTTCAAATTTTTTTAATAGCAGAAAGTCAAGCATTTTATATGACTTTGTGTGTATAATGCATAGTGTAATATATTAGACTCAAAAACACATAAGACATATCTTATAAAGCACAATACTGAAAGAGAAATCACTTGTATGCATAAACATTACATGCAATATTTATTTACATTATCAAGCATTATCATGCATGATATCAAATGTAATATCACTATGTATAGGCAAGCCCAGTTTGAAAGTAATGAATAATTGATTTGTAATTTCAGTAGAACTGTTATTGTTTGTATTGTCATTGCTCACATTATAATGAAATTATGAAGAAAGATAACTGTATTAGTACAATATTGAAAACCAAATGGTATTAAAGATCCAAGTCTATGGTTAGAGTTTTAATTTCTTTCCTCCACTATTAAAGAAGATATCCAAGAATATTTTATACTCTAAGTAGCATGTAAAGATTAAATTTCTATCCACCAAACTATACACATTAAATGAGGGTTTGAAAAGATAGGGAAAAGTTTCTGGTCTGCAAGAAACTTCCTTATTTTTCTAATTAATTTTATTATTTAAGAACAATTAACATGAGATCTACCCTTTAAACAACTTTAAGTGTACAATACACAATGGTTGGCTGTAGGTAAAATGCTGTACAGCTTTTTCATCATTCATAACTCAGGCTTCATGCCCATTGATTAGTAACTCCCTACTTACCCTTCCTACCAGCCCCATCATCCACCATTCCACTCTTTGACTCTGTCAATTTGAGTATTTTAGTCATTTCACATAAGTGAAGTTATTCAGTAGTCATCTTTCTATGGCTCATTTCACTTGTCCTCAGGTTCATGCATGTTGTCTCATTGCAGAATGTCCTCCTTTTTAAAGGATGAATAGTGTTCCATTTTATACACACACACACGTGTGTGTACCACATTTTCTTTATACATTTATCTGTCAGTGGACATTTGGTTGTTTCCACACCTTGGCTATCATGAATAGTGCTTCAGTGAACATCACTTTGATCCTCACCATCACTTGTCTTTCAAAAATATAGACATTCTGATAGGAGTAAGATAATATCTCATTGTGGATGTGATTTACATTTTTCTGATGATTAGTGGCGTTGAGCACATTTTCATACACTTGTTTGGCCATTTTTGCATCACCTTTGAAGAAATGTCTATTCTAGTCCATTGTGGTCAGTCTGAGAAAAGATCCTTAGTTTCTCAGGCAGCACCCAGAAATGATAGATCCTTGGACATTCCATTCAATTCTTTCCCTCCCCAGGGAGAGGCTAGGAGCCGAGATTTTTTGCCTGTTCACTTTGTGCTGAACCAGAGAGAGAAACTGTGGCTACTGCCAGCCAAACCCCTGCTTCTGTTTTCAATAGCCCTGGGCAGTTAGATTATGCTAGGTCTTGTTAGCATTTCCAAACAGGCAAGTCAGAAGCCAGTCCTTTGGGCAGGCTCTGGAAATTTGAGGCATTGAATGTCCAAACCAACTCTTTTTTTCCTGTGGGGAGAAGCAAGCAGCTGTGGTTTTTGTCTGCTTGCCATGTGCTGAACTGGGAAGAGGATCAATGGCATCTACCAAACTCTGTCTTCTTCTCTCTTCTTCCCCAGAGGGAAAGACTGTGCCAATCCCATCAAACATCCAAGAATGGCAAGACAGATGTCAGTTCTTTGGGTGGCCTTGGTAAAATTGGAACATTAAATGCACTGATGAACACTTTGCCTCCCATAGAGGAAGCTGAGAGCTAAGATTTTTTATTTTCTTGCTCTGTGCTGAGCCAAAGAGACAATTATGGTGTCTCCCAGCCCAAGCCACCATATCGATTATCCTTCAGGTGACTAGCCTGTGCCTGACACTCAGGGCTCCAAGACCACCAAAACAGAAGCCAGCCCTCTGGGGAGTCCCCTTGGAAAAGTTGGGATGTGGGACACATAAACCAAATCATCGCCTCCCCTGGGAGAAGCTGGGAGATGGGAGGGTATCTTCCTGTGCTGAGAGTAGAGCTTCTAGCAAGTGTTCCATTCCAGTCTCCCTACAGGCTTCAGTGAGCCTGTCTTCATATTCTGCTATATATAGGAGCCTTTCAATTAGCTTTGGGGTTTCTCACAAGGGCAATTCGTTCATGAACTGTTGTTGGATCAGTGTGTTGAAGGCAAGAAAGTCCAGGCTTCCTACTTCACCAATCTTGCTGATGTCATCCTCTGCAAGGTCCTTCTTGCTTTACTCTCTGAGGGGGACTTGACCTTGTGACATTCTTATTTACTGATAAGGGAAGATACAAAGTTTTGAAAACTGCCAATCCTCCTGCTGTCAGTTGCTTTTTGTTTGGGGCTCTTAAAGACTGCCTATAGAGCTTTTACCTCCAAAGTTTGACACAAAATCATAATCATAAACATTTGTTTAGGGTTCTGTATGTGAAAAATTTCTGGTAAGGGTGGTCACGAGGAGGAAAGAAAGATTAAAAGTTGGTTGTTGCCTTTTGCAAGCTCATAATACAAAGCTAAGAGTGCAGGAGGCATTGCACACATGAAGCATTTAGCACGAAAAAGAATGCATCTTTGACAATCCAGAGGAAGGAAAGAAGAATAAGGTCTTCTCAACCTATTCAAGTTTCTTATGTTGAGGCCAGCCTCATTGTGATAGGCAGACCTGTGTTCTATACAGCATTGCAGCTGATAAGGAATTGAACCACCTTTTTTAATGTATTAATTTTAGTCAACATTAGCACGTATGGGCACCGTAGAAGGCAACACCCTGGTGTTGATATAGTGGACTTCTTTTGCCATTGCAACTCTAACACTTTCTTCATGATCTGTTCCTTCATAGGTACAAAATGTGGTGAGAATCTCTATATGTCGAGTGACCCTACTGCCTGGTCCGATGCAATCCAAAACTGGTACGATGAGAGCCACAATTTTGTCTATGGTGTAGGACCAAAGAGTTCCAGTGCAGTCGTTGGACATTATACCCAGGTAAAGTGAGCAAATGAAAATACTTATGCCACAAATGCTGTAATATAGAAAGCTTCTCTAATTTATTAAGAGAAGCTATTTATTAGCTTCTCTATCTCCAGTGTTTAATTTGGGGGAAAGGGCCTGAATAGGTACAATATAGTCCTGGCTCTGGGCTGGCACTTCACCTAGAGCTGTCATTTTTTTCCTATGACCTGCAAAACTCTTGGTCAGGAAGTGCACTCTGTATTTCTGCAACATGATATATGAATAAAGTACTGAATTTACATAAAAAATTAATATTTTTAAAGTTTGTGATTATGTTATAATAATTTAAATATTTCTATAAAATACATGGTTGTAAACTTAGTAGTAATATTATTTCCAAATTTTTATTTGGTATTTGTTCTTTAATATTTTCTCTTTTTTTTCTGCATTCTTTATTACTCCTGTATGGTTTTGTAGGTTGTTTGGTACTCATCTTACCGTGTTGGATGTGGAGTTGCCTATTGTCCCAATCAAGACAGTCTAAAATACTACTATGTCTGCCAATATTGTCCTGCGTGAGTATATACTTTAGAGTTTAAGTCAATAATTCCATCTGCAATTTAATATTTTTAAATTCTCATACATCAAACAAACCAGAATACAAATATATTCCAGTGAATGGTAGGAATAAATCATTGGAAATTCTTTTTTAAGGTGAGATACATTCAACTTATCAAAGAAGAGACCAAGTTCTCAGGTCCAAGTATAAAATCTGAAGCTCTCTTTCCTCAATTATAAAATGATGTCTTTTCTCTCAACTGCCTTTCCCTAGGGCTCAAGGTTATTCCATGAGTATGTGGAAAGTGCATTTCTCTAGATTTGGTATCATCAGTTCTTGTTAATTTCACATTCTAAGAGGGTGGAAACTTGATAATTAAGCAAGGGGTGACACTGCAGAGATCACAAATTATGATTTCTGCCTTCTCTGCTAAAATGTTTCCACTTGTGTTTATCAAAAAACAGCTTACATTTTTACCGTTAAAAAATTATTTATTCCTTTGAGATTCAAAGGTTTTCTAAGAAATCTTTAATATATTTCAGAGTCCAGAAAAAGTTAACATTGTAAGTCTTTGTTTCTCAGCAGTTTTCACACACACACACACACACACACACACACACACACACAATACGTCCATAACAAACCATCCTGTACTGTCTTGATCTATAGCAGGAAACATACTGTTTCATCAAGCAATATGTTTGAAGTCACCCACAATAATTCCTATGGATATTTTGAAGACCTGATTTCAACATATCTGTTAGCCCTGATTTCTTTTAATGTTTGCAATTCCTTATGACTAGAGGCAGGAGGACCCCCAAAACCAAGTTTCCCATAGGATTTATTTTGAGATTGTAGACAACCTGGGAATGTGATCTCCCACTGGAGAAGTGTGGCCTCCAGAGCCATTTGTCCAGAAGCACCTATTAAGTCTTACAAAAAAAGAAATGAAAAGTCCAAGGAGAATGCATTCAAACTCACTGCCTGCCTGTGAGAGGGACGGTATCTAAAGTGAGGGGTGGAGTGAATAATGAAGGAAAGCAGAGGTGAGAGAACTTCCAGAACACTTTTATGTCTATTTTACAACTTTCCAAGGGCTCACACACATGTAGCTCTATTCTGTGCAGGGAGACTGAGATTCAAGTGCATTCTTGGCTCATTTGACACTATGGAGATTAGGACTCCCCATATTTTCAAATAAATTCTGGCCAATACAATAATGATCATCAGAGAGTTACAAGTTAGTCTCTGTAAGGCGATTGCACCTTGGATATTGATGTTCATAAAAACTTTTAAAAACTAATGTTACTTTTGTGTTGAACATAAAAATCACACACAGCCTCTGGACACTTACAAATTTCCCCAAATCTCCCCTCCTCACAAACACAAACACTTAAATACCATTTCCCCTGTGTAGAAGTCAAAAAAAAGTATATACTTGAGCTTTACTGTCCCTAATTCATGTAAGAAAAGTTATGGTATTTTATAATTTTTCAAATATAAATGATATTGTAGCATTAAATATTCTTTTCCTTACTGCAACCCCCGGCCCCCCGGGAGTTTCTCCTGACTGTCTAGGAGATATGTTCTTCCCCTCACCAGCACATCGGCTGCACTGCCTTACCAATTCGACCAAGTCAACTGGGAGGTGAAGAGGGTATTAAAATATACTCTGAAAAGTTTAGATGGTAGTCATCCCAATTTAGTTGTCCAACCTGCAGAATAATGATCAAGGAGTATTGTGAAGCATTTTCTTAATTTGGAGTTTATCTGAATTAAACACTGGGGATTATATTTTTTCACTTTTGTTAACATATCTAAGTATATTTAATAATTGTGTATTTTGTGAACTGATGCTACCCTTGGAGTATAAACTAAACAGCAAAGTGAAAAATATTTGACATTATGTATTTTAAATTGCAGTGGTAATAACGTAAGTAAAAAGAACACCCCTTACCAACAAGGAACGCCCTGTGCCAGTTGCCCTGGTAACTGTGACAACGGACTGTGCAGTAAGTTTAAAGTCATTAACCTGCTATAATAAAATGTTCATGTTTTATTTTCTTTTTATGGATTAACAAATCTCATAATGTTACCAATTTATACAATGTCTTTATGCAAAAGACAGAAAGATTGCTCAGCAGGATGTATAAGTAAACATTTTATACATTTTACTAACCTACATATTTTTGTAATGGAAAGAATATTACCATATCTAACATAATGAAACATCTACCATCAATGACTTTTGTGGTTATGCAGAGCTCATTAACTATACATACTTCTGGTAACTAGCTCATTTCATTGAAGTATCATTACACTACAGGTGGTAATTTCAAAGAATGAAAATGTATAAATCTATGGATGTGAGATGATGTTATGGCTCAGTCTAGACAGGCACACTAAATATTAAGTCTCTTTTTTTAAGAGATTTTATTTATGTACTTGTAGAGAGGGGGGAAGGGAGGGCAAAAGAGTGGGAGAGAAACATCAATGTGTGGTTGCCTCTCATGCACCCCCTGCTGGGGACTTGGCCTCCTACAACCCAGGCATGTATCCTGACTGAGGATCGAACCGGTGACCTTCAGGATTACAGATGGGCGCGCAACCCACTTAGCCACACCAGCCACAGCAAATAGTGTTTCTTTTGTGCTAATGTGTTCATCATGCTGATTACCACATTTTTATAGTATAATGGGAATCATAGTCTTTGACTTAATAAATGGTCACTGACCCTAAATAAGTAATTTTGTGCACTTCTTAATGACAAAATCCAATGCACATATAATACTGGTTCATAGAACCCACAAACACATTGTCGCAAAAGGAGAGAATAAAATGTTATATATCATTTCTAAAGTTGTCATAAATAGAAGTAAAAAGAGTGTTGGCCTTTTATAGTTGGGATACTTTCATTAAAATTATGAACAATAGATTTAAGTTACTCACTGAGAGTTTTACCTTTCAAATGTATTCATTTTTAGTTAACATTCTGACTGAATTATATAGCTATAATTCAGAATATTGATAATATCAAAGCCATAAATCAAACAAAGAAAAAAGTTGAATCTTTATGTCTTGACTGAATGCAATTTGCTAAGGATATTGGAATTATCCTAATAGCAATAAGCAGTTAACTGAAAGATTTTAAACCAAAGAGTGACAAGGTCAGAATGACATTTCATAAAAAACTTTCTAGCAATAGTATGTAGAAACAATTGGATGGAAGCCAGCTAGAAAACTGTTGAAAAAACATGGGTTTAAAAAAGTGGATGTCTTTACTGTGTTAATGGCAAAATAAATAAAGAAGAATG
This sequence comes from Trachops cirrhosus, assembly GCA_028533065.1. Taxonomy (NCBI): domain Eukaryota; kingdom Metazoa; phylum Chordata; class Mammalia; order Chiroptera; family Phyllostomidae; genus Trachops; species Trachops cirrhosus. Next base: position 108,787,791 of record CM052541.1, on the reverse strand, counting down.
GACCGGGCTGAGAGACCAAAAGAACAGCCAGTGTTGGTTACCTGTGCTGGCTGAATGTTGGTCAGAAGTAGAAAAGGAGATCAGATGGATTCAGTTCCGGGCCTAAATCACTGAGTAGTCAGAGGGCCATTTCGCTGAGACTGTGGGAGGGATTTAGGATGACAAAAGCCAAGAGTCATCAGCCTTGTGGGTAGTATGATGAGTTTATTTTGGGATTTGTTGAGTTTGGGGTCCCACGGGAACATTCAAGAAGAAATACCAGGAGGAAAGAGGGCATATTATCACTGTTTTACATCTTAATCTTCCTACAAAAATCACTTTCTCCAGAAAGGAAAGCATTGGAGTCTGAAGCAGTGCTGTCCAATAGCATAAGAGGATGGAAATGATTAAGGAAATACATTTTTTATTTTATTTAATTTATAATAATTTAATTGAAATAGCTACATATGACTAGGGGCTCCCATATTAGACTCTGCAGGTGTACAGAGATTTATTTCTATTGATCTTAGTTTCTTTGAAAAGGGAGAAAAGTAGGTCACTTAGTTTTAGAAACGTGTTGCCAAGTTCAAAATTTTAAGTGATGGATTAAACAGTGAGCTCAACTAAAGCACCTTACTCTGTCCCTCAAGAAGTGAAAAGCCCATTACAGTGTCAGAGACCCTGACATATTTGTCCAACCCTACCCACTATGCATTTTGAATGTATAACTTGTTTTGCTGCCACTAAGGAAAATGATAATAATGTAGCTAATCTGTTTTTCTTACAGCCAACAGTTGTGAGTATGAAGATCTCCTCAGTAACTGTGATTCTTTGAAGAAAACAGCTGGATGTGGACATGAATTGCTCAAGGAAAAGTGCAAAGCTACTTGCCAGTGTGAGAACAAAATTTACTGAGATACTCAACGTACAATGTGCAAGACTAAGTGGAAAAGGGCTGCATCATTTAATTGACACATCCCAGAGAGGAAATTGTAGGCATGTTAGTTACAAATTTGATTCCAAATGGTAATGCATCTTTTTCTCTTGGATCTTCACATAAAGCTCTTTCATACATTGATTTACAAAAGCAGCATAGTCTATAATGGCAACTTTGGACTTTGAGATAAACTTGGTACTTTAAACTTAATGAATCAAATCAAGTTGAAGATTTTTAAAGTTTTATAACCACAGGATTTAGATGACTAGAGTTTTGGACTAAAATGAAGACTCATGTTTCCTGAAACAACTTAAAAAAAAGCCCTGTAACATCATTGTCATTCCTATTACATGACTTTTAAATGTATTGTATAAAGAATGAATTCAAAGAGTAACATCCACCTTTGTCTTATGGCCTCCTTTTTAAACAAAAATAATAAAGAACATATTAAGCAAACACATAGATGTGATTCTTTTTTTAGACATGATTCTTGTGCGACATTTTATAAAATTCATAATTGTCCCAGCTAGACTTAGCCAAGATCAATGTTATATAGAATAAAATTTCTAAAATGTTTGCCTATAACATTAAACTTTAGCAAACAAAAAAAGAATCAGTCTATTATTACTTTTTTCCTGCTTTTTGACATTCTAACATCCTCTCTATTGGTTTAGTTGATAAATTTTAAAAAGAAAGTATTGCCCTGTCTGAAGTGGCTCAGTTGGTTGGAGTATGGTTTTGTACACCAAATGTTGAGGGTTTGATTCCCAGTCAGGGCAAATACCTAGGCTACAGGTTCAATCCCCAGTCGAGGTACATATGGGAAGTAACCAATTGATGTTTCTCTCTCACACTGATGTTTCTCTTCCCTTCCTCTCTCTAAAATCAATAATCATGCTTAAATTTTAAAAAGGGCATTATTATCTGATAACATATACAAAAATATCCCCCCAAAATAGTAATAATTATTTTAGAGAGATTTATTATTTATAAGTTTTTGCCTCAATTTATGATTGATGAAACAACAAAGTAGACCCATTTCATGAATTAAAGAAAAAACACTTTGAAAATCTAAAATAAGTGAAATAGGTATAGATAGTAGTCAGAAAATTATCTGTCAGGTCTGGCCAGAGAGATGGTGAACTAGCCTGAGCTATTGATGCCTCCAAGATGAAATAGATCGTATAAATTATCTTATCTTCATTAAAGAAATTGAACTTATAATTCCAATGTTTCTATAAGAGAAAATTTCAGGCCCAGATCATTTCATTGAAGAGTTATATCAACTATTTAAAAAAGAATTACTACAAATTATGCACAATATCTTTCAGAAAATTGAATGAAGGAATACTTTCAATTCACCCTTTGAGACTAGTATTATCCTAGTACTAAACCCAAAGCCATTAAATAGGATAAAAAAAAAACTATAGAATTATAGCTGTCATGAACATGGATAGAAAAATTCCAAACAAAAACTAAATAAATTAATCCAGGATTATAAAATAAAGATAATATACTCTAGTGACATTGGATTACCTCTACAGGTATGGGGTTCAAATCTAATTTATTGCCACCATATAAACAGACTAAATAGATAAGCCATGTTTTCATCTTAATAGATGAAAAGCAAACATTTGACAAAATCTAATATCCAGCCAGATAAAATTCCCAGCAAACCAAGAAGGAAAGTTTTTCAAGTTGTCAAAGAAAACCTATAAGCAAATGTATTTTTCTATAACAAATATACAATATTTAATGTTAAAAGAGTGAAAGTTTTCCCCCTAAAATAGGGAAAAAATCAATGATATCCATTCTCATCTGTATTAAACATTGTAGTAGTCCTGTCCACTAAATTAGATAAGACAAACAAAGAGCATCTAATTGGAAAAGAAGTGGTAAAACTATTTCTTATGCTCAGAAGAAATTATAGACATAATGACGAACCTGAAAACAGATACACATATATAGACAGCTGATTTGACAATGGTGGAGAGGCAACTCAATGGAGAAAGAATAGTCTTGTCAGGAAATGGTGCTGGGAAAAATGATACATATTTAAAAAATGAACTTTGATTTAGATTTTGCACTGTAAGCAAAAAATAACCCCGAGTCTACCATAAACCTAAAAAAAAGAAATTAGAAAAAATTTAGAAGAAATCATAATAGAAAAATCTCTGAGAGTTCTGGTTAAGTAAAGATTTCTTATATACAATGTTAAGATGATATAAAAGAACAAATCGATAAATTGGCTTAATCAAAATGCAAAACGTTCTGTTCTTTTAAAACACCATTAAGAGAACAAAAGGGCAAGTCATAGACTGAGAAATTATTTACAAAGCATCTATCTAAAAAATAGACTTGTATCAGGAATATATGATGAATCTCAAAACTCAATAATGATTTTTTTAAAACAACCCAGTAAAAATTGGTAACAGACTTGTACAGAGATTTCACCACAGAATGTGTACAGATGGCAAATAAGAATATGAAATGATGTTCATCATTAGTCACTGCAGAAATGCAGATTAACCACTGTGGAAATACACCACCCAGGTATTAGAATAACTAAAATGGAAAAAGACTGACTCTACAAAGTGCTGGTAAAGTTGTGGAAGAACTGGATTCATCATGCACTGCTCTTGGGAATATAAAATATTGTTATATAAAGATAACATGTCTATGGGTTCTTAATAAGTTACATACCTATCATACAATCCAGCCTTTCCATTTCTATATACCCCAAGGAAAAGATATGTACATTCAAAGGCTTGTACATGAGCATCCATGGAATGTTTATTTGTAATAGCCAAAACCTAGAAACAATTCAAATGCTCATTCACATGTGACTGTATTAGCAAATTACAGTATATGCCTATAATGGACAACTAGTTGGCAGATAAAAGGAATGAACTATTGATATTCCTAACAACTGATATATTTCAAAATAATTAGTAAAAGAAGATAAGAGTGTGCATACTATATGATTCCATTTACATAAAACTAAAAGCAAACTATAGTGACAGGAGGTCTTCAACTTTCTCATTTATAAAATTAATATAATCATTATATCCATTGTACAAGAAATTTGGTAAAATGTAATGATATAGGTAAGCTTAAAATAGTGTTGGTTGCAGGGTAATATCAGCAAAATGGCAGTATAGGAATTTCTAGCCCCCCAAAACATAATTTTGAGCAACAATCCATACACCTAAATACCTTCACAAGAGTCAAGGATTTCAGGTGAGAGATTATAGCACCTGAGCAAAGCATAAGAATAAGGAAAGACACATTGAAGAGTGTAGCAAAGATAGATTCACTCTACACACATTTCTGTCCCTGGATCCTGGGCAGCCTAGTGCATACGCATACCCTTTTGTGGAGAAGTAGAGTGAAGTGAGCACCTGACTTCACCACAGACCTCAGAACCAGCCCACCAGGTGCTAGGCCAACTCCTGTGGTTCCAGGGGGTTCCCTAGCGGCCCCTACAAACCAAGGCCCCTTGTTCACCCAGGGCTCATGGTTTCCAAAGATCCCAGGCAGCTTCTATGGCACCAGGTTCCTGGCAGCCTCCTGTGATCCCAAGCTCTTGACCCTCCCTGGTACCAGCCGGCTCCCATAGCACCAGGTTTCCAGTGGTCTCCTGTGAACCTGGCATCCCAGCTTACCCCAACATCAGCTGGCTTCTGAGGCACTGAGAAGCTCCTGTATAGCACCAGACTCCCAATCAGCCTGCCAAACCTAGGCTCTAAGCCTTGTCTTGTCTTCAAGGAGTTCACATGGTCCTTATCTAGAAAGTTCATATTCTAGTACAATCTTAACTCACTTGTTCACATCACAGCTGTATTTCCAGTGGCCAGCAGAGTGTTTCACTCATAAGAGGGTCTCAATAAGTAATCGTGGAATAAGTTAATACCAATGAATAGGCCAGCAAATAAGGTATTGTATATATGAGTGTCATAGAGAAAATAAGCAGAAGCACATAACAGAAAGAAGAAAGTAAGTGGGCCATTTATTTTTCATTATTATTATTTTTAGTCCTCACCCAATGATACGTCCATTGATTTTAAAGAGAAAGGAAAATGGGTGGGGGTAGAGACATAGATGTGAGAGATACATCAATCAGTTACCTCCCATATGCACCCCAACCAGGGATTGAACTTGCAACCTAAGTATGTGTCCTGACTAGGGATTGAACCTGCAGCCTTTTGGCATATGGGACAATGCTCCAACCAGCTGAGACACCAGGCCAGGGCTAGGTTTGGTGCTTAAACATCATCATCTTTTTGGAAGTATAAGAAGTAATTCTGGGCTATGTAACTTCACATGCACGATGCACATACTATATGCAGGCTCAAGGTACCTCGTATCATTGGGTACCACGTACCAAAACTGAGATCATCTAGAATTAAGGAGGAAAGGTGAAGGTTAAATTTTGTTATACGTATGAATTTTGTAGAAGTTAATGGAATATGTAGGCATACAGCGAGAATGTAACAAGTACAAAATTAGATCAAATGTGCAAAACAGCAAAATATATCAGTATGTAAGATATTTTTTCCTGATTTAGTAAAATTATTTAAGTAAAAATTTCCCAAAGGCATAAAATTAAGTTCAATGAATTATTTTTTTTAATTTTTAAGGGATAAAATATTTATTAAATTAATTATTTATATGCTAGACTAGAAATACATGACTATGTAAATTCTAGATAGTGTAATAAACTATCTAGAATAGCAAAAATATTTTTGTCTGCTGCCCTGGCTGATGTGGCTCAGTCAATTGAGTGCCAGTCTGCCAAACAAAAAGTCGCTGGTTTGATTCCCAGTCAGGGCACATGCCTGGGTTGCAGGCCAGATCTCCAGTTGGGGGCATGTGAGTGGCAAATACACATTGATGTTTCTTTACTTCTCTTTCTCCCTCCTTTCCCCTATCTCTACAAATAAATAAGCAACATCTTTAAAATAAATAAACACAAAATTTTTTGTCTGTAAGAGCAAACTATATTTCTTACCTTCAACTAAATTAGATCTTGTGGTCTCAAAAAACAGTGAAATGGGACGTTGAGTCATTCTATATTTTACTGAAGATTTCCAGGTCAAAAGACAAATGTAATTATATCTACACAGTTAAATATAGTTTAGAGAACAATAAGATTGAAATTGGCTCAGTGTCTACAAAGTTAAAAAGCAAATGTACACATCATTCACTTAAAGAAGCAAAGCTGCATTAATGAAACCACAAAGTATTCAGGAGATGTTGATGAAAAATGCATCATGAGAAGTCTCCAATGATGTAAACAAAATCAGAAATGAATTCCATCACCTCTGGCAGAATACAGTGCAAGAAAAAGAAACTATTAAGATCACAATTATTCATGGTTTTTCAAGTTTTATTGCAAATAAGCAGTCTAATACATTGGTTCAACATATTCAATATTTTATGCATTATATTTTTATTAAACATAAGTTTAAAGTAAAAGTTTTAGATTTACAGTGATGATAATTGTATATACAAATACAATAAATGTCTTTATTGGTATTTTCATTTTGAAAGCAATGCAAGGTTGGCAAAGTGAGATGATTTCTTATAAAATAATTTAGACCCAGCTCTGGTTGTGCATCTCTGTAGTAGCATCATCCCATGCACCAAAAGGTTGTGGGTTCATTTCCTGGTCAGGGCACATTAGCTAGGGTGTGGGTCGAATCCCTGGTTGTGGGTACATGGGAGGCAACCAATCAATGTTCATCATGTCAGTGTTTCTCTCTTTCTCTCCCTCTCTCTCTCTTCCTTCCTTTCTCTCTAAGATCAATAAAACCATATCCTTGGGTGAGGATTCAAATAATTTATATCCACAATGGAGAAAAAGAAAAGCAGAATAAACTCATTTGTTGTAGTGTATTCAATAATTAAGAAGTAAAGGATTCTATTAAAAGCTGATAAATCCTCTAGAAAAATGGCAAATAATACAGGAAAAAGGCATATAAAAGTATAATGACAAAGGTAACTGCTAAAGCAAAAAGTAAAAACCTTCTGAGTCATAATTTTTTTAAGAGCAAAGAAAGCACAATATGTAAAGAAAGTATTGGGTAGGCCATAGTTTGTTTAGTTTTTCCATACAATGGCTCTCATAGTGCTTAGTTGTCTTTAACTTCATTTGAAAAAAATTTGTTAAATTGTGACAGCTGTCATATCAGCATCTATTAAAAAATCAAAACTGGTGAATTTTTGTACAGTCATTTTAATATTGAAGATGGAAGATACATAACACTTTGGGCATATTATGCTTTATTATTTCAAGAAAGGTAAAAACAACTAAAATGCAAAAAATATTTGTCCAGTGTATGGAGAAGGTGCTGTGACTGATTGAACATGTCAAAAGTGGTTTGGGAAGTTTCCTGGTACTATTGACATTTTGGCCAAATAATTCTTTGCTGTGGAGCTGTCTTATGCATTGGAAGATGTTTAGCAGCACCCGTGGTCTCTACCCACGAGAAGCCAATAGTGAAAGGTAGCTGACATCCTCAAAATATCCAAATCAATAAAGTTGTTGGTGAAAATGAAAAATGTGTCTTATTTTACTGAAAAAACTAAACAGAATTTTTGGCCAGCCCAATAAATATGATGTAATGTACATAATAAGTGTAATGTAAAATAATATAATAGAGTTGAAAAAACATAGCCATATAAACAAAAATGAAGGGGCTCAAATCAATTACTTTAAAAAACTTCAATGTCACACAAAACAGAAACCAACTATGTGCTTTATTAAAGAATAATTCAGAAGGACTAAAAGTAAGAGTATTAGCAAAGGTATTTCAGGGAAACAGAAAAAATAAGAAAGCATGGGCTAGAAGAATTCCAGTCAAAATACATAAAATATAAAAAAGAATTTTGAAATGCTAAAAGTTTCAATTCACCATATAAAAGTTATAAACACCTGTGAACAAAATAACATTAAGGCTGTCTTATGAGAACTATAGAAGATACAAGAAAACACAAACAGAAAAATATTAATAACAAGACTAATTCAACTCTTGGCTCAAGAAAGATCAAGTAGATAAAATCAGAATATAGAAGATATAAAAGACTCACTAAGAAAGTAATAGCACTTACACTTTCTTCTTAAATATACAAAACATTTTTAAATGATCAATTGTTAGATCACAGAAAATATGCTTCATAAAATACAAATATAAAAAATACTTTATCACTATGTAATTAATAAATTATAAACAAAATTAAAACTGAAAAAGGTCTTTCTACCTGGAAATTTTAGAACCCTCTATTAAGTCTTGGGTGACTGGGAAAATACAAATAGAAATTACAGAAATTCTATAAAAATGATAAAATTATTATCTATTTGAATTAGTAGAACACACATAGGTAGTGATAAAAAGAAAAATAATTATCTTAAATATTTTTACCAAAAAATTAAAATAACTTACATCCCAAACTCAAAAATCTAGAGAAAGAACAGCAGAGTAAATCTAAAATAAAGAAGCAAGTGATGGTCATAAACAGAAATTAATGAAACAGAAAATAGAAAATCAAAATATATAATTAATAAATCAAAATTCTGTTTTTTATAATTAACAAAATAGACAAATGACTAGGTATCTTAATAAGTAAAAGTAAAACCAAAAATTTACCAAACAAGATGACAAGGGAGAAATACTTATTAAAATAGGTGAAATAAAGAAGAGAGAGAGGTGGGAAGACACTATTAAAACCTCTTATATTTACACAATGGAATACTACACAACAGAAAGAAAGAAGGAATTCCTATCTCTTGCTACAGCTTGGATGATGGGTCTGGAGAGCATTATGCTAAGAGAAGTAAACCAGGCAAGTGAATGAAAAATACCATATGATCTCACCTATAAGTGGAAGCTAGTCAACAAAACAAACAAGCGAACAAAATAGAACCAAAGACAGGGAAATAACAAACTGACAGGGACCAGAGGAGAGGTGGGAGAGGATAATGAAGTGGGGAGAAGGAAGGGAGGTCAAGGAAAATATATAAAAGACAATGGACAAAGCCAAAAGGGGGTAGAATTGAGGGAGGGAGGTAGGGATGGCTGGGATGGGTGGGAGTGGTTGTGGGGGAGTATGGAGATAGCTATACTTGAACAACAATAAAAAAATCTTCTATGCAAATATATTTGGACACCTAGATAAAAAATAATTTACTAGGAAAATAAAAATACAAAAGTTGACTCTATTAGAGACAGAAGGGTTAAACTGGCCATTATCTATACTGAAAAAGCTATCAAGGAACTATCACCTCTCAAACAAATGTGTGTATGTGTGTGTAACATGATAAATAAATGGGCAAAGAACATGAAGAGATAATTCACAAAAATATATTACAATGGTCACCAAACATAAGAAAGGATTTTTTACTTCATGCATAATAAAAGAAATGGAAATTAAAGCCACACTTACGTAACATTTTCACCTCTCAAACTGCAAAAATCAGCAATACATTCTAGTACAGTTTTTTATGGAAGGGTACTTGGCAATATCTACCAAAACTACATGTGCATTTATTATTTAACCCAGTCATCTTTCCAGGATTCATCTTCGAATCACTTCTAGAAATTTCATAGTGTTCTTCCAACCACATGATGATTCATATGTGCAATATTATTTATTGAAATATTGTTTGTAATTGCAAAATATTGAAAAAAATTGATATAGCTCCCCCCAAAATGGTGGTTGAATAAACTATGTTGCATCAACTCATTATCATGCTATGCATCTTTATAAAGATAAAAAGAATCCTCATAAACTTGTATGGAGTGATTTCCAGCATACATTTTAAGAGCAAAGTGCAAAAGTGTTTTTATAGCATTCTACTCTTGTGCTAAAAGTATGGTAAGTGCAAAAAATGCACATGAGAGTGGGGGGCTGGATGGGGGTGTCAAATGGGGGTTGTATCTCTGACTATTCATTTTGTACAGTTTTAGCATGTAAATTGTGATAATGTCTCACATATTTTTAAAAATAAAATATAACTAACAAGGGTGGGAAGAAAAGATCCAAAAATGGAGTAAAAAAACACATTAAATGATATTTTAAATACATAAAATAATCACTGTAAAGGGTGAAAAAAAGAACCAATTCATTAATGTTGGAATGCCATTTTGGACTATATGCCTTCTATATTTAGGTAAACAAATGTTCAACTCTAATAATCAGACTTTCTTGTTTGCTTGTTGTTGACCTTAGATGCAGATGAAACTTCTACATATCCTAAGATTGAACAAATAAATACATATGTTGTAAATAATGGGAGCCAGTTCTCACTGTTGGAGAAAGGTTTTACACATGTGGAAGGGGAGAATGCAGGAATAAACCTTGTGTTGTGTTAGAATTGGAGGCATTGTTATGAGTTGATGGTTTTTAACATGCAGAGATAACTATAGCTGCTAGGGAACTAAGCAGAGGGAATCCTTGCCCTTATGAATGCATAACTTTTGAAAGTGGGAGGTAAGAACACAAGTGTTCCCAGCCATGAGGGACACACTCCATTCTTCAGGTGGGAAAAATTATTCATAGAACAATATAAAATGGAATGCCAAAGGGTGAAAGTCAGTTTCACCACTTTTAAATGGAATGCATCATGGCTTTGAATGAAAGAACGTTCCAAAAACCACAGTTTTTTGTTGTCTGCATGAAGCATTCATCCTGTCGCTGCAACACTGGCAGTCAGCAGCTGAGACGGTGGTGGCTGATGAATGGCCACTGGAGGCTCCCATGGCATCAGTAGACAAACTCATCTGGGAGGTCTGGAGTTACTACTGGCAACGTATTCACTGAGTGCTCCCAGGTGTCAGAGTCCTTAGCGACGCTGACCTGGGAAAGAGGCTGAGTAGGTGACTAGGGCAAAAACAGATGCTATGGAGGAGGTGACAAAATCTGTTAGTACACATGAAAAAACTCCTAGGGTCCTATGGGTACCCAGTAACAATTGGGTGAAAAGTTTAGAGTTTATGGCTCTTTCAAGAGCAGATAAAGGGGAACACTACCTTTACGTGTCATACACATATATGTACACACAGAAGAAAATAATTAAGGAGAACAATTGTAAAACCAATGCCCCTAGTGTTGAGATATATAATTATAAAAGATACTCTCGATTTGTATTTATATATAGAATTTTAAAATGTCATCAAATATCTATTTGTTTATTTAAAATTGAGATGATTTTTCTCTGTTTTGGTTAAATGAAATAATGTATGTAAATATTTAGGAGTAAGAGATATTAATGATGCTTAATAAATTTTAAGCTTTTATGCTTAATAAATTAACTTACCTGTTTCCATTTATTGTTACCAAAGTTAATTAGAAACACATTACATTCCAGGTACCATGCTGAATTTTTTATATTCATTTTTGCCCTTTGTCTTCACAATAGTCCTTCGCCTGAATCTTGCAGAGGAGTAAATGAAGGCAGGAGAGCTAAGGACCTTATCCAGACACAAACAGCCAGTAAATGTCAGAGCAAGGACTCAACCCTGATACACAGCCTGACAAAAGCCTAATGCTTTTAAGCACTACACAATGCTGTTTTTTGATCTAGACTACAATTAATTGATAGTTTGGACTAAAATGTATTTACACTATTCAATTTGAAAAGAAAAATTTTCTTTACGTTCTGAGAGAGATTACTCATTCTATTTTTAGGGAAAGGTATTTTTTTTGACTATGTGAACTTTAAGACTTGTAGTGACTCAATCCTGCTGACTTCCATTGCTACTGTCTTGAAAACTTGGTCTATAATTATTTTTTTAAAAAAGGTGACAAGAAATAGATTAAAACCTGAGGAGGACTAATGGGGCTGGGGCATGAGAAAGTCTTCCATGTGATGGCTACATAGCTATACACATATGGAGAAATTAAATCAGCTACAGACCCTCGAGTTTGTGCACTGTGTTGATAACAAGCTATGCCTCAATTTTAAAATAATAAACAGATGCAGAAAAGAAGGAAGGGATGGAGGGGGAAAAAAGTAAAAGTTAAGAAAAGAAAAAAGACAAAATCAAATACCATGATATGGTATGGAAGCACAGGTTTAGGAAGAAAATCAGATACAAAAATAAATTAAAAAATAAAGTTAAAATTAAAATTAAAAACAAAGAAGAAAGTGGATGTATGGAGTGGCAGTTGAATTTCTGAAAAAAACAAAACAAAATGGGGCTTATCACTGTATAGATGATACTTCAAGTCATGGTACTCCACTGGATTCTTAAAGAGTGAGTGAAGCAATATGCTAAATCCCAGAATATGTTGAAGTTTGTGAATATAAGATGCAAAGATCCACCAAACATGTCAAAAGTTACTAACTCCTATTTTTACTTTTTTTCTAACAAAGGGATGAATCTTTAAACTCTACAGCTCAGCATCATTATCTGAAAGGAAAAGAATAATTTAGTCTGTGAGGAGACCATCACAAATCTTCTATGGGCTTGGGGAATATGGAAAACTCTTCAAGTCATCATGGAATGACTATAAGTTAACCTGAAAAATGACAAAGGAAATCAGTGTATGGTGACTAATATATAGCAAATGGAAGAGCCAAAATTATAATGAAGGATTAACATTAATGTGTGGGAAATATCTACAATTTAAAGTATTTTTTCTTTTACTTTTTAACAACCTTGAGCCATGGCTTCACATATAAAACAGAGTAAAACATAGAGCAGTAGCTTTTTAAAACTTCTGTGAGACTAAATTTGTTTCTCTTTTTGATAATGTATGCTTATAGATGAAGATTGACCCCATTTTATAAAACTGCGTGTGCCTGTAGTTCATCTATATTTTCAGCAGAATTTTACTAAATTCTTACTAAAACATGAGAACTATTTGCAACTATAATGGGTACTTGCAAGAGGTTGAAAAACTGCTGAATAGAAGAAAGACGCCAATCTACAGTTCCCTGCACTGGCTTTGTTCAGCACAAAATTCTGACCTTGATTGGATACTGTTTACCAGTGTTTCCCCTGACGTCTACGCAAGCAGGCAATTAGGCAATGCATTGAGCAACCTCTCAGGAATTTGTAAATAAAATTCAATTTCTTCGTTAAACCAAGTGATGTTATCAACTTCAGATGAAATGTTTGGGAAGCCCCAAAACTCCAGTCAAGGTAACCTAGATCTACTTTGCTAGGGATAAGATTAGAAGGTAATTGCAATTTATTAAATGAAAACTGAATTAGAAAAGACTGTGTAATTGGAAAGGGTAGGCCACTGTAAGACAGTGTTCCTCAAAGAGCTCTCCCTAAACCAGTACCACCAGTATCACGTGGAAACTTGTTAAAAAGCATGGAGTCAGAAACCGGAGTGAGACTCAGAAATATATGTTTTAACATGTCCCTCACCGAGATGCTCCGAAGTTTCAGACTGCCTGTCCTGTGGTGAGGGACAGGGAAGGCAGACACTGCATTTGGCAGACCCAGTGTAGTCACTATCTCTTTTAGTAGCCTCATCATGACTTAAATGAAATGCCTCTCAAAAGTCTTTCCCTTTGCTCTCATTTTATGTGCAAAAAACCATTTTTTATTGCATGTTTGGCCTTCTAATTACTTTCTCAGTGCAAAGGAGGAGCCCTTAAAGGGGATATAATCATACTAATCTTGGACAGACAGTTAATATTTTAAGTAACAGAATCAAGGGCAACATGTTCAAAAATCACCTGTAGAAGAACAGGTTGAGCAATATTTGGTGCATGAGTATCTTATTTGAAAAAGGCCTAGAGCTTTTCACTAATTACATACGTGACGTGAGAACAATGTGATGGCACTACTAACATTCTGACATCAGCCTCAAGTGCATGTATAGGAAAATGTTCACTCAAAGCAAATAAAAGGCCTGTTTTACTGTGCATAGTGAAGAACACAACCAGAATATTAGAACATTCTATTCTTTTTTTAAAAAATATATTTTATTGATTATGCTATTATAGTTGTCCCATTTCCCCCCTTCATTCCCCTCCACCCTGAACACCCTCTCCCACCCACATTCCCCCTTTTAGTTCATGTCCACGTGTCATAAGTTCTTTGGCTTCTACATTTCCCATACTATTCTTGTCCTCCCCATGTCTATTTTCTACCTACCATCTATGCTACTTATTCTCTGTACCTTTCCCCCGCTCTCCTATTCCTTTCTGTTGTCGACTTTTAACAAGGTATCTAAACTGGTGTCCAAAGGACAGTGTAAAAGAGGTAAGGTATATTAAAACCCTACCATTCAGGAGACATCCCTCAGGGCCATCGGACACCAATCCTGTAGCATCCCACATCCATGAGCATGACTGCCTGTCACTTAATGATCATTTCTGGGAGTCAGAGACATTCTTATGGTTTGGGAACTATGGAATATTTAGTGACCATCTGTCTCCCTTTGCAAGTAACAACCTTGGTGGAACAGATGAAAGTGGGAAAGGTGGTGACTTGATGTTGTTTCTGCTTCAAGTGTGGTAATCAGAGCATGTGGACAGGCTGGCTGTCACAGGAAAACATGAGGCATTAAGAACAGGCTGGAGATTCTCTTCTCTTACTTCCCTCACTTTAAATCCTCATGCTATCATGCTTGTCCCTTTGCAACTGCAAATGTCCCAGCCACAAAGAAAAAACAGAAGGTGGGGGCAGAGGAAGCTAGTTATAAAAAGCATATTCCCAGAAGTGGGATCGCTGGGTCAAAAGTCAGGTCCATTTTTAATTTTTTTAGATGTCTCCATACTGCTTTCCACAGGGGCTGCACCTGTCTGCATTGCCACCAACAGTGCAAAAGTGTTCCCTTTTCTCCACCTCCTCATCAGCACCTGTTCTTGGTTGATTTACTGATGATAGCCAAACAGATGGTCAAGAGACATGAAAAGATGCTCAACATCGCTAATCATCAGAGAAATGCAAATTAAAACCACAATAAGATATCTCACACCTGTCAGAATGGCGATCAAGTCAAGTTATTTTAAAAGAATCAAAGCCGTCTTATCTCCCTTACTGTTTGCCCCATCACTAGATTTCCTTTCAACACAAGCTTAGTAATAACTAAGCTTATCCCATCTCTTGTCCCTTAATCATGATTTGTTCTTAGCCCGCAGGTGCTTTTTCCAGAACTGTTCACTGTTGCTATCTTTGAAGTACTTCCCCCTCTGACTAATACCTCCTGTAGCTTTTGTCATATCTCATGTTAACTTTCTTAGTGAAACACAGTATTTTCCATCTTATGAATTCCTTCCCAAATTTACAAATCTATGCCTTATTCAAGTGTGTGTATGAATTTTAGAGCAAATAGAGGAAGAAAGCTGTCTTCACAGATTTTTCTGCATTACGGTGCTACTGGTTTCTTATTTCTTTCTTCATTATTTTCCTTACTGAAATCTTAGCTCTCAAACTCGATAAACTAGATTGTAAGCTCAATTAGAACATCTAAGATATTGTTCATCCCATGACAGTTATGCAATAAAATATGAAGTGTTTAATTAAACTTAAAATATTAATTCCCCAAGTAGATTTAAAAACCCAATAAATAAATCTGGTCAAACTGCTGCTACAATAACAAGCTGAAATTTTGATTTTCCACTAATAAAGCAAAAATATGGGAGAGAACACATGTTTAACCTGCCAATGTAAAAAGGGGAGACTTAATTGCTAATATATGATATAAATACTGAGGTGAATGAATACCAAGTATAATCTTAGAGGGAAATGATTTGCATAGAGATAAACTTTTATGGGAAACATTCAAATCTTTTTTTTTCCTCTTATTCTTTTATTTATTTATTTATTTATTTATTTTTATTTTTTATTTTAGTTTATTCAGTACAGTTTCTATCCTTTATTCCCATTCCAG
>CM052541.1:108735910-108771516 GCA_028533065.1 Trachops cirrhosus | reverse complement strand
GTTTATATTTAAGTCTCTTATCCATCTTGAATTTATTTTGTGTATGGTGTAAGTTGGTGTTCGAGTTTCATTTTTTTGCATGTATTGTTTTACTATTAACCCTGCTTCAGACTAAGAGATTGGAAACTTCTGACACAGGGAAAGTCTTTTTAAAAGTTTAAAGCAGTAAGTTAGAAGTTTGTGAGGAGATAACCTTATTATTGATATAATTTATGGGTTTGCTGTTACTATAGTCATTATTTTGTGGCTATATTTGCAGAAGTGCCGCCAAATGTCAAGGGACATGGAGGATACAATTTGCCAAGAACACCATCAACCGAAATTACATTTCTTAGAGAAGGACAGGATTCGTCCCACCATGGCAAACTGAAGACCAGAAGATAAGGAAACAGACATGGAAGGTTGAGAATAAGTCTCTTCCTTCCCAAACTACTATACAGTAAGGTCACATGGGGGAAATGATGTTCAGGTTCTCACGGAGGCAGAGCCGTTTGCCAAGTAACAGTTCTTCTTGACTAAGAGAAGGATCATTCAAATACAAACAATGGGCAAGAAATTCTTAGTATCTTCATTTAGGCAAAGTTGTTTTCTTTTCATTTCTACTATCTTAGAGCACTATAAAGTAGGAAATGTAATATTTCAATTTACTCTTACACATTCATAAAGTGGAAGTAGTATTGGACAAGATCATTTGAGATCCCATATTAAGAGAGAGTTCCACATTCCCTGATCAAGTAATTATTTCATTTTAGCAGCCTACTCTATAAGGTAAATATCACAGTTATTCCATTTAAAAAATAGAAAAATGAAGTACAGAACTTTTCTCAAATCAGCAGCTAAGCAATGTGGTTTCCCCATTGATAATAAGTTGCAGAATCAGCAAAGGGCTCCAATAATACAGTCTATTTCAATGTGAGATGGCTCCACCCACTATTTTTAAATCCTCACCCTAGACTATATTGATTGATTTTAGAGAAAGAGAGAGAGAGATGAAAGAGACGTTGATGTGAGAGAGAAAGAGCATCAGTTGCTTCCAGTACATTCCTGGACCAGGGACTGAACATGCAACCTAGGTATGTTGCCTGACTGGGGATCAAAACCACAGTCTTTTGGTGTGTGGGATGATGCTCCAACCAATTGAGCCAAATGGCCACAGCTCCATGGAGTATTTTTCGTGGATATGTAAAGTTGATATTCTGGATGGGAGATGAGTTTGGATTATATAACTGTCGAGTGGCAAACTTCCTTTGGTATTCAGATTACCATGTTTTTGAACTATTTTTCTTATATTTACACAGAAAGGTGATTAAAATGAAAATGATTTCATTCTAACAATAGTTAGGGCTACTGAATTTTGCTTACCATAAATATTATTGCATTTATTTATTTATTTATCTGTATATACCTGTTAGTTCCAAATCATCTCGTGGTTTACCCATGACAGACTAGCTTGGTAAGAACTAGTAACTGTATGCAGACATCTTGCAGTATTAAAGATATCAGAAAAGATGTCTAGGCCCAATGTGTCAGATTTTCAGGTAGATACATACAATATAATTTTACTGAGTAAGCTTTACTGATTCACAATAGAGGAAAAGCAAAAATGAACCAAGTTCCCTGTTTATTTCAAACTATTATACACACTTTAAATGTGTATCAAAAACTTAAAGTATTTAAGTACATAATTTGTTTTCTTAATAAACTATAATTTTACTATGTATACCAATTCACATACATGTTTTAAAAACCTTTTTCCTTAAAAATCACATTTTGCCTTTCTTAACTAATTTCTTTTTTAAAATTGAGATATAATTGCTATATAACATTGTGTTATTTTAAGGGGCACATAATATTGATTTGATGCATTTATATGGCAATATAATTGTCATTATAGTGTTAGCTAACAACTCTGTTGAGTCACATAATTATTTCTTCTGGTAATAGAAACGATTAAGATCTCATGTTTTAGGTCACTTTGATGTTTATAACACAGTTGTGTTGTCTACAGTCACTGCACTGTGTATTAGCTCCCCAGTGCTTATTTATCTACTAGTTGAAAATCAGTACCCCTGAACATCATCTCTCCCATTCCCCAGGCCCCAGCCACTGATAACCACCATCCCATGCTTTGTTTTTTTCAGGCTCAGATTTTTTTTAGATTCCACAGGTAAGAGATATCATATAGTATTTGTCTTTCTCTGTCTGACTTATCTCAGCATAATGCCTTCAAGATCCATCCACGTTGTTAGGAAATGCAGGATTTTATCTTTCCTCATGACTGAGTAGTATTCCACTGTACATATATACGGCATCTTTTTTTATCCAGTCATCCACTGATGGCCAGATCTTTGCTGTTATGAATAATGTTGCAGTAAAGAGGAGAGTGCATATATCTCTTCGATGACCAATTTTCATTTCCTTTGGATATATATGCAGAAGTAGGCTTGCTGGATTGTATGGTAGTTCCTTTTGAGTTTTTGAAAAACTTCTACACTGGTCTCCACAGTGACTGAACCAGTCTGCAATCTGACCAACAGTGTACAAGTGCTCCCTTTTCTCCCATGCTCACCGACACTTGCTATTTTTTGTCTTCTTGGTGATAGTGTTCTAACAGGTGTGAGGTTAATTATCTCACTGTGGTTTTGATTTTATTTGCCTGGAAACTAGTGAAGTTGAGCACATTTTCATGTGCTTATTGACCATTTGGATGTCTTTGGAAAAATGTTGATTTGTGTTACGTATTTTTTTAATTGAATTGTTTAGGTTTTTTGTTATTGAGTAGTAAGAGTTCTTTATCAATTTTGGCTATTAGCCTCTTGTGAAATAGGTGGTTCACAAACATTTTCTCCAATTCTATAGTTTGTGCTTTCATTTTGTTGATTGTTTCTTTTGCAGTGCAAAAGCTTTTAAGTTCAATGTAGTTATTCTTGTTTTTCTTTTGTTCTTTGTGCTTTTGGTGTCATATTCAAAAACTTTTTAAAAATTTTATTCATTTATTTATTCTTAGAGTGCAAGGAAGGGATAAAGAGTGAGAGAAACATCGATGTGTGGTTGCCTCTGGCCATACACCCCCACTGGAGACCTGGCCCACAATCCACGCATGTGCCCTGGTTGGAAATTGAACCAGTGACCTTTGCTTTTCAAGCAGGCACTCAATCCACTGAGCCATGCCAGCCAGGGTCAAAAACCTTTCTTACCAGCACCCATATTAAGGAGATTTTTTTCTATGATTTCTCCTAGGAGTTTTATGATTTCAAGTTTTTATCTTTGATTCATTTTGAGTTAATTTTTGTGAGGGGTATAAAATAAGGTTCTAATTTCACTTTTTGGCATGTGGTCATCACTGTTTCAAACACTATTTGTTTCAGAAACTGTAATTTCCCCATTGATGCTGTTAGCTTCTTTATCAAATACTAGTTGAGTGTATACATGGGGTATTAATTTTTGGCTTTCTTTTCTGTTCCATTGGTCTAGGCTTCTATTTTTATGCCAGTACCATACTGTTTTCAGTTTCTTTAAGATTTATTTCTTTTAAAAAAACTATTATTTATTTATTTTTAGAGAGAGGGGAAGAGAGGCAGAAAGAGAGGGAGAGAAACATCAATGTGTGGTTGCCTCTCACATGCCCCCTACTGGGGACCTGCCCCACAACCCAGGCACGTGCCCTGACTGGGAATCAAACAGGCAGCCTTTTGGTTCCCAGGCCCGCACTTAATAAACTAAGCCACACCAGCCAGGGCCCATTCTGTCTTAATTACAACAGCTGTGTGGTATAATTTGAAATCAGAAAGTGCAATATGTAGGGAACCCGTTTGTTTCAAACTGGTGAATGTGACTCAACCCTGTAGCAAAAGCCGATGGGAGCAAAG
Organism: Trachops cirrhosus; assembly: GCA_028533065.1. Classification (NCBI taxonomy): domain Eukaryota; kingdom Metazoa; phylum Chordata; class Mammalia; order Chiroptera; family Phyllostomidae; genus Trachops; species Trachops cirrhosus. Next base: position 108,767,647 of record CM052541.1, on the reverse strand, counting down.
TGGTGGGCAGGAGCAAGACCCTCAAACTAGTTTTCCCGTGGCAATCAGGCCCAGAAAATGCATCCAGACTGTCATGGCTTGCTCTTGCTAAAACTCCCTCACCCTGGTCTGAAACAGTAGATGTTTATTGTCTATCTTCAAGGTAATTTCCAAAGCCTGTGTGAATTTTCCCAAGGACTGAGCGTAATCAGCTCACCACCTTTCCCTTCTGCATTTGTTATTTTCTTTTCCTTGGTTGTACCTAAAATGTAGACGACAACATTCTATGTAATAGATAATAAGACCCAAGAGAAACAATAAAAGCCTGTCCAGGCAAGGGTCGGGGTGCTCTCCTGGGGGGATAATGTGCGGACTCCTGAGGCTCGGGTTGAGTAAGGACAGGCATCTGGAAGTCTGTGTCGGCCTTGGCAAACCAGGCGGCGTCAGAAAGAAGGCTTTCTGAGACCGGACTCCTGACCTTGAATTACTTTCCCAAGCCAGTAGGATAAGAGCCTTTATCTCCTACCCGGAAATTGAGTTCGAGAAAAGGACAAGGAGCTAAGTGTACTCTGCAAATATGTAAACTTGTTATAAGCAGTTTTGAATGGTTGCAGCTGTTCTAACCTTCAAAATAATTAGGAACGCTTGCCAGATATATCTGTATATATATCACTGCTAATAAAGCCTGAGCATGCATCTGCTCCTGATTATCCGCATTTGCATCCCCTGCGTCCTGATTTGCGCGAGCTCAGTCGCTCGGACACTCACCCGGGGTCCATGACGCAGCGACGTTGACCACACTCTCCCCTTGAGAGAAGTGGCTACAGGACTCTCATCCTGAGAGAGCACTCTTACCGACCCTTTTCCCCACAGGACTGCTGTAGTCTGAGTGCATTTGTTCTTGTCTTCAGCCACAAGCCACATAGACTCTATTGGCCGGAGTCTGCCACAGTGATGCCACTCATTGTGTTGTTCTGTCGCACAAGTCGGGTTGTTTATTTGTTATCCTTCTAATTTCTTAATATATACATTTATCGCTATAAACTTTCCTCTCAAAACTGCTTTTGTAGCACCCCATAGGTTTTGATATGTTTCTATTTACATTTGTTTCAAGATATTCTTTGATATCCCTTTGATTTTTTTTTTTTTTTTGACCCATGGGTTGTTCTGGAGTGGTTTATTGAGTTTCCACATACTTGTAGATTTTCTACCTTTTCTCATGTTATTGATTTCTAGTTTCATAATGTTGTTGGAATGGATACTTGGTATGATTTCAGTCTTCTTAATTTTCTTACATTTGCTGAGATATATTTTATGTCCTATCTTAAGTTCTATTCTTTTTTAAAAAAATCCTTACCTGAGGATATGTTTTTATTGCTTTTAGAGAGAGATGATGGGGGAGGGGAGAGAGAGAGAGATAGAGAGAGAGAGGGAACCGATCAGTAACCTCCTGTATGGACCCCTACATCAGGGATCAAACCCACACCCTAGGTATGTGCCCATGGCCTTTGGTGTAAGGGATGATGCTCCAACAAACTGAGCCACCCATCCAGGGCTTAAGTGCTATTCTTGAGAATGATCTCTGTGCACTTGAGAAGAAAGCATATTCTGCTGCTGTTAGATAGAATGTTCTAAAGAGATCCATCAGATTCATTTGATCTAATTCATGTTCTAAAGAGATCCATCAGATTCATTCGATCTCAAGTCATGTTTTCTTGTGACTTTCTGTCTGGAGATCTATCTATTATTTAAAGTGAGGTATTAAAGTGCCCTACTGTTATTGTATAGTTGTCTATTTCTTCCTTCATATATATTAGTATTTGCTGACTATAGTTAGGTGCTTTGATGTTGGGGTATATATATTTATAATCATTATATCTTCTTGATGGATTAATTCCTTTATTATGATGTAATGACCTTTCTTCTTAATGTTTTTGGTTTAAATCTACTCCTGCTTTCTTTTGGTTTTTACTTGCATGGACTATCTTTTTTTCATCCCTTCACCCACTGATGAGTCTATATGCATCCTTAACTCTGAAGTAGGTCTCTTGTAGCATATATTTGATTCTTGTTTTTGTCCATCTAGACACTCCATGCCTTTTGATTGGTGAGATAAAGAGAGAGAGAGAGAGAAATGCTGATGTGAGAGAGAAACATCAATTGTCCCCCACTTGGGATTGTACCCACAACCCAGGTATATGTACTGACTTGGAATCAAACCCACAGTACTTTGTATATGGAACAGTGCTCCAACCAAAAGGGCTACCAGGTCAGCGCCTTATAATTAATTTTAGTAATGGAACATAATGTTGGATTTTATAATACATATCATATAACCCTTAGACTACATAATGCAATTTTAAGAACTAATTAGTAAGCAATTCCATGGAAGGTTATTGAGAACAAAAATACAGAGATCACTACCTAGCTAAACAGTATTACACTGTCTAGACTGGGAGTGTCCAAACTTTTGGCATCTCTGGGCCACACTGGAAGAAAAGTTGTCTTGAGCCACACATCAAATACATTATGACATATGATCACAAAAAATTCTCATAATTTTTAAAGTAAATTTACAATTTTGTGTTGGGCTACATTCACAGCCATCCTGGGCCGTATGTGGCCCACAGACCCCAGGTTGGACACCCTGTGTCTAGACCTTTGTAGTAAATCTTAGGCATTCCCTAACCCATCATCACTAACATTATTAAACCTGATTATAGGACAACAGTAATTATAATCAAGTTCCTCTTAGAATTAAATAATGGGCTTATTTAGTACTGAAGCAGGTGATAAGATCTTTTAGGACATTTCCATCATAGGATACTACTACCACTTTGCATAATTCAGGACAACCAAACTGGAAAAAGGAGTGAATTGTGTTCATGTACATATACTGTGCTGCTTAAGTTAAAAAAGTGTTCATCTCCCTTTGGACATAGGAACATCTAACTTTCCCACATGCTTATCTCAGGTAAAGCAATTGATGCAGTATTTAATGATAAGAGCAATCTATCCACGGTGGGAGAAAAAAGTTTTATAGCCTTCAATTTTATTCTGAACTTTACAATTAGTAAATGGGAGTATATTAATTAGCAGGATTTATTTCAAATGCTTTTCTAGCATTGCTTTGGTCTAACATAACAAATAAACCAAAAGATGGCTCAGGCATGCAATATTATGTTTATAGTTGGCTAACACTTTTTAATGGGGTTGTAGATAAACTGGAGTACATCCAGGGCAAAGCCACTAAGGTATTCAGGGAACTCAAAAGCACATTGCACATAAACTGAAGGAGGCAGGCTGTTCAACTTTTCAGACAGGAGCCCAGGTGGGACAACGATAGCCAACTTTAATAGTTAATGTTCATAAAGAAGAATTAGAGCAAAACTTAATTGAAACAAAGATATTTCAAAAATACTTTTAAAAGAGGGGATTATTATAAAAGTAGTACTTGGCAATCACTTAATAATAATAAGTAGAGAATCAAAGGAACTAAAAGTAAAGTAAAAGAATTATAAATCCATTGCTCTTTAGAAGTATTCACTGTTATTACTTTGGTGGATAAACTTGCATACCTATCACTTACTCTTTTTAGTGGTGCATTAAAGACTTTCATGACCCAGAATAAAATGTTTAAAAACAGGGTTTTTAATTTTTAAAAAATACTCATGTGAGGGCATGCCCATTGATTTTAGAAAAAGGAGAAGAGAGGGAGAGAAAGAGGGAGAGAAACATCGATATGAGAGAGCAACATCAACCCATTGCCTCTCGTACAAACCCCAACCACACCACAACCAGAGACCAGAACTGCAACCCAGGCATGTGCCCTGACCAGGAATTGAACTCACTATCTTTTGGTCTACAGGAGGATGCTCAAACCAACTGAGCCATATTGGCCAAGGCTAAAAACAGGGTTTTAAACTAACTTCCTTACTATTGGAGATGCTCATTGGTGCTATAAATTATTACAGACCAAAGCTTCACTTTTCTCCTTTGATTAGGTTTTGAATACTTGTGTTTCTAAAGTATTAAGAAACATTGCTGCTGTATTTGTCGGTTCCAATCAAGAAATGGGTAGCCCAAGAATAAAGCCTACGTTTGTAGATAAAGGATGGGACTGATTTTTATTAAGAAAAATTTCCTATCTGACCAAGAAAATTTATTCCTACAGAAAGTTTCAATCTATAAAAAGCTATATAAGTCCATTTCTTAAAAGCACAATCATTGTTTCATAAAGTAAGCTGTTTAATATAGTCATACATCTCATAAATGCTTCATTTTTTTCCCAGAGACAATGATGCTGGTGGGCATGAGCTTCATGGTTCCACTGCAACAGGCTGCAGGCATGGTAAGGACTTCACTTACAAGATAGATTTTAAGCTCTACGGAGAGGGCTGCCTTACTCGTAGCTCATGGCAAATGTGACAACAACAAAGATGATGGTTGCAAATCTCCTGGGAGGGGAAGAAAAAGAACTATTCCCTCATCACATAATGCACTTTGGTTCTCACCAGTGTGTATATTTACAGTAATCAGTAACCTTTTTACTCATTAACATTATTGAGCAATAAGGCAGTGGGTCATCAAGGAGCATTAGACAAGAAGCATAGCATGAATCTGAATGTAAAATTAATTCACTGCTTGATTTACAGGAATTCATTTTTATCATAAGTAGTTTGGTCAGTTGAAGGATTTAACATGTGCTTGGAGATTTAGTTTCTAGACCCACAAAAGTATGTATTTGATATTACAAAGTCCTAAACAACAACTGTTCAAAAATGAAACTACAGTTTTGGCTTCCGAAGTTTTGCTCAGCACATTTCAGCTTAGTTCAATTCAACAACCACTTATTTAGTGTCTGCTATGGCATAGTGCTAGATGCTAGGGACAGTGCAGTAAGTAAGATGAACATAGTAACAGCCCACATAACGCTTCAGAGTATAGAGGATCGATGAGTCAACTGCTAATCTGAAAGTGTAAGTGTATTGTTTAGGTAAATATGAGGTTCTAAAGAGTGTTATTACTGAACATTTGCTATTTTTTTAAAAATCTAAGCATTTTTTCTTTTCATCTCATTTAATCCTCATGATAATATAATTAATAGGATTTAGACCAGTAAAGAAAGAAGATGGAGGTGGAGAAGGGTTAAGTATTTGAGGAAAAGGTTACATCACGTTTGAAGCATAACAGGTAAGGGAGCGTGGGAGCTTGAGCATGAGCCAGTTTGGAGCACAAGGTAAGAGATAGTCGTGTTTGGTGGAGTTAGAAGAGATGACAATGGGGTGAAGCTGGAGTAGTTAGAGCAGGCATATGTCCCATGGTCCTTATAAGCAATGTTCAGTGCAGTCTGGGAGCATCTGAATTAGAGGGAAATACAGTGAGGTTTGCGTTTCAGAAAGATCACTCCATTGTATGGCAGCGGGCAAGACCGGAAGCTGGGGGACTGGTTGAGAAGTTGTACACTAATGTAGGTGATAAGCTATGACAGTGTCCTGTAGTGATTCTAGGATTTGTAACAGGGTGCAGCCGGGGGGCTGGTACAAATGGGGATTTGTAATGGGACCCAGAACTCAGGGTGTCCAGGAAATATTAGAAAAAAATATATATATAGGATATCCTTACCCCCACAAGTCTGAGCTAGGGGATGGGACTCTTGTAACAGGGCCATTGAGAGCTGTTTTGCATAGCAACAGCTTTGCAGCTAACCTCTGGCTTGGCCATTTAACATATCTATAACTTTTAACTGGTTTCATGGATATGTCAAATAGCTGTGGCCATGCTTTGAGCTAGGGGGCTGGGAATGACTTCAACCCAGGATGCAACTGGGAGGCAACTCTCCCTGGTTACAGTGCCTGCATGAGAGCTTGGAGATGATTGGCTCTACACTATGGGGCCACGCCTGCCCAAAATTACTATGGCAGCTCAGTAAAGCTGGAAGAATAGGGAATGCTGACAGCTGTGGCCAATTGTGGGAGGAGTCAGAAATGGTGCTGCAGAGGAAGATTGGCACTGGAATTTAAACCCAGGCACAGCAGCCATGCTCGGGCTTTTTTGTTGGGACCATGAAGCTTTGGCGAAAGTTGGGACCCTGCAGCTTTAGGGTGCTCCCTTTTTGCCACGTGGCTTAGGAAGCAGGGGAAACTTTGCCTGGAAGAAAAGGAGTGAAAGGATTCTTGTTGGTGGGCCCTGAAAAGGTGCCATACGGTTTTGGATTAACTGGAGACCACAGCAACAACACAGCTGATAGGGCCAGAACCGAGGGGCTGCCTGAACCATGGACTTCTACTTCTTTTCCTGAGATACAGTACTCTGGACTGGGCAAAGGGGAGAAGGAAGGACTGTTCGTTTGTGGGTATTCTAAAGAATTTTAGTATTTTTTTTAAGATTTTATTTATTTATTTTTAGAGAGGGGAAGGGAGGGAGAAAGAAAGGGAGAGAAACATCGTGTGTTTGCCTCTAGCACACCCCATACTGGGGACCTGGCCTGCAACCCAGGCATGTGCCCTGACTGGGAATCAAACCGGTGATGCTTTGGCTTGCAGGCCTGCGCTCAGTCCACTAAGCTACACCAGCCAGGGAGGAACTTTAGTATTTTTAATGAGGACATTAATTCATTACTCTAAGTCTATATAACTTTTTAAATAAATAATCCATTTCCTTTTCACCAGTCTCTGCATTAAGAGATGTCTTTCCTTGGCAGTGGGCAAGGCAAAACTAGTACAGGTGGGGGTCCCCCAGAGCACAAAGGTGGGTCCATTCGGTAATAATATATCATTCAGCCACCCCCCCAGGTCTATTCTATAACAGAATGAGAATCTAATTCCAAAGTAGACACTACAGGACTTAGAGATTAGTTAGACCTGGGATGTGAGGAGAGGGTGGCAACATCTTCTTTGTATCACTGGGTGACTAGTGATGACATTCACTGGAATGGGGAGCACCTGATGATGATCAGGGTTTGGGAGAAACCAAGGATGAATTCATTGGGAGCGGGTAGGTTTCAGGTGAGGCATGAATAGAATCTGAGCTGGAGATAGAAGTTTGGGGATCATTGGCATATAAGTGGCATTGAAACTACAGAAGTGGGGGGGAAGGAACTACAAAACTGGAAAACATATAAAGTGAAAAGGGGAAGGGGGCTAGGAAAGAATGGTGAAAAATACCAAGATTTAAGGGTGAGCAAGAGGAAGGGAAGCTGAAGATGAAGCAGACAGAGGAGAAAGAGAAGAAGAAATACAAACATCATAAAGCCAAGGGGAAAGTGATTCAAGAAGAAGGTTGCATGCAACATTTCCCAGTGCTACCTAGACAAGCAATATATAGAGTGAAAAGTTTCTGTTATATTTATTGCTGATGGGGTTGTGATGGTCTCAGCGATTGCCAGTTCAGGAGGGTTGTGGGGACAGAGAACACAGTGCAGTAGGTTGATAAGCAAGTGTAAAGTGAGCAAGAGAAAGACAGGAACTTTGAGGGGAAGGCACATCCCTCTATTTGCTAAAAGGGGAAATTCAATCAAGAAGTACAAGATTTGGCTCTTAAGTTTGTACTCCCTTTTATCTTCTTTGGGAAAGAAGCTGTGGCATTTTGACTCTTAGAATCAAGTAGGAAAAAAGAAGGTAGTTTTGAAACATTGAAGCTGAGTGATTATTATTTTACTTCTTATTCATTTAAAGAGATACTGTAAAAAGCTTTTTACAGACTAGAAAGTTATTTGAGGAACCAAAACTAATAATTCAACTTCCATATTTCACAAAAGAAGGTAAGTAGAAACAAGTTTCCTTGAGTTACATACCTACAAAGTTTTCTTACTATCCTCACCAACCATGTAGCAGATTAGTATCAACACATGGGAAGAAGTTTCAAGTTTAGAAGTGCTGTTTCCTGAGTGCTAGTAGTGCATTCCAGGTGCCAGTTGGTTGACCTAGAAAGACCCCCTGGTTTAGTTAGTGTCAAAGAATTTGGTTCAGGTTCTGGCTTTTTTGCCCACTGATTTTATGTTTAGGTGGGAGATTTTTAACATGTCTAATTTTTAGGGTCCTATTCTGTCAAACGGCCATAGAGTTTTAGTCCATGTAGCCATTTATTCTGAGCAATTCCTATTAAAGGAGTGGTTTATCTGGCCTTGAATATCTCTGAACCTTGTCCCAATGCACCCCCCAACTTTCACTGGGGATACTAATTCTTACCACAATGTGTTGCTTTGAGAACTAAATTATATAATAGTACTCCCATAAAGTGTGAAATTAAAATTATTTTACATATTATAAGATGTAGAGAAAGAAAATGTGACAATACTATGAGCATCACCAAGATTGATTGTAACAGATCTATACTCAGAGTGCTGGCTTCCAGGACACCCACTGCACCCTCCAGAAATCTCAGTTACTATTTGCTTTGGCTTCTTTTCTTAAGGTGTGACCTATATATTTAAAGGTATTTTTGTCAATCAGCACTTCAAAACAAAAACCACTGTCGCAGCTTTGTGTGTGGTAATGATGTAACTGGAAGGTCAGTACTAGTGCATATGAGAAGGTGAATGAGAAGTGACATCTAAGTTAAAGGTTTCAGTAAGCAAAGAAGTTAGATATTAATTGAGTTATGTAAACAACCTTTCCCAGCTATGATGATGGACTTAATATACTCAAATACTTATTAGTCCTGCGAAATTACATTTTACAAGGTTTTTAGCTTATTTTGCTTATTGGTTTTGAGTAGTGACTAAAAAAGGGATTATTAATATATCCAGTGGATAAGAAAGACACATGATTGTACTTAAGAGTGAAATGCTAAATGTGCTAAGCTGTTTTCTAAAGAATCAATGGTAACGTCCATAAGTTGCTCTCATTATTAAAAAAGGGACTATAAGCATAATGGATATGTTATCTGTTTATTAATTTACACTGTCAAATTTGAAGTCATTGTTTTCAAACATAGTAAAAAAGAGAACCTTACATAAGGTTAACATTACATCTCAGTTAACATTTTTGCATCTGATTTTTAATGGGTAAAATAAAGGAGTTTTTTTTAATGTATTTTATTGATTATGCTATTACAGTTTTCCCATTACTCCCCCTTCATTCCCCTCCACCCTGAACACCCTCTCCCAACCACATTCTCCCCCTTTAGTTCATGTCCATGTGTCATAAGTTCTTTAGCTTCTACATTGCCCCTACTATTCTTGCCTTCCCCATCTATTTTCTATCTACCTTCATTGCTACTTATTCTTCGTACCTTCCCCCCCTCCTCCTCCCACTCCCCTGTTGCTAACCCTCCATGTGATCTCCATTTCTGTGGTTCTGTTCCTGTTCTAGTTGTTTGCTTAGTTTCTTCTTGTTTTTGTTTTAGGTGTGGTGGTTAATAATTGTGAGTTTGCTGTCATTTTACTATACATGTTTTTTATCTTCTTTTTCTTAGGAGTTTTTTTTTTTTCACTCAGAGTTTAGACACGGAATTCAACACAGATGTTTTGTGTCATTTCAGCTTTCTGAGAAATAATTGACACATGTCATGTGTGAGTTTAAAGTGTAAAAGTATTTATTTGATACACTTACATATTGCAAAATGATGACCACCATAGCTTTAGTTAAGTTAAAGGAACAAAATAGTGACTAACAGCCATGGAAAAGCCTTTCGGCTGCTAGGACTGTAGGACTACAATGACCTCAGAAGGATGGCAAATCCCATCACCAGCAGCAGGCTTAAAATGGTAAGTCGTTTCTTATTGATAGATCATTATCAATTAGCATCTAACCATTTAACAATGGACATTAAAGTAGGACCTATGTGTGTAAAATGCTCTATTTATTTCACTGGAAAATTGTCATATTGGCTGGTAGTTAAATGTAACAAGAACTGCATTTGAACTGGAAAACATACTTACTCTCTCAATATAGGATGAAGCTATAATTAATAGATAGTGGAAGAAACCTTGTAAATTAGACTACTGGAATAATTAAATGCTAAACAGACTTAAACTACATAATAAAATATGGCATCTAGGTCCAAACACTTAGAGTCCCACTGTTCAGCTATGGTCAGGTCATATGTTGTAGAATGTGTATGGATTTGGACAATGTGTTAGTAAAGGAGCATATACAGAAAATGTGGATTCACATGGTGGGGAGCCTGGACACCATACGATGATGCAGTAGGAGATATTTAGACTAAACAGTATCCCATGAAAACATGGTCCTTTAGTCCAGACTAATTACTTAATCTGGAAGAACCTCAGTTTTACTGGCTATTTGGGGGGAAGATGATCAAACTTGGCTACATCTTTGTGAGGATTAATAGAGAAATACTAATGTAAATAAAATGCCAGGAACATATGGGTTGTTCAGTAAAAACTAGTTACTGTTTCTTTTCCTAATTCAAGTATTTAAAGTGTTATCATATGACCAGTGGATTAAATTTGCTCTGAATTTTCTGAAAAAGCTGAGTTAAAATCAACAAATCATAGGTACTTGGAAGTTATACCATTCCTTAAAAGATTAAACAGAAAAAAAAACTATTTAGCAATTAGTACTACCATTAGTGTCTTAGGAAGCCCTGAAAATATGCTTCAACTGCAAGCAAAAACTTTATTTTTGGATGAATTTCCTATAATAAAAGAGAAATAGAATCTTTCTGGTTCATTCCATTTCTGAAGCTCTATGAAAGTTGTTCTTTAACGTAGGCTATAGGAAGGAACTTTTCTACTGACCTTTATGTTTAGCTTCATTTATGAGGAAGTCTGTTAGGCCAGATGTACAGGACAAATACCTCATTACCATAACAAGTAATTGACATTGCTCTCTCAAAGACACAATGTATCTGTTTTATACTGAGCATCTCTTCTCATCTTAGGTTGAAACTTATTTTTTTCTTTGTAGAAAGTAGAGTCTAGGAATATTGGTTTAATTTGTCTGAATTATGAAAATACTAAATTCCTATTTGCATTAATTGTCCTGTATCTTTCCTATTTTTTGCATGTGAAATAAGGGTAGGCATGTATCTTTCCATTGTTATATTTCATTTAGTACAGCACAAACTTGCTAATGCTTGCTCTAGCATCTGGCAGTGCATTGATATATACCAAGACTGCTGCAAATGCAGTAGACATGTGGGGAAAAACAGCACAGACCAGCTCTCATTTCTAGTTAAATAGCCATAGCCCCAAGCTGTGATTAAGAGAGCATGGCTTGGTTTTGTAATGTTTGTTTTGCTACTGAGAAGCCAAATGGCTATTTTTTTTCCTAAAACATTTCATCTGTGACCCTGCATAGAAAGACACTTCTTATATCTCAGTCATTTAGGAAAGTGAAAATAGCAGCTTTTGGTAGAACAATGGAAAGTAAGACATGCTAGAAATCAAGTCATCAAAGAGGCATTTGTTTTCAATGTAATTGTACATATCATGATTATCTCATGAAAACATTGTTTATTTGAAAATGTTTGTCAATTATTTTAAGATGTGGAATGATAAAGATGGAGAGAATTCTGAAAAGTGGGCAAACAAGTGTACCTTGTTTCACAGTCCTTCAACTGAGCAACAAATTAGCTGTAAGCCAGACTTTCCCAATGAATATTGTGGCATTTAATAAATACCAAAAATTAAATAAAAAATTGCTGCAGTGGTAAGACATGGCAGCTTGCGAATGAGGATCTGGGTTTTGCGGGTTGGTCTTCTGACCTGTCCCCACACACTCACTTTGCTTCCTTTCATTTCTTTATACTCTCGCCCTACAATGTCATTACTCCTGCTACTCCAAGCAAAAAATATAAAATGAGTCTTAACAGTCCAAGGCAAAAACTATGAGGTAGGAAAGCTGCAACAAAAAATGGTTTTAAATAGTTTTTGAACTTCAGTTCATTTGGATACTCATCATCCTTATTTAGCCACAAGCCAAGTTTATTCTTGAAATCTAAAAAAACCTCCCACTTAATACATTGTAGTCAAAGTTATCAGACCATGAATTCCTGGTGAAAATAATTATTCTTTTAGTATAACTTTCTAGGACATAAGTATAAACTGTGTTAATGAAGAAGGTACTCTCTATCTCACTTTCAAGGTTTTCAGTTTGCTTCACTCCGCAAGCCCACTGCACTCCAACCTTCTTACGCGTTTTTTGCTAAAATGTGGTCACCCTCCTTTGCACAACTCTGGCAACCAAGGCTTTGATTTCATTTTCCCACTGGGTATCCCATCTTAGGTCTCATCATCTGCTGTCTGCTTTACATGTGGCTCTTCTTATTTCACTAGCTGAGGAGCCAAAAGTGAAAAACATGTCTGTAACTTTAATACCCCCTTCCCTGAAGACATGACAGATGATAAATACTTGCTGAGTGTTAATCAGTTTACCAGTATTGCCAAACTGGTGAGTGTGACTGTGTTACTACATAATCAGTTTAAAAATGAATCACTATTCACATTTTAAAAAGAGCCATCTAGCCCTGACTGGAGTAGCTCAGTAGGTTGGGCGTCATCCTGCAAACCTAAAGGTCACCATGCCTGGGTTGTGGGCCAGGTCCCCGGTTGGGGGGCATATGAGAGGCAACCAATCATGTTTCTCTCACATATCAATATTTCTCTCCCGCTTTCTCCCTCCCTTCCACTCTCTCTAAAAATAAATAAATAAAATCTTTAAAAAACAAAAAGCTATTCACATGTGTGGGGAGGGAGTGATTCCAATTCACAGAACAGAGCTTTGGAAATTGAAAGTAGATTTCTCTAACAGATCAGTCAGTGAAACATTTGGGAGGTGATACTGATCTCAAAAACTAAAACATAGTATCCTAATAGTTTTTGATGAGAATTCTTTGTAACTACTGGCTTGCCTATTCATTCATTGTCTTTTCTAATTTTTAGTCACTGGCTGTGGAGACAATTTGTTCATGTCCGGTAGTCCCAAAGCGTGGTTAGATGCAATCCATTCTCTTTATGATGAAGTTAAAGATTTCAAATATTGATTTGGAAGTACTCAAGCAAATGCTCAAATTTTCCATTACACCCAGGTAAAAATGAAATTACAAAAAATCAATGTTTTTTTTGTCCACTACCATCCCAGAATTACTTTTTCTCCTCAGTTTATTCTGGAGATGCTAACCATACATTTTGGCTATGAAATCTATAAGCGTGTATGAAAGATGCCCTACTTTATAAAAGTATGTGTTCTCTGTTAATATAATAAGCATCAACCCATTATTTCTTGGATACCCACAAACATTCAGTTGATTATTGTGATCTTGATTTACTTCAACAGACTTTTTAAATGACAGCTCTGGAAATAAAGTGATGGAATGACCTTAATTATATTTTAACAACACTAAATGACCTTTGAACAAGTCTTGAGCTATTTTCACTAGGCTAGTCACAGGATGAAATGTTTAAAAGAAAAATTATCAGAAATATTAACTCATATATCCAAATTATTTTAAATTGTTGAATAAGTATTTTTGTATTTCATAGAATCCAAAGAAAAGTTATATTAGAGCTTCTAAGATTATCTGCATACACACACATACATAAACAAAAACACAACACAATAAGATCCACAATGTTTATTCTTTTTTCCTGCAAAAATCAAATTGCCCCTAAGTCACTATCCTGTTATTGCCCAGCACATGATTGTCTACATATTTATGAGTCTGGAGATGATTCACTGTTATAACAGTCTAGAATCAAAGTCTGAGGTACTAAGTTCCAACCTATGCTACGTACCCCAAAATGCTCCTAAACACCTCCTTTCCCTGCTTGTCATAATGCCCCAAGTCTCAGAATTGAGTTATCCTTTAGGTTGTAATAAGAATCTTTAGTGCTCCTCTATTAAATCATCAAAATCTGCCCTGGCCGGGTGAGTCAGGTGGAGTCAGGTGGATAGAGTATTGTCCCATGCTCCAAAAGGTTGTGGGTTCAATTCCCAGTCAGGGCACATACCTCGGTTGCAGGTTCAATCCCCATTTATGGTACATTGGGGAGACGACTGATCAATGTTTCCGTCTCACATCGATGTTCTCTTTCCCTCATCCTCTCTAAAATCAACACACATATCCTCAAGTGAGGATTAAAAAAGAAGAAAAATATGGTAAAATGGTTCAAACTATAGATGAACCATAGATTTTGATTTTTTTTTAAATCATCACCTGTGAACAACACCAATAGGTTGTCTCTCCTACCCTTCCTGACCAAGAATTGAACCCACAACCTAGGTATGTGAATCAAACCTGAAACCTTTTGGTGTACAATGCTCCAACTAACTGAGCAAACTGGCCAGGGCATAACATTTTACCATCTTTAATAATCAAGAGACAAACTGATATTTCAGGACATGTGGTTAAACTGTAATTGAAAAATAAAATATTTAAAAACAAATAGATAAGATATATGGCTACATTTTTTTAAAAAAAGGTATTATGCTATGATGTTATTGATATTAAAAATAAGCCCTGTCTGGTGTGGCTCAGTGGATTGGCAGCCTGCAAACCAAAGGGTCACTGGTTCAATTCCCAGTCAGGGCACATGCCTGGGTTATGAGCCAGGTCCCTGGTAGGGTGCGCACGAGAGGCAACCACACATTGATGTTTCTCTCCCTCTCTTTCTCCTTCCCTTCCCCTCTCTCTAAAAATAAATAAATAAAACCTTTTAAAAATGATACATGTATTTATAAGAATATATTTATATATAAATGTATAGAGAGAGACCAGAAAGATGAATACCCAATTATTGATATGGGAGTAGGAGTGAATGGATAGAAAGTCCCCTATGGTATGAATCATTTAAAAAGGACAAATTTGTTTATAGTTTTCATAATTTAAAAACAAACTAAATATAAATACACATACCCATGTATATATACATACACAGTTGTTGCCATTCCCATGAATGGGGGCACTTTTCCTATGATGTACCATATTTTTCAGACTAAGACACCCACCCCCCCAAATTTGCTAGGGAAATGGGCATGCATCTTATAGTCTGAATGTAGCTTACCTAGCTCACTGTAGGGGGTGGGTGGTGGCCTATGTTAATTATGTTATTAAATATTTTACCACATTTTTTGCTTCAAAATTTTTGTCCCTATTTTCTTCCTCTAACACCTAGGTGCGGCTTATGGTCCAGTGTGTCTTATAGTCCTAAAAATATAATAATACCTGAACAACTTAGTAGAAGAGCTCCAAAAACCAATTAGTCACATGAAAAGAACAAGAGTTTCAGAGTCAGACAGACTTGCATTTTACTTTGGGTCCTGACATTTCCTAAATGGTATTAGACTTTGGAAGTCATTCAGTGTCTTCCTTTTTCCATTTGTAATGCAACAATAAGAGAGAAACCTTGCTTGCTGGGCTTTTTCAGGATCTAATGGGCACGTGTGAAGAGCCTGGCAGATACCAGGTGCTGGGGGATGGTAAAAAGGCCACCAAACTTTCTCTAAAGACACATCATTGCCTAAGGCTCAGCAAGCTGAGGCACAATGATAAAATGCAGTGGAGAAAGAGACCAAGTTCTGGAAAGAAAAAAAATAATAAAGATCTGTCATATTTTCTGGGAGGCCCTCAGTTCCGACCTTATCTTTGAAAAGCAGCTTGCCTGGCTTATGTGACTTCCCTTTCATTTAAGCCATATACTCCCTTGGGTGCAACCGCCACTCCACTAATCGGGCGGGATCTTTCTGGAACTGACATGCAAGTTTCTGTCCCCTGCCCTCCTGCTCTACCATCTCCTCTTTCTCTTTTGTTCTTTATTTAATTATATACAGTGGGATTGCAGCTACTGCATATATTTTTATTATTAGTGAAGCAAGGGAAACATGTTTGGAACATCCTTTCTTTGAAAAACTGGGGAGAGTGAATTTTTTTTCAGTTATCGTTGACATCCAATATTGTATTAGTTTCAGGTATAGAGCATAGCGATTAGACTATTATATTCTTAATAATTATATATAATTATAAATTATACATGAACTGTGTGTAAATTATCTATAATTATATATTTATATATGTGTATATTTACATATATGTAAATTATACATAATTTACAAATTTAAAGTGATATACCTACTAATTCTAATACCCACTTGGCACCATACATAGTTATTACAATATTATTAACTGTATACCCTATGCTATACTTTACATCCCCATGATTATTTTGTAACTACCAATTTATACTCCTTAGTCCCTTCACCTGTCTCCTCCAGCCCCCTAACCCCTCTCCTGGCAACCCTCAGTTTGTTCTTTGTATCTGTGAGTCTGTTTTCCATCTTGTTTGTTCATTTATTTGTTTATTTTATTCTTCAGATTCCACATATAACTGCAATCATATGGTAAATTTCTTTCTTTGTCTGACATTTCACTTAGAATAATACCCTTTAGGTTCATCCATGTTGTTACAAATGCTAAGATTTCATTCATTTTTGTGGCCAAGTAATGTTCCATTGTACCACTTCTTCCTTATTCAATCATCTACTGATGGGCACTTAGGTTGCTTCCATACCTTCAATATTGTAAATAACACTTCAAGGAACCTAGGGGTGCATATATTTCTTCAAATTAGTGTTCTGAATTTCTTTGGATGTATTCCCAGGAGTGGAATCACTAGGTCATAAAGCAGTTTCACTTTTAATTTTTTGAGGAAACTCCATCGTGTTTTCCATAGTGGCTACTCCAATCTGCATTCTCAGCATCAGTGCACAAGAGAATTGAGAAAGAGAGAATTTAAAATGAGTAGTGGTTCGTATTTCAATCAGCCCTTGCTAACAAAAATAAGCAACTCCAATAGAAATTTCTGATAATCACCATTAGCCAATGTTACATGTATTCAGAAACTGAGATAAAGAAATTAATATCACTTTCCTAAAGCCACACAGCAAGTTAAGGATCAGTGTAGGATAAGAAAATGGCTTTGTCATTCATGATAATTTCAGATTTACCTCACCTACTGGAAGTCCATGAAGGCACTTCAGAACTCCCCTCCTTTCCAGTCTGTTCCTCTTGTGGCTGAGAACTGTCAGGAGAGAGGCCCCTTTAAAGGCTCTTAGAACTGTCAAGGTCACACTACCCTTTCCTGTGCACCAGATCTTTGGTTCCAAGCTTCATAATTTGAGCTTGATTTTCAGCTTGCTCAAGCCAAAGAGATCCTGATGATAAACCTCACTGCGTGAAGTAATGAGAGAGTGAACTGCCATATTAAAGTTACTATTGGGATCCCACATATTTATAATGTAAATTCAACTTGCCACAGTGAGGCTGTCCTTATTTCACTTCATGACAGGATTTGGACTGCTTTCTGAGCTTTTTTCTCTCTTCAATACTGCCATTAATTTAATTCACTCAAATAATATTTACCAATTGTCCACTGTGTGCTAGGCATGGTATTGACTCTAGAAAACAAATGATATATGAGTGAAAATGGTGAAGGGATTAAGAAGTACAGATTGGCAGTTACAGAACTGTCATGGGGATGTAAAGTGCAGTCTAGGGCACATAGTCAATAATATTGTAATAACTATGTGTGGTGTCAGGTCCGTGCCAGATTTACCAGGGGCTCACTTCATAAGTTATATAAAAGTCTAACCATTGTACTGTACACCTGAAGTTAATATAATATTGAATATTTCAACTGTAATTAAAAAATTTTAAAAAATAATGTGCAAGAGACACAGCCTTTGTCCTCAGGGAACAGGCCAGTGAGGAAAATAGTCATTTTTTAAAACATCATGTAAATTGTAAGCACCACATAAACAGACACAGAAAACCAACTATGGGAAGTGGTATGAAAGAAAAGGTTATTATTCAATGAAAGATAATGGGAAGAAGCTGGGTTAAAATGGGAGGTCAAGCAAGGCTTTGCTGAGGAAGTAACCTTTTATCTAAGAGCTGATGGATGATGTGGGGTCAGGGCTCTGGGGAGGGGATGTGTGGAAAGAATGCTCCGTTTAGAGAACAGCTTGAGTGAAGAGCTAAAAGAGAGAAATCATTATTTCCCAGATTATACATGACTCAGCTTATTTCAATAGGAGAGAGTATGCTCAAAAGAAGGACAACAATCTCAACTACTCAAGCCAAGCCTAATACTCCAATATATATAACATACTTTATATTCCACAGTGTAAACCACACTTACGTATGATATTGTTTAGAACTTCTCTCAATGTACAATTTGTTACTCATTGTTTTATAAGCTTAGTGTATAGTGATTAACATGCTTTGTGTTTCTGATTCGTTGGCAGTCTCAGGAGTGCTAAGACCAGGTATCTTAGTGTGGACTATGCACACGTATTCCCACAATTAGCATGGAAACCCACCTCTGTGGGGCCGTCCTGTAAGGAACACTGGAAATAGCCATTCTCGAAATATTTGAGTTGTAGATGTGTAAAACATCAGAGATCATTTAGTCCTAATGTCTTATGTTCTCCTGTGGAAAAATATACCAGGAAGACAAAATAAGACAAAACAAACTTGCTTCTTTCTTTTATAAATATTGGTTTTGATGTAGAATTTGGCCCAGCAGCCATTTTTGCTTTCTCCCTCCTTCATATTCTGAATAAAATCTTTTGAAAAATGGAGTTTAGTGATAAGAATGTTATTTCACTATGATTTCTCAAACATAGGTCTATCCTGCTACAAGGAAAACTCCAGGCTGGAGGCAAATCATCATAGTGGTTTTGAATCATTTTGCATCATATTTACATGTGACTTTGTGAAGAGAGAGGATTGGCCATGTCCACATGTAAATGCACTCTCTTGGCCTTTTAAAACTAAAAAATATATTTGTGTAAACCTATTTACATTTGTGTAAGACAGAGTAAGTATTCAAGAAAAAAACCACATTATCCTAAACAAGCAAAACCGCTTCTTATAGTGCTTTAAATTCCCCTACTGCCCATTGGCTAATAATCCAGCATCTGTAGTACTGAATGCAAGGCCTTTCACAAACCAGCCCAGCTATGATCAAAGCTATCTTCCTCATCTCTCCTGTAATCCAACTTTATGTAACTAATTGCTATTCCTCAAACATGCCATGTCCTACTAAGCCTTATGCTGTTCTCTCTATGTGTTTTAGAGGCAAAGCCTATTTTTTAAAAAATTGTATTTCTTAATTTGAGGGAGGGAGGGAGGGAGGGAGAGAGAGAGAGAGAGTTGTCTTTCCACTTATTTATGCTTCTTTATGTTCCCTGACTGGAAATCAAACCCATAGCCTTGTCATATGGGGACAACACTCTAACCATCTGAGCTACCTGGTCAGGGAAAGCCCATTTTATTTTTGTGTATTTATTTTTTATTGTTGACATTATTACATACATCCCCCATATTCTTCCCATTTTCCCACCTCCCCCCAGCCTCCACCCATCCCTCCCCTGGCCTTTACCACACTATTGTCTGTGTCCATGGGCTGTGCACATAGGTTCTTTGGGTAATCCATTCACCTTGGTATATCTAGTCTGAGATCTGTCAGACTGTTCCATGTCCATATCATTTTGTATGCTAGTGTCTTTGGCCCAAGACAAAGTAAATTGCTGCTTTATTTTTGTTCCCTAACACTTCTAGAACCACTATTCTATTACCTTGTTTTATACAATCATTTGCTTATATTATTGTCTTCCTAATTAGTTTAACTTTTTCAAGAAAGTTAATTATAGATAGATTCTATATTTTGTTCTGTGTTGTCTATAGAGCCTAGCTGTGCCTGTCATATAAGAAGCACTCAAGTGTCTGTAGATGACCAACAGACATATAAAAAGATGCTCAACATCACTAATTGCCAGAGAAATAAAAATCAAAGCCACAATGAAGTGTAACCTCACCCCTCTCAGAATGGCTATCATCAATAAATCCACAAGTGAGAAGTGTTGACAAGGATATGGAGAAAGAGAACGCTCCTACACTGTTAATGGGAGTCTGGGAATGCAGACTTGTGCAGCAACTGTGGAAAATAGTATGGAGATTCCTCCAAAAATTAAAAATTGAACTGCCTTATCACCCAGTGATTCCACTTCTGGGAATATAACCAAAGGAACCCAAAACACTAATTTGAAAGATTATATATGCACCCCAATGTTCATTGTAGCATTATTTAAAATGCCAAGATATGGAAGCAAACTAAGTGCCAATCAATAGATGATTGAATAAAGAAGTGGTACAATGGGATATTACTTGGCTATAAAAATGAGTGGAATCTTACTATTTGTATAGGTGGACCTAGAGGGCATTGTGCTCAGTGAAATAAGTCAGTCAGAGAAAGATGAATCCTAACTGATTTCACTTATATGTGGAATCTGAAGAACAGAATAAATGAACAAACTTTAAACACACTCATAGATACAGAGAGTGGACTGGTGGTTGCTAGAGGAGAGAGGTATTGGGGGGTCTAGATGGAAGAAGTGAAGGGATTAAGAGTACAAATTGATAGTCACAAAATAATCAGGGGACATACAGTATAGCCCAGGGAATATAGTCAATAATGTAATAAATATGTGTGATGCCAAGTGGGTACTGGAAATATTGGGGGAACACTTTATAAAGTATATGATTGTCTAACTTCTATGCTATAAAACTGAAACCAATACAAAATAATATTGAAAGTAAACTATAATTGAAAATTGAAAATTAAAATTAAAAAAAGAAATGTCTGTTAAATTAACTTCAATAGGATCCAAGACACTTTTATACAATAGATGATTCCCATCCCCTGGCTTCTTCCCATCTAAGCTGAATACACTTCAAACCAGCATTTAGGGCAATTTGATTACAGAGCATAATTCTCCCCAATGGGTGGGACGTTTTAACCAGACTTGCCCATTTTTTTTCTTGCAGTATCATTGGAGTGTCTTTAACATGCAGTCTAATTCCACATATAGAGCTGTCCCTCTGTGTTTATCAACCTCCCACAGCCTGTGAGGCACTCAGTGTGCCTCTGGCCTTTGCCACAAACATGAGGTTCAAATTCCCTCTCATGGCCATTGGCCTGGAGGTTGGCATGATTGTTTTATTTGCATTATTTGTTCAGTATGGAATGGATCAGCACATTCACCAGCAGTCCAACAGCACCACAGCACCAGATGCGGACAGATTCATTGAGTTATACCCTCGTGAGTAGGCAATCTATTTCTTATATATTTTAGGTTCTTCAGGTTCTCAGAATGTGAAGTTTCTAATAGTATAACTACTAGAGCTCTGCATTGGAGCTTTTTATAGAATTATGTGATAGTTATGAGTACTAAGGATATTATAAGTTTATGCTGTGGTATCTGGTATCTGTAATTAATGTGTTTGGATAGAATATGTGTTTATTAAAATATCAGAACAAGAAACCAAAAATTAATAATTGATCAATTTTTTCTGTTGCCTACCTGCTGCTAAATGACCTTATTTTTTCCTTGAATTATTCATTAGTTCTTCAAGGTATAAAAATATCATTTCCTACGATAAAAAAAATGTACAAACATAACTTTGGAGGAGAGAGAGAAAGTAGAAACAAGATGGAATATTTAGAAGAGGACCCAGGATTTCATGTGGGATGCTAGGGTACAATAAGGAGTATTTAGGGTCATCAAAGATATAAATAGAATTTTCCTCAGAAAGTGTGCTCATGGTTTTGTAATATTCTGAAAGGAACATAATCTGTTCCTTAGAGATGAGAAGTGTAAGCATCTAACATTTTAAAAGTAAAATCCTTCCCTGGGAATGGTGACAGAGGAAAGAAGGGATTTGATTTCCAGTTGGGAAGAGAGAGCTATGACATAGTTAAGGCAACAGTAGTTACTACCCTACTTGCACCGATTGCCTACGATGGAGCACACATGTTTGCTACCTCCTTAACCATGGAGGGAGATGGTAATATGTTTCTATTATATAGATCGTTTATTTTTGAATGAGACTGAAATAGTTTTAAGCAGTTAAAATTACCTAAAATGGTAGCAATATCTACTATGGTTTTATAACAAATGTGTAAACTGTTAAAAAACAAGTTGACATTTGTTTCTCATTCCTGTACAGTGTTGAGGGCATTTATAAAGTGGACAGTATGCACATGTGATATGACCTAGAGGTAAATGACTCAGCAGAAATGCTTGATTGCAAGTTAAGAGTTATAACCATAAGTTGGAGAGTCAGACTCCATGCCCTTATGAAGTTCTCCTTACACTACTTAGATGTCCAAGAAGGTTCTTGATTAGTAACTAATGTTATAATTTTCCAGCTAGAGAAAACCAAAACACAACAGAATTCTGTTTAACTCTATATGCTTTTGTATATTTCATTTATTCATATAATGAATATGTTCATTCTATACAAAGCTTATGCTGCAGCAAACTTATTCAAAGAAAACAAATATGATCTCTTAATTCTAAGACTCTACTGTCTGGTCCACATGTAAACAAAGTGCTACAACACAACATAAGAAACAAAATGCCAAAATATGATGTACAATGATTGTTATTGAAATAAAATTATCTTAAGAGCTTCATAATTTGCATAATTCAAGCTGAATTCTCTAAGTTTCAGCTTCAAATTTCCTAGGTAAAACTTTAATTCAGAATTTGAGGTGGGGGAGCTGGAAAAAAGAATTTCTAAACATGGTCATTTTTTCAATTGCCTAGCAATCATGTTACCCTTATTCTCGTCTTGCAAGAAACAGGAAAATGATTCATATCATGATTCATTAAGAGAATATTTATAAAGCTTCCAATTCTTATAGAGCAATCTTCTGGGCCCCAGGCTCTAGATAGTGAATAAAACAAAACAGAAGAAGGTAGGCAAAGTCCATGTCCTTATAAAATTTGCATTCCAATGAGGAAGACAGACTATAAACAAACAAGCATATATGTATATATATTTAATATTTTATTTATAAAAGTAATTATATTTAAGTTATATATGTATACACACATGCACTCACATGTGGCAATCAAATGCTACAGCAATAAATGAAATGATATTAAGGAAATAGGTACATCTGGAACAGGGAGAATGTGTTTTCAACCTTTTGCAACCAGGGTAATGTGAATGCATTAAGTCTTAATAGCCCAAGGTACCTGTTGCATGCAATTAATTAATTTCTATCATATGCTAGAAGGCAACAAAAGCTGTATTGTCTTTGAGAGAATTATAAAATAGTCACTTAATTTGCTTTATTGTTCTGTGGTTTAAATGAGAAATCTGGTTGAGATTGGCAGTATATTCTAGATCAGTGATTTTCAACCAGTGTGCTGCAAGAACTTCTAAAACATGCCATACCTGACTACTTAGTCAAAAGCACTGACCTCTTTTCTGTGAGTGTCAAATAAAAAAGGACAACAGATAACACAGTGATAACCATGTAGTGTGAGTACCCTGACTCGAACCATAAATATATAGGTCATATAATACTGTTGCAGCTTATTGCTCATGTAGCATAATAAGGTTGCACCTAATTGGGTAATTCTCACTACCAGAAATCTTTATCATGTTATGTAAGTGTAAACACCTGTTATTTTTAAAAAGTCACTTTGGAACAAAAAGGGTAAGTAATTATTATTTTTGTAACTAATCAAAATCATACCTATTTTTGTCAGATTGGCAAAAAATATATTTTTTGGTGTGCCACTGAATTTTAGTAATTTATGGGTGTCATGAGATTAAAAATGTTGAAAATTATTGGTCTAGATAGTTCTTTCTGTTATGAAATGACAGAAAATAGCATTAAAAGAAGAGAGAGTAAACCATATGGATATTGGGAAAAAGAACACTTTATGTGGAAGAAATAGCAAGTGCAAAGGCACCAGGGTATTTAATGTGGGTAATTCTCTCCACAAGCGGAGAGAATAAAGTCAGACAGGTGAGGGCCCGCATGCTGCAGAACCTTGTAGAACAGTGTAAGCACGTTGTTTTTATCCTGAGTGAGCTGGGAAGCCATTGGAGGACTTTGAGAGGAGGAACTGATGTAACTTAGGTTTAAAAAAAAAAAAGCATCCTTCTGGCTGTGAAGTAGAGAACAGGCTACAGAAGGTGAAGGGGATGAGTAGAAAGATGTGTTAGGAAGACAATGCATTCATCCAGCAGAGAAGTGATAGCAGGCTGCACTGAGGCAGTTGCAGAGAAAGTACTGGGAGACAGTCAAAAGCTGGCTGTAATCGAAAGTGTAGCTGACAGGATTTTCTGATATATAGTTATGTCAAACATCAGAAAGATGAAAAAAAGAGGAATCAAACAATATCAAAGGCAGGACTCTTTTTTAAAGAAAAATATCAAATAATAGTTGCCAGTAATCATGATGACTAGCTATCAATGTGTGTTGCATGTGAAACCAACAAAAGTTCCTTATAAATGACCAAACTACACACCCCGCTGTGACTGCTTCTCCACCTGTAAGGGTGGTCAGGCCAGGACTTGGGCAGGGGGTGGGGGAAGGGAGGGAGGCTTTAATCAATAGAGGCCCCTGGGGACCCAGAAGGGCATTAACCAGAACACACAGAGAAATTTCACAGGCAAGGCAGTCTTCATTCATTCAAAATGCTGTCCATACCTCAGTCTATACACAATTAAAAATTCTCTGTTCCAGGAAGTGGCTCTCAAGACCTAGAATTATAGCAAATACTAATCTTCCATGTCAGCTATATTATCCCCAGTAATTTTACAGAATAACCCTAAAACCTACATGATTGTGGTTATACATGTATATTTTTCCTACATTTCAAACAATTGATTCACACAAAACTTACAAAACAACATAAGTCATTGGAGGGAAAAATGATTAAATATTAAGTTATTAAAAAGTAATGTTCAAGTCCACAGACATTTTGGGGTGCCTTCCTAGTGCCACACATTGTGCCAAGGGCAGGGATTCAAGCTTAGAGAAGGCTTGTCCCTGCGTAAGAAGCTCACAGTGTGTTATAGGAGTTCTCAATTGTAGAGTGGTAGAAGTTATGAGTTTTTCATAAATAAGTAGGATATTAATTTGTATTTTAAATACATTTAATCAGATGTAAGTTTAGCCATCCCTCTCATTTCCTTGCATACTGCTATGCTTTTTTGAACAGAGAATGATGCTACTTACACAGCCCTGGGATTACTACCCATCCCAGGGCACAACTGTGCGAGTGTGTGGCACCCCTGAATGTCATAGCTCCCATGGCATCTAGCAAAGGGTTGGCCACTCTGTTGAGGCAAATAATTGGACAAGGAATAAAGCTTGACCATAACCATCAGCTAATCCTTGTTACCATGTAAGACAGAGTGGAGAAAAGTAAAGTTTAAGAAGAAAGCCCTCTGAGGACTGTTAACATTTTATTAGAGATTCTCCAAACACAAGGTCTTTAGTATCTATGAGAATTTAAAACTACATTAATGATCTCTTTGTACTCCATTACATGAAAATCCACTAATCAATCTTGCACTTGGAGGGATCTTTTACCCATGTGTGATCTTATAATATTGTACATTGTTCATATGCAAAACATTAATTCAAAGCTATGCAGATATCCCAAACATTGATATATTTCATCATATAATCATTTTTAAAAGATACATGGTAATACCACCAACAATGTCACCAGGAAACCCTTGAGATGTATTAGCAAGCTGATAAGCTTATAGTAGCAGACACGAACTTTCCAAAATTCCGTTTTTCAAAACTCTAAGTGCGACCTGCATGACAAAAACTGTCAGTTCTTTTAAATGCAATAAAAATGGCATTGCCTTTGGATTGAATAGTTTTGTCTCATTAAAAAAATTGGAAGCAATAGGCACAAATAGAACCCAAATCTTGGTTCCTGAATCCCATTCCCCACTGAGGGGCTCATTGGAGAAATCGCTGCTTCCAGGTCAGGGCAAGGAAAGCACAAGGTAAGCCAAGTGCATAAAAGCTGGTGGGATGGGGAGATGGCAAAAGAACATGAGATCCTGCTTGAACGAGCACCAGCTAAACAAATTCAGAAGAAAATGGAGCATTAAAAATAATAATGATGTGATGGTAACAGATTATGACACATTAAAATAAACAACAAAAAGAATAAGTGCACTCATAGAAATGTTCCTTAAAGGGAAGCACTGGGAATATGAGGAAGCTCTTCTTTACAGAAGAATGCCAACTAATTAACATAAAATAAGTAACAGATAGAGAAAAATATAATTTTAAATTAAAAATGTAATAATTGATTCCAACACAGTGTATTAATGGATGCTAAAAATATTAGTTGGAAAGTTATTGGAGAATACACAATCTGAAAGAAATGTAATAGAGTACAGAGCAGGGGTCCCCTGAAAGTAGGGGGACCACCCCCACAATCTTGCCTTCAGGCAGGATAGATGTGGGGGTGGGGGGCCACAGAGCAGGGAGTACAGTACTGAAGACACATTGTATAACAATGGCAAGTTAACAGTCATGTCTTCCTGTAAGGAAGAAGGTGGCTGCCCCAGGCCTGTTGTATAGTGACTGTGAGAATGGGCATTGACTCATGATGGGTATAGGGTGGGATCAGATGCCCTCCCTGGATGCCCATGCATCATCACTGGGTACTTTTGCCCTGACTAAAGATGGCAGATGAAAAACGGCCAAAGGCACTGTGGAGCTGATAAAATGGTGGATACTAATATACCATAGGAAGATCCAGGTATAAGGTCACATAGGAAGTTCCAAACTGAGCATTTAAATTAGGGCAAGCTGAGGTCAGAGGAGGTCTGCCGGGAGGTCTGCCTATGGGTCTGCCCATGAGGAAGGGAGCAACGAGGAGAGGAGGTCTGCCTGGAGAAGATGGCAGCGGAGCTGATGGAGCTGTGGGGACCCACCAGGCCAAGCACCCAGGCACATGAGACATGCTTGAACTGAGCCGTGACTGGGAATGCTGAGCTGCAGACTTCTGATTCTCTGAAGGGTGTTCAGAGAAGTCACTCCCTTGGTATGGGACTTTTGGTGCAGGACATTAGAGCTTGGTGTAAGCTCTCTCTCACTCTGGGCTTTTGGCATTTGGATATTCTGGGCTTCTGGCCCTGTTCCCTGCATGGACAGGAACACTTGTAGGGCCAGGAAATGCAGGGCCCACCGGGGGCTTAGACCCCACAGAGGATGGGAACCCACTCTGGAGGCAGGGTCCCATGCAGGGATGTGTGCCTCACAGGGCGCCACCCTCTGGAACAATGTAAAATAGCACATGGTTTCCTGAATCACTGCATGGAGGCTGAGAACAGCGCACCCCAGATCCTGAAGGAGGGAACAGCTGTGAGAGGATGGGGCTCTGAAACCCACAGAACACATTCCAGAGAGGGTGGAGACTTGTTTGCATGACAGCTGTTGGACAGATAAGGATATGGGGAACTTGTGGGCATGATTTTGGCTTGTAGTTTTTTTAGGGAGCAAGGGATGTTCTGGATCTTGTGGGAGAGGAGGGTTCTGAGCAGGAGTGCTCTCAGACTCCCAAGGTTGGAACCTTGTTAATAAAAACCTGTTTCTTTCAACACTAATTGTTGGCTCATGTGTAAAGGCACCAAGTGGCCAAGCCCCAGTTTGCACAGTTACAGAATCACTCTAGAGATTACTTATTTCTTACAGGGAAGAAAGTACATTGATAAGGAAAGATCTGGCAGAGCAATCTTTCTTTCAAAATGTTTTTCACATTTTTTATTGCTGTTCAAGTACAGTTGTCTCGATTTTTCTCCCATCACTACCCACCACCACAGCCATCCCCACTTCCCACCCTTGATCCTACCACCCTTTCATTTTGTCCATGTGTCCTTTATACATGCAATCTTAACCAAGTGATCAGACTTGCCATCACCAGTAACAGGACAAAAGAATTATGTGTCACCTGGTATGAATAAGTGGAAAGTATACAACATCACTTGTATAACATTCTTGCCAAAATATTCTGTCAAATCCTAATTACAGTAAAACAATTAAACAAATGCAAATTGTGGGACATTCTACATAAAAAAATTACCATGACCCCTAAAAAATATGTGGGAGAACCTGCTCTAAATTAAAAGTTTAAAGATACTTTGCAAAGGAAATGTATGAGATTTGAATAGATAATGGGTCAAAAAATGCTATAAAAGGAAAATTTTGGAACAGCTAGAGAAATTTAAATATAGATTCTATATTAGATAATATAGTTGTATCAATGTTGGTCTCAATTTCCATTGTGTATCTATTAGGTTGAACTACAAGAAATTGCCAATATTTGAACCATTTTCATTGGCAATTTCAATGCAAAAATACTAGTTTCATATGGTTCTGTCTGATATATGTCTCACCAATTAGGCTGTAAATTTCTTGAGAGAAAGGCCTGTGTTTTCACAGTCTCCAATTTGGTAATGTGTTTTATTTATACAATGCATTGCTGATACTCCTTCCCTCAGAGGGTTATCCCACGCAGAATCACTCTGTAAAATAGGGTCTTTTCAGTATTGCAGATGAGAACAGTGAGGCACACAGAAAATAAGTGACTTGCCCAAGGTCACACAATCTGTGGTACAATCAGGGGGACTGAGCCTAGGTTTCCAGACGTCAAGTCAAGCATTTGCTCCTGGAACTAATACAGCCTTCTTTACACTGGTTTAGAAAAAAGACATTGTCCCATTTGACTTGAGTTATGATTTGGTAAGATCTAGGACTGGTACTATTATTTATACACATTTGATAAATGGAGACTGTAGCTCATTCATTTAGCCATTATTGCCTCTTTTATCATATGCAGAATTTATGCCTAATTCTGCTGAGCAATACATGAATGTGTCCTAATTTCTTCACAAGGAAACTCACTACCTAGTGCAGAAGAAGGACACTTCGTAGACTATGATGTGATGTATGCTGAACCAATGTCAGTACAATGTGGCGGGTGCTAAAGCTGAGGTATATGCAGAAAGCTCTGTGAAAGGCAAGAGGAAATATTACTTTTCCCTGAAACGTTGGGAAAGTCTACAAGAAGATGTGAAGCTTGCATTATGATTTATAAAGATCTCCTCAAGTAGAAAGTAAAGGGCAACTCACAGGGAGAAGATGATAGACACACTGGTATGATAGCACATAGTGTGCCAAGAAAAGGTTCAAATGTTGAATAACTTGCCCACAATTTCATGGCATGTCTGTAGCCAGGCTGGCATTGGAACCCAGCCTTTGGGCATCCAGTTAATGTTATGCCTTTGCAGTGTCCTATGCAAAGGCCACAGCAGTTAATAAATGGGATACAGTCTGATACAATGTTCTCTTAGCACTCCCTAAATGCAGATATTTCACCCTTTGCTCTTTTGCAGTATTCCAAGATGTACATGTTATGATATTTGTTGGGTTTGGCTTCCTCATGACCTTCCTGAAGAAATATGGCTTCAGTAGTGTGGGCATCAACCTGTTGATTGCTGCTCTGGGCCTCCAGTGGGGCACTCTGGTACAGGGGATCCTGCACAGCCATGGACAGAAAATTCACATTGGGATCAAAAAGTGAGCATCCCTTACTTTTCAACCATTGTGTTTTCAGAGCAACTGTTTCTCTGCTTAATCTTTTGTCAGTTTCTGAACTAGCTGGCAAATTGTCTTCCTTAAGCAATAGAAGATTGCTGGGATCCAAGGATGCAAATCTATGCCTTGCTCTGCTGAGCTGGATCATACCTGAATGTCTGTGTCATCTCTTGTCTGACTTTAGGGTATAAGAAATCCCCTTGCATAAAATTATTATTCTTTTCATCTCAGGTACAAATATATCATTACTCATTTTTCTAAGATTATTTTTGAAATGTGAACACTCTAGAAACTGTCATTTATCAGATCAACAAAAATAAATTAAAACCCTAAGTGAGATAACAAACAGGTAGGTTAAAATAAAGAAAATATTAGAGCAACTAAAGAGCATATAATGAATGGAGGGGTAAAAAAGTGGGAGAAGACAAAAGTAGGCCTGGGACAGGTGACTGATGGGGGCTGTCAGGGGGAAGGGTCTTGCATTCTGGATAAGGAGATGCTATGGTTTATTACCATATGATCAGTTTTATTTTGGGTTTGCATTTTCCTTAATGCATTCTTTGTTTTACTCTCAGCATGATAAATGCAGACTTCAGTACAGCCACAGTTCTGATTTCTTTTGGAGCTGTCCTGGGAAAAATAAGTCCAGTCCAAATGCTGATCATGACAATCATAGAAATTACTGTCTTTGCTGGCAATGAGCATCTGGTTGCTGAGGTGTTTAAGGTAAGCGTCAGAAGATTTGTAAGTACCTAACTATGGACATCAGTTGTGGTCACAACATGTAATGAAAACCCTCTAGGCAGGGACAAATGTTGCAGGAGTGATACCACAGCAAACAGCAATAATAGTCCCCACTTAATGAGTGTGGAATGTAAACCAGAAGGTTTATAAACATTATTTCCTTTCATTATCACAATAATATTGTAAGGTAGGTGTTATTGTTGTTACTATTTATACCAAAAACAAACAAACAAATAAACAAACAAACCCCTGATGACCATAGATGCTAAATGATTTGCTGGAGTCTAGATTCAAACCCAGGTTTTTCTAACTCCAGAACACTTTTTATTACATTTTATATCCTATCAATGATCAATTTCTATTTCGCCTTCAACTACTAGGTGAATAGTCTTTCCTAAGGCTTTTGTCAAAGCCTTAGTCAAATTTCTTCTCTGTGAAAATCTCATTGAGTACCCCAAGAATTATAAATAGAATATTTTAGGCACTCTTCAATATGTTGTATATGTTTCTATTGAACATTTAATCCAACAGCAATTATTTTGAAAACTTTCTAGGTGTCATGTGTTGGGGATTCAATAACAAACAAAATAATTATGGTCCCTGCCATTATTAAATTGACAATCTAGTGGGGGAGACAGACATCAAACAAATAATCACACATTCCCCCACCCACCCACAGGCTTGTGCACATGTGTATGTGAGCACACACACACACATAAGTATTACGATAAATTATAATATATACTGTGAAAAATAAGCAGAGGAGGCTATGAGAGAATGTAAGTAGAAGATCTAATTTAGATTGTGAAAACCAGGAAGGTCTTTCTGAGGCGATAACGTGATGCAGACACTGGCCAGCAGTATCCTCGGCGCAGTGGATGGACGAGACACCAGAGAAATTCACACGGACTACGAGGTCCTGTGGAGGAAAACGGATGGCACAGCTACCCTCTCAAGAGGAGGGTGCTCTGCACCCCTGCCTGAACAGGCTTTTATTAGGTTTTTTGGGTAGGAATACAGATACAGCTTATTAATCATTGTTTGGCAGTTAGGATCAAACGATAAGTAATGTTCAAAGAACTATTAGGGCTCACACTGAGTCAGGGTCTATCACCTAAAATGCTATAAAACTTAAGAGACTAAACTCATTTCCTGCCCCGGGCCTTTTAGGAGCATTCTCAGTAAAGCAGGTTTCACAGGATTTTACATATCCTTTCTCAGGCCTGATCACCCAAGGGAGCCCTCCGTTTCTAGCTCAGGGCTGCACCACCCTTTGTCATTGTTTCAGGCTTAAGTCAGGCAGAGGATGCAAGGCAGCGGAGAGATTAGGAGACTTCTCACAGGCAGAATGAGGACTCAGCTTTGTCAAAGCCCAGGGGTGAGGGTTGATCACCCTCTTTTTCCACAGCCCCCCAAGTCCTTCCCGTAGGGCCTTCCCTCGTGATCATGCCTGTCTTAGGTGGCCCCTCCCATGAGGGATCTTACCTGTCATTGGCTAACCCACCAAGCAATGGGGGCCAAGCAAGGAGCAGAAGCAGCATTCCTGCCAGGGAGATAAGCTTTGTCTCCTTAGTGGCTTCCGGTCTGGAGGTCTCTCACTCAGCCTTAGC